>VZSE01014628.1:0-23648 GCA_013398275.1 Promerops cafer
TCGCCCCCCGCCGCTTCCTCGGGCCCCGCTCCGGCGTCCGCGGCTCCGGCCCTCCCGAATCCCCCGGTGCCCACCCCGCCTGGCCGGTCTCCCCGCCTCGGCTCGGCTCCCTCCCGTCGCTGTGCCAAGGGGAAGGGGGAGAAGAAAGCGAGCGAGGCCGCTTTAGGAGCTGCCCGAGTCCCACCCGCCTCGGGCCTATGTCCCGAGGAAAAAAAAAGGAGGCAAAAAAGAAAATTCTGGCTGCACTGCTGGGGGCTGGTGCAGAGCAGACGTGAGGCTGGCTCGGTGGCGAGAGGGGTTCTTGAAGGGAAGCAGGAGCCTGTGGATGCAGCAGACACCGGTGTGAGCACACAGGGTGAGACAGGAGCAAATTTACAAATTTACAGGAGCTGATTTACCCGCTGAGATGTTGGGCTGTATTTCCTGAGCCTCAGACGGCCTGGGAGCAGAACAGGCTCCCGGTGCTTCCCGCTGGGTTTGGGGACATGCTGAAGCCCAGAACGGGGACAGGAGCAAAGGCTGTAGCACAGGTCCAGCAGCAATTCCCTGGTGGGAGCAGGGACAGTCGCATCCCGGCTGTTTGCTCCATGCCGGATGTCTGGGGAAGGAAACAAATGATACAGAAACCACCCATGGCTGATAACTGCGGGTGATTGAAGTGCAGCGTGAGTGGCCTGTGTGGAATGTCAAGGCTGTTTGTTGGAAGCCGAGAGAGCTGGAAACGCTCTCGGGCTGCCCTGAGGTTTCAGAAGAGGGGACAGAACCACGGGCCAGCTTTCCCCTGCCCTGATGTGCCCCAGTGCAGCTTCCTCCTGCCCTCCAGTGCCATGGGGGCCCTGGCACACCGCTGGGGCGGGATTTGCCCCACACATGCTGCCTGCGGACCCCAACCAAACAATGGAGAGCCTCGAGGCAGGAAGCGCTGGGGGGATGCCCAGGCTGTGTCGTGGAGTAGATGAGAAGATTAAGATGCTCTGCCTCACCGCTGATAAATACCCCCTCCTCGTCACAGCCTCCAGCAGCCCTGGGTGTGGGAGGGCTCCGGGCCGGGCCACCGTGGGGCCGCAGATGTGACAGCGTGGGGCTCCGAGGACACGGCACGGACCCCCCGAGCTGGAGCGCGCGGGGGAAGCTCCGCACGGCCGCCGCAGGACTTTGCCCCGGGGGGGGCCGAGGCCGCGGGCGGTGCCGCCCGGGACCGGCCCAGCCCGGCCCAGCCCGGGGGTGTCGNCTGTGTCGCCCTCTGCCGTCCGAGCGCCGCAGCTGCAGCCGGGGCCGCGGGGCTGCGGGGTCCGGCCCGGAGCCCCCCGGGGCTCTGCAGAGCCCTCGGGATCCGGTCCTGCTGCTCTCACCGCCTCGGAAACAGCGCTCGGCTCCCGCAGGGCCGAAAGCAGCGTCCCGTGGCAACGGAGGGGAGGGACCGCGGCCCCAGCCCAAGGCTCCAAGCACAGCCGCGCTTCCCGCTGCTCGTCGGGGCCTCGAGGAAGAGGAGCACCCGCTCCCGTCCCTCCTGCCCTGGCCTGTGCCCACCCTCGTACTCACCTCTGCGGGGCAGAGCTGGGGGCTGCGGAGCTGGAGCCCTCAGGGCCCCAGGACAGGCAGGCAGAGCCAGGCACAAGCAGGAGAAGAGAATTTAAGGAGCCTGTGATTGATGGAACACAGACTGTGGTGGGGAAACACAATGCGCTTGCAGCAGGACTGCAACTCTTGCCTCTAGGAGCTTTTTCTGGTTGAAGTTTGGATGCACCAAACTTCAACATCCCAGACCTGGCACAGGCTGCCAGGGTTTTAGAGGACTTGGGGTACCTGTAAGAGGAACAAACAGCTCCCTCCACCTGCAGCACTGGAAGGGGAAAGCTCTGGGCCTCCTCCTAGGCTGGGATGGCATCCCTGGCACAGGGAATCCTGCCCTGCTGGAGGAGAGCACTTGTGAAGGGCAGGAGAGGATCAGACAGCAGAGGCAGGGATCCCTATTCTTGCTTTGCCATCATTATACACTGGACTACTGCATCTTGGCCTCCAAAAAGAAGACAGACTTCTGGCTCACTTTCAAATTAGGTTTTTTATTAAATAAATAACGGCGAGGGGTCTTCAAGGCAGTGTCACTTCACAGTGTAGGGCTGGGGGGCAAGGGGGAAAAGAGTCCAGCATTGGGAGCGGCTCAAAGTGAATGTGCTTTGTAAGAAGGAAAAAAGAAAACCCCAACAAAAAAAAACAGAACCAAACCTCCTCCCCCAGTGACTCCCCCTCCCTGTCCCAGCCTTTTTCACCCCTCTCCCTCAAAGTTATGTGGAAAAAGCGCCGCACTCATGTTGAAAGACCCCATGCAAATCTGTAAACAACACTGAAGGACATAAAGAGATTTCTGCCTCAGCCAGCTCCCCTCTCCTTTCACTAGGGCTTGAAATAAACCAAAAGAAAAAATGGTTTCAGGAAAACTAAGAATGTTCTCAGCCGATGGAGGAGATGCCAAGGCCTGGCCCTCCCTGGGAGGGCTGCCTGTGCTCTCACCCTGCCTCCTCTTTTCCCTTCAGCCAAGGAGCTTCCTCTCACCCCCAGAAAAGGGGAATCAGAGCCTGGGCAGTTCCACTGTGGAGCAGGCACTCGTGTTTGCTTTCTGTTCCCAGCAGCTGGAGGGGGAGGCCTCTGCCCACCACATCTGGCTGCCAAAGCCATGCCAGGTGCAGGCAGCTGCACACGCCTGAGGCTCAGCACCTCCCAGCACAGTGCTGGGGACTGAAGCAAACCCCTGCTAAAGCACACAAACCAGATCTGGGGCTTAGGAGATGAGACACGGTCTAATCCTGACACCCAATGGGGCTGCTTGATGCTGTCTCCGTGCTCCTGCTGCAGGGCTGGGCACAACTTCCCAGGGCCAGGTAAAAGGAGGATGCAGGCTCGTGGGTTTAGGTACCTGCCAAATCCTCCAGCAGCAGAGCCGAGTGCACAACCACAGCCCCAAAACCCTCAACCCAAGCCCCTTCCCAGCTGCAGAACACAGCTGGAGGAAAGGACTGCACCAGAGCCTTGCCCAGCAGGTGAGCAGAAAGCATTCCCTGCATGGAAAAAGGGGAATGAGCACACATTGAGCCAGTGGCCAATCCCAGACCTGGAACACACCTGGGAAGTGAAGCAGACCAGCATACCCAAGGACAGGTTCCCGTGGCTCTGCACAGCACCTGGCACCTCCCTGAACAGAAAAGACACACTTTCCTCTCAGAATAGCCTGTTTTGTGACACAGGGAGGGGCAGGGATGCCCAGGGATGCTGTGCTCCCCTGCCTGGGACTGTGCTAGCACCCATTTCCCAGGCTTCACACCCCGGGAGCTAAGCAACCTTCTCCCTCTGCTGACAAATTGTTGGAACAAACTGGGAAGTTACAGATGTTTTCACCTGCATTCTACCCTCTGGCATTTCAGCTCAGAGAAGATCAGGTCATCCCCTGCCAGCAGCAGCACCACAACTCTGGGCCAGCATCACTCTGTGAGTCTAGAAACTCCTATTTCTCCCCACAGAAGTTCTCCCTGGCCCAGCTCTGCATGGGAAGGTGAGGACTGGAGCACACACAATGCTGCTGCACAAGCAGCATCCCTTTCCAAGACCTGACACTTCTGCCCGAGGGCTGGGCCAGGCCAGGTCCCACCTGCAGCTGGTGGAGAGTCAGGAACACGTGGCTGCTGGAGGGGGAAGCAGCTGCGTGCCTGCCTGTCGTAACCCATGGCTGCTGGGAGAAGGACAGGGTGAGTGGCTCCCACTGCACCACGCTGCCCGTGGGAGAAGGGCCAGCACTCGCCAGCCTCCCTTGGCACCGCCGTGCCCATCTCTGCAGGAAACTGCCCTGCAGCCCTCCCGAGCTCTCGGACCCCCAGACTGCACCCTCACCGTGGTGGCAACACATCCCTCTTCTCAAAGCACCTCTGCCCTCAGACTGTCCTGCTGGGGCCAAGGGACACGTCCCCTGTCCCGAGGCAGGGACTCTCTGAGCGGACTGGCATCACCTGGGGTGACACGTGGTCAACGTAGGAGGGGGGTGATGGACGTCCCCACTCAGGAAAGCCAGCCACCACTTTGCACAACTGTGTCAGGATACACTGGAGCAGAAAGGTGTTTGGTTTCACTGTAGCCTTGGATCGAGGAGGATGGAAAGACGGATTCCGACCAACAGCTCCAAGCTGTCCCTACAGGACAGTGGAAGTTCCAGAATTTCACTCAGTCAGGTCAAAGTCCTTGCTGGGTCTGTGACAAATTTGTGACTGGAGACTCTCACTGTGACAGAGGCTCTGACCGAGCCACAGGTGCTGGGCAAGCCTGATGAGCAGTCAGGAAGGTATTTACATCTCCGATGCCAATGAGACCGAAATCTGTGACCGATAAGGACACTTGCGCGGGGGCCACCACTGCCTCAGGGTCTCTGTCCAAATCCACAGGGCCAGCAATTAAAGGCAACCCCTCGTTAATGTCTGCAGGGAGAGTGAAGTCCATGGTTATTGTCTCACCAGAGTTCTGCAACGTCTCCTGCTTCTCTGCCAGTCCTGGTGCCGTGGGCGGCAAAGCAAAGAGCTCGGGCTCAGGGGGGGTGACAGTGTGGCGTGGGCAGGGCACAGGGACAGCGCCCGAGGGCGTCTCCTCCGAGGGGTCAAAGGAGCAGTTTGTCTCCGAGGGGGTGCTGCACTCGTAGCCCTGCCCCGACTCGCTGATGCTGCCCAGGCTGCAGGCCGTGCTCTCCACACTCAGGGGCTCTGCTCAGGTGGGCATAGCCAGGGGGGAAGAAAAGCCACAGTGAGTCCACGACGCCCAAACACCCAGGTCAGTCCCACCTAATCCCAGCAGTATTTGTTTGATGGCACAAGTGTTTGTTACAGCAACCAAGATCCCTCGCCAGCGCGTACCGAGGGAAGGCAAGATGCCCACAGCAGATGGGAGGCCATCAGTGTTTCTATGGAAATTAAAGGAAACCTCACAGACACACTACAAGATAAGCCAAACCTTAAATACTATCCCCTCGTGCCAACAACCCCTGGGAGCAGCCCACACAAAGCCTTCATCTGCCGTAGGACAGTGAGGGAATGAACCCGTGTTGGGCTCCCTGCAGGTCTTCTCACAGCCAGCTCTGTGTGAAAGCAGCTTGCCCCAGACTTCTGGGGCCTTAACCCAGCCTCTGCAGGAGCTGCCTTGTGTCAGTGCTTTGGAAGCACCTCACTCAGGTGCCCAGTGCACAATCCTTTTGTTTTGGGAATGACCTCGGACACCCCTCCAAGCCCAACACAGGAAAAACTGCTTTACAGTCATCCCTGGTCAATGCAGAGACAGACAAGACTCTTCTGCTGACACCATGGCAGACAGACAAAAAGGAATTACCTGTGCTCTCAATTGCTATCTGATCTTGACCAAAGTGAGCATCCAGGCAGCCAGCTGCAGAGGGAATTGGTGGGGAGCTCCGAGAACGATTCGTGTTTTCCACTTCAACCCCATCCAGGTCATTGTCAGTGAAATCCCTGTGGGCAAAGAGAGAGAGCCTTGCCACCACCTGCTAAGCAGAGAGATGCAGGCAGGAGAAAGGGTGACTGGGCTTAAAACCCATCAACAAATAAAGCAGTGGGACTGTAGAGACAGCACGAGAATGAATGTCCATCCCTCCCTGCTCTGCAGAGCCTGGGTTAGACCCTGCCCTGAGGAGGGGATCTCAGGTAACACAGTGTGGCCAAGACCAGCCCATGATAAACCAAAATGGGCTCTCCAGCTTCCTAAAGAGCTCTGCCCCCAGTTCTGTGAGCCTCAGCCCGTTCCAAAGGGAAATAAATACATGGTCAAACACCCAGGGAACGCCCAGTTTCATGGATGACTGCGGTGGGTCCTTAGTGTGCCAGCAAAGAAGAAGTGATGAGAACATATTTCCCACCTTGGGAAGATTTAAGATTTCAGGTATTTTCCTGTCTTGCATCAGAATTAAAAAAAAAATAAAAAATCTAAGACTTCATCTGATGTTTTTAATTGATTCAGCTTCAATATTTCATTTTGACCTATTAAGAAACTTCCGTTTCAACCTTTTTGAAAAGGTGTATTTCGAAAAGTACCTTCTGTAATTAGCATACATTTCAAAGGGAAGAATTTGCCTCAAAGGGAAATTAATTCAGGTTCCAAACCACCAGAAATAAGTGCATTTTTGAATTCAAAAAGCTCCCTTCCCAAAACCTCATCAGACTGAGTTCTTTCACCCAAGTCGGCTCTGAATCCCCGTCCCCAGTCTTTTGTCTGAAACAAAACTACTTTCAACACACAGAAAAGGACAAGAAAGTCCACATCCAAGCAAACAGTTCTTTTATCTTCCCTCCCCACACCAGCTGAGTGTTTGTGCTCTGAGAACACCCCGTGCATCCCTCCATCCTCCCACCCGAGAAACCTTCTGGAGAAGAAAGCGCAGTCTGTTAAGCGGAGGTGCTTTGCAGCAGGAATCTTCACTGGGAGGTTAATATTACTAATTTTAGTGTGAGAATATTCCACGCACGTGGCTCCAGGGTGGAGGACGTACTTCTTCCTTCCTAGACGAGTCTGCTGAGTGAAGTAGTCATAGCGCTCTGATTTTTTCCACATGTAGTAATACTCCACGCACTCGCCCACCGACCGGGTGCGGACCTGAGGAGAAACACCCCAGTCAGGACACCCACCCCCCCAATCCAGGTGCATCTCCTGGAGCAAGGAGCTATTTTCCCATTTAACCAGCACAGAGAATTAGAAGTGCATTACAGTGATTTACATTGCTATGGACACATTGCTGCAGAACAGAAGCACGTACTGAGGTTTCCGAGGTGGCCAGAGAAAGAACTCCCCACAGCACACAGCTGTTGTCACAGACCCGTGTGGGCCACACACACTCGTGCAGGACTTTCCTGCACTTCCAGCAGCAGCACACTTAGCAGAGAGAGCAAACCTGCATCCATTGTCACTGGCCAGCGTCAACATGCCTACAATTAACCAGTGGTAGAACTGGACTCTCTGGTTCTGCCAACTCCCAGCACAGCAGCATGTCCCGGGGCCCAGCTCTCCCTACAACAGCATCTGCCATTCTAGAGGACCCCAGGGGACTTTACGAAACATCCACATGCTCAACTCACTCATTCACAGAAGTACTGCAAGGGCTGAGAGTTTGGAAAGAACTTTTGAGACTCCAGAAAGGGCTAATCAGTAATTAACTGACATCACTCATGCAGGTCAGTGGTGTTTGTGACTTCTCCCACCTGGAAAATAAGGCAGAGCAGGGCAGTGAACAGCCCATCACCTGCTGGCATGAGTCAACACAAAGCCTGGGATTGGAACTCGGCCATCCTGAACTCCCTGTGTCAGCCGAGGCCCAGAGCACACCTCTGGTGCCCAAGCACCTGCCTCCTTCCCCTGCTCCTGACCTGGGGGGAGCAGCCTTACCTTGTTTGCTTGGATAAGGTGAAAGTTTTTCCCATGGACCCTAAAGCCATGTTCAAAATTTCTACATTCTTCCTCGCTCCAGGCACAAAGCTCATCTGTAGCAGAAAGAAAGAGTTGGAGGAGATGTGCACAATCTAGAAAGAGTTGCATGTGCCTTGATGAACCCTAATAAGGGGGGGTCCTCACCTCTGATAACCTTCACGTTGAACCGTAACCTCCGCAGTGCCTCTTCTGCATTGAAGTTGCATTTCACCAGCTCATACAAAGCCTGGGAAACAGAAGGAAATCACTCACAGCACATACCTGAGCAACACACCACAAACCAGCCCGCTCATGACTCACATTTGTCTCGTAAAACTTCTATTTCCCAGGAGCCACCTTGCTGCTAACCCCAGCTTGACCAGCAGCAGAGATTACCCCACTTTTTAAGGCATTGGATTACAAAGCCTGGGACACGACAGATGCAGTTCCACCAGAATCTAACCTGGCTAGCTTGAAGTAAACACAGCTGCTCTGAAATGGTTGATCTGCTGACTTTTCCAGTCTTCCCAATGGGAGGGTAACCAACCTCCCCAGACCGCAGCTGGGCACACACCCTCACTTATCCATGAGCATCACTGGAGTTTGACCTCATTCTGACCTCTCTAAGGAATGTGGCACCGTTGGGCCAGCACCACCTGGGTGTGTGTGGGCTGCAGGAGGCCCTGAGCTCACCTGCTCGTTGTCCTTGACCACCTCTCCCTCTGGCAGGCTGCTGCCGGACAGCTCGTCCCACTGCCGCTTCACGGCGCGGTACAGGAACTCTTCCACCTCCCTCTCAGGGAGGATGTTTGGGTCCCAAAGCAGCTGGTCTTCATTCTCATAGGCTAACAGAAAAAGCACTGAAATAAGATAATCAAACAGAGAATTCTGCTGCTTTTTGAGAAGTAGTCTGCATGGATATGCATGAGGGAGACAGAGGAGGGAGGAAATCTTTGCTTGGTACTCCAACTCGGCACTGGAGATGACAAACATCTCTCAAGGCACTGCATTTTCCCTCCTGATTTTGGAGGCAGATAAGCTCTTTATATCTCTTTTAGGGCCTTTGGCACAGGCTCAGCTTGCTTCCATTGTTTCAGAAAGGTTGGCTGACAAAGGTTTTGTTATCACATTCTCAAAGATTACTGTTTTGATTAATTAATCCTGGCAAATAAAGACCATTTTAGCTTTCTTGTCCAGAAGCTCAACAAGCTGGCACTCATACTGCACTCATTATTGGACACAATCTGCAAATCAAGGCACCTCTGCCTACTCTGCAGACATCCCAAAATCAGAAACAGATCACCTCCAGGGAGCACTGAATGACACTAACTCACTGCTTAAGGAAGATATCAGAGAGAATAAATCAGAGCATCCCCAGATGGGTGTTCCTTCTCTTTGGCCCTCCTGCAAACGTGTCACACCAACCCAGGTCTCAGTGAGCTTCACCAATTCTGTACCTGTGTTCCCAGCCCTATTAACTCAGGCTCGTTTCAGCCAGTAAATCTGAATGTCAGCACTGAGAGCTGCCAAGCCTGGAGATACAGAGCAGGGCTGGTGATCCAGAGCCCATCAAATCCCCCTGCCAGCAGTCCTACACCAAAACCAGGCACAAAGCAGAGGCTGCCTTACCTTTTTGCCTGTGCCTGTTTAGGCGGAGGATGGGAACAGTGGCCTGGTACTGAGGTCCAACCATGATCTCCTGAAATCCCATGAAAGAGAGGTGAGAAAATTGAAATGGGAAATGCTCCACGCAGGCTGCACTTCATGATTTAGGGACTACACCACCACAAGGCTGATTTATTTACTGGTAGCCCCCTCTGTCACTATTATTTCTAGTGAACCCTGACTATTTTATAGGGTAACTAAGAAGATTTACTACCAACTAGATGATACTGTGGAGACCTTCAGCATTTACATAGTTTTAATGTAAAAGATCTATGGCAAGCAGCTAAGGTTGGAAATAAAGCAATGCAGAGGTTCTCCTGCAACCTTCCCAGCCAGGATGAATTTGGAAGCCTGCTCCTCTCTTTAGAAAGATGGTTCCCCCTCAGTAAATCCTGCTGGAAAC
Source organism: Promerops cafer (assembly GCA_013398275.1). Classification (NCBI taxonomy): domain Eukaryota; kingdom Metazoa; phylum Chordata; class Aves; order Passeriformes; family Nectariniidae; genus Promerops; species Promerops cafer. The sequence continues at coordinate 9,509 of VZSE01014628.1, forward strand.
ACTGCACAGCATTTCACCTTTATAGGGCTACAGGCTGCAGATTTAATTTACCAAGGCACCACAGACTTCCCTTATCTGATACAGAAGATAATTCCGAGATTGTTTTAAAAACCCCTCTTGTAACCCACATCTGCCACTGCCATCCACAAATGTATGGCATCAAGTAGCCAACTGGGGAAATAACCTAGTGCTGTGGTGTCATGCATTTTTCAAACTCAGGAGCCCCCCTTCCCCATGCACTCAGGTTATTTACCTTCTTACACTCGTTGGATGGGATGGAATCCACCTCTGAGTCCTCAGCCATGGAGGAAGCACATGGAGATGAACATGGCTCTTTGTCTTCATCAGCAAGGAAGTTGTTTGCTTTGTGGGAAAGGAAAAGATCTGTAGTTAGGAATTTTTTATTCTACTCCTTTACGTCCCCTCTCCTTCCCTTCATTTTCTGTCCTAAAGTCTCTTTCAGCATGGTCTACAGTGACAACTCACCTGTATTTTAATTTTCTCACTTTAAGTAAAAGAATTTGGACACTTGCCACATGGATGGCCAACCCGGGGAGCTCAGACTCCTTAATATTGCGAGACAGCAGAAGAAATAACATCACTTCATGCAGAGTCCCTGTCACGTGCTTTGGCTTCCCACACATTCCAATATTTAGGAACTGCCACAATACATCACTCCATTACTACTACTGAATTTATTCACTTGCAGAGATGTCAGATGAGGTACTGATCTTTCAGACTGCAATTACAGCAGGCAGCAAAACAATTCCCACTCTCTCAGTATTCTCAGTTACAGTTCAAGACAATTCTCCCCTCATCCCACTGCTCATCAACGCTCTGTCCTGTCCTACCCAAAGCCCGGTAACGCCTCTGCCATGCAGACAGTCCCTAGGAGGAAAAGTGGAAAATCTGATGTCAGGAGACTGACAAAATTAAGAGAAGCATTCTCACCCTCCCCTGCACATCATATGTAAAAGTGAACAGCAGCTACTTAGGAACTAGTGACACATACAGCCAGGCTGGTTTGGGAATAAGTCCGATGCATCGTGGGATGTGACGGATGGAGTCAGATCATCAGCTGAAGATTGTGTCTCCTCCTCTTCTTCCCCTGAAAGCAAATCCTTCGCTATTTGTTCCTTTTAACAACAACAAGAAAGTGAAAAATATTTTTAAATTAAAAAAATATATACGAGGGGGAGTGAGGCCTAGAGTAAAAGCATTTTTGGCCAACAGTGGCCACATCCACAGATCTCTTCACCCTCCCACAGCTTGTCCAAAGACAGATTCTCTCTCACACTCCCACCACACCCAGACTATTTTCCCTAGAAGCACTTTAACAAGTGTAATGAGTGGCTTCCTATGGAAGCCAGACAGTATGAGCAAGCATCCCTTTCTGTAGAGCTCCACTCACAGCAATATCTCAAAGATCCTGAAAGAGGAAGAAAGGAAAAAAACCCAACCCCAAAAAACCCCCACTTTCTACAGACTTGACCTGGAACAGGAGGAGCCATGGCTTCACCTTGGAAGATACAAACTTTCCCTGGCTCTTCACACAAATACTTGTAACCAAAGTTCCATACAGAGTTTTTACATTTTGAAACAGATATCCTTTCTCCCTTCTCCTCTAAACACTTCACACCCATGTTTCTGCACCTGGGGTTCCTCACTGGGACACCAGAATTAGACAAGCCCCTTCCAACCCCTCTGAAATGGGGGGAGCCTCAATAACCTGTGCAGACACCCAGGCAGAGGGCTGCTCTCACCTTATCCAGAGTCATATCAGGGAGGTTGGGAGTGATGTCATTGCTCTCGCTGTCCTGCTCCGAGATGGGATCAGATGCCTCATAGCCATACAGCGCGAGCAGCTCCTCAAATGGCATTTCACTGCTCTGAGCAAGAGGAGGACAAAGCTGCATCAGGAAGAGAACAACCACAAGAGCACCACACCAGCTGGAACACGGACAGGCAGAGGCAGTCAGAGCAACTCTGCTCCTCTGGGGGCTCTGAGCAGCCTCAGGTGACTCTGTTGGGACTCACTGGAACCTGTCCCTCTCTAAGGTATGGAAAAGCCAGGAACTTTCACCCCAAAGCAATACAGTCTAGGGCATTTTTAAAATACATCTATCTTTTATTCTAGATTTCCAACAGGTGAAAGATGCCAGACAGCACAACTGTATTTAAGCAGAGGAAGGGGAGGAGCAAATCCCTGTACCAGTCTTGCATGTGGCCTGAAGAGACACTCCCTGTCACCAAGAACAGTTTGTGTTCCACTGAGGTCTCCGTGGGACCACCCACAGCTGAAGTCAGGGCTTCACACAGCAAACAAGCAAATCCTCCAGGTAATTTCCCTTCCCCTCCCCTACTGCCTTTACCTGAGAGGCACTGAAACTCTTCTCCAGCTCTTCTAAAGATTTCTGCTTCTCCTGAGTATCATCTTCCTCCCTTTCTTCCCTCACACCGTAGTTCTGGGAAAGGATCTCTGCCAGGTTCAGTCGATGATCAGCTGAGCCCATTGACACAACTGCAGGGATCAGAAGAAGTTGGACACTAGCACCACCACGGACCAAATCTTGAGATGCAACAAAGCCAGGGATGATCCCTTCTTGTGTGTGTGCAGACATGATAAGCCAGAGGAAGAGATTAGGCAGAACAGAGGGGAACAGAGATCACAACTGGCAGCAGTCACTTCATCAGCACAAAGCCTGGCTCTTTGCACATTTGAGTCCCACAACTGACTGGAAGCTGAATCTGAAGCTTTTCTGAGTATTTGTATCTCACTCCTCACTGAATTCGCTGGTGTCACAACATGTGTGCACACACTGCAGCCTTTCCTTCACCTGGGGGCATATTTAGGGTAATCACCCCTTCCTCAAGAATGGCCAAATGCACACCTGGAGGAGCTTTGGCATCTTTAAACCTTTCCTCCTCTGTCAAACAGCATGGGAATCAACCAACAGGCTGGGGACGTTTCATGGAGTAGGGAAGTGATCACAGTAACTTTGTTTCCTCTGGAAACCAGACCAACAGACAGAGGGGTGTGAGCCCTGAGGTACCTGCTGCGCTCTGAAGGGCGGGCTCTCCAGGACACAGGCCACGGGCTGGGTACGCGACCACCCTCGGGCTCTGCCGGCCAACAGAGGCCTTCAGGAAAAGAGAAGAACATGGCTCACACAGCTCTCCTTAAAAACACAACACCCTTCCACCCACTTCACCCCACCAGCAAATGCAATTTGTTTAAGTTCAAAGCAAAAGTCACCCAAAGCCCCACAGGGTGGTGTTAGGAACTGTGCTGCTCAGAAGAGCTCATGGGGTGTACTGAGCAGTTCTTCTGGCCTCCTCACCCTCCCCTCAGTCCATGTGTTTCCATTCCATCTATTTTACCTCCAGCACTCCATTCACTACTTATCCCCCCCAGTCTGAGACCTCAGACCTTCGTGGGTTATATCTTCACTTAAAAGAAGGGCCTGGACCCTCAGCTGTTATTCTGAACACACACACAGTGTCTGAGCACAGCATTTCCAGGGAATGACCCTCCAGAGAGCAGCCAGCCACGACACCCTGGCTTCTCCCTGATGCCTCAGTGCACCCAGGAGCTCAGGGGCACCAGCAAAGGAACAGCTGAGCAGGCAGAGAAGGAGTCTGGTAGGACCACGAGTGGCACAGGCGAGGTGGGAGAGGCTGAGGCAGGCACAGCCCGAGAACAGGCACCTGCAGGGTGGCTTTTGGTGCTCGGTCACAAGTTCAGGCAGCAGCATGGGCTGAGGAGAACAACCCAGACAGAACATCTGCTGCTCCTCAGGCTGCTGTGCATGGAAGGGCTGTTCATCAAGCTCGGCCTAGGCAGGGAGCAAACAGGTAAACAACCAAAGCTTTTGGGTGACTGACAGCACCTGACTGCAGAAGAAAATCCCAGGGTCAGTCCCCCAGCTCCCAGTGACATCTCTGTAGGATACTCAGCCATCAACAGTCTCAGCTGTGCACCACCACTCCTCACTTACTCAGCTGGAGCCAGGACATTTACAGCCTTCCACAGGAGCCTCTTACAATTTATTTAAGAAAACACAGTACAGCACATTAAAGCCTATCCTCTAACAACAAAGCAAAGTATTCACCAAAAAAAGCCACCACAGACTGTGGGTTCTGAGTAAGTTCCTTCAGATATCAACATCCAGACTGGAAATTCCATAGTAACAAAGAAGATGCCTCCAGTCCACCATCCCCCAAGATGACCCCCCCAGAGACCACTCTGGCTCCAGACAGAGCCCTGCAAGCGTGCACATGAAAAGAGAAGGGAGAAGTTATGGGATGATGAAAGGAGAAGGGGACAGACTCCCTTCTGAGGATGGTCATACCAGGAAATGGCTCTGTAAGTCGGGGAAGTGTCAATGTGCCTTTGTTGGGCTTTGCTGGAATGTGACCAAGCACAAAACCCTCTTGGATAAATCCTTCCAAGCAAACAAGTGGGGTTTCATGGAAAGGGTGTGGTCTACCCTTAGTCCCTCCAGGTCTTGGGCAGCCTGCAGGACTCACTTTGCTCAGGCAATGATCTGTAGATCAATGGCACCTCCTTGCCTGGGGATCAATAAGGCCTCTGAAAACAAAGATTGAAGCTGTTGGCATGGATGGGCTGGCTTGAAAAGGTGTCAAGAATACTTCAGGAACAATGAGATCTCCTATTAATAACCAGGTGCTGAAAGTGGGAGGGTTGGCCACGACAACAGCGTGACAATTCCATAACTAATCAAGAGTTTAGTTCTCCGAAGCAGTGATGGAGCACCAGAGCAAGAGGGAATGCTGGAGTCACCATGGAATAACCAGCACTGCTGGGTCTGGGGAAACAAGAAACAAGTGACAGACAAAGCAAATGGCCCATTCCACACCCAAATTTGAACACATGTGGAACTGAACAATCCCTCAGATTATTCACAAATCCAGAAGACCACAGAAACAAGAGTCAAAGGAATAGAAGAGAAAGGCAGGCCTGGCTTAAAAATGCAACTGATGACAGAATATTTCTGATTGCCCTGATTACCAATGCCACGGGATGTGGAGTTACTTGGTCTGAAGGTGAGGTAGGTGCTGACACTTCAAATCCAAACACCACACAGGAGGCAGAAATGCAAGAGCAGGGCACGCACCAGAAGCACAGAGAATGGTTCTGGGCCAGGGTGTCACTGCTCTTGCTGCTGGTGAGGGATTCCATCACCATCAAAGGCCACAGCAGGGAACTCCAGTTATTCTCCCAGTGCACTGTGATGCTGAAAATTGGCTCCTAGGCCCATGGGGCATTCAATCTTGGGGAGCAAAAAGGGAGATTAAATTCCCTTAATGTCACTTTACCATCCCCAGCACTGCTTTCCTCCTGCCAGCTTCTGCTGCTCAGGCATAAGAGTAACTTTCCTCTCAGAAGTTACACCGAGGTTGGTCAACTACTCACCCTCATGTTTGTATTTCTGGGTGACTCCTGCACTCCCTCCTTAGGTGCAAGGTTTAGAGAACATGGAATGAAGCTCAGCCATCATTTAGGAAACACAAGCAGAGGCAGAGTCTGAGCCTTCTGCCCTGACAAAGTTTTCCAGTCTGAGGCCAACTGTGTCTGCCCTGAGAAAACCTTCCAGAGTGAAACCACTCTTGCAAAAAAGTGAGGAAAAAAAGAGAAATTTCCCTTTCCAGTGTTACCCTTCAATAACGCAGTTTCCTGAGCCAGTCTAACACATATTTCAGATTCAGCAAGAAGCTTTCCTGCTTCCTCTGCCTTGTCCACACTCCTCGGCCATGGGGCCATTTTCCACAAACTCCAGCTGTAGCCAGAGGGAAGCAGCACAGATGGAAACAGATTTGTCCTGCAAGTTATGTCTCTGAAAGACCAAAGGATGAACAGAGGACACAACACACAGAGCACCTCCTGCACTGCCCAGGAAGATCAGGGCCCCATCACACCTGTGCGGTGTCACAGCAGAGATGCTCCACAGCCAGACCTCATCCAAGAGACAATGACAGCTCCTGGATGTCCCCTGCACAGGCCTCTCTGAGCCACAGCCGTGCAGGGTGCTGAGGCAGCACTCTGGCCCAACAATGTGCCCAAAGAACACTTTGGCACAAGTGAATGCAACAGCCTTGGTGCATCCACATGGTGGATGGGCAAACGGGCCAGCAGCACCTTCCTCATGCAGAACGCTGAAATTCCCTGAAAGAGAAGCCCTCAGACAAGACACTGCCACAGCCAACAGGGATCCAAGGTCCTGCCACAGAGTACCTCGAAGTCTTCCCAGCACCCTTGTCCCACGTTGTGGTCACCATGAGGGTCACGCCAAAGAAATGAAATGTGCGTGTGTCACAACAACCATTACAACAGGGCAAGGATATTTGAGGGACATGGCAAGACTCGATGGGCAATGGCATCACCAGCTCCAAGTGTGATGGAGCAATGGCAGAAACATTTCAGCACAAGACAGCAAGGCAAACACGACATGGCAATTGGGGAGGCTGTGGGGAGTCCCCACCTGGCCCCCCTTGCCTTCTGGCCCCTGGGCAAGGCGGTGAGAACCATCCTGGCCAGCCAAACCAACCGTTCCCAACACGTTCCCCAGCCCTCTGCCGTTCCCAGGATCCTGAGCTCCGTGCTCCCCCGCTGCTCAGGCCGCCTCTCACCTGAGAGCCTCTACGAGCCCCTTCCGACAGCTCCACACGCCTGACCCCGGCTCCAGCGACCCCACACCGCTGCCGTGTTCTGCAGGGCCATAGCCCCGGGGCTCTCAGTCCGCTCTGCCCCCGGGCCTTTCCGCCCTCCCTCTCCACGCGCGGGCCCGCAGCCCCCGGCCCGCAGCCCCCGGTCCCAAAGCCCCGCGGCGCCAGAGCACCAGGGCTCTTCTTTTATTTTTTTTCCTCCAAGAAGCAGTTTTCCGTGGCGGGAAGCGTTTCCACTGGAATGGGAACACTGGCGGGTGTCAGCTTCGATGACAACGTTGATGGGAGAAAGATTAAATCACTTTTTTCCTTTTAATATTTGGTTGATAAGGTGAAATATTCAATATAAATACAGTCAGTGTTCTTACTTTAATTAATTTTGCTTAAATTGTGTATAATATTAAATATTTCACACTATAATCTATATTATGTTGTATTTCATAATGTACTTTTATACACAAAAAATTTGATCATATCAAGAAGGAAGGTCACATGCTTCTAAACTAAAGTTTGGATTTTTCCTGTATGGTGAATATTAAAGATTTGTTCCAGTGTAGAGGAAGATGGATGTTGCGGTGCTGGTGTGCCCCACGGAGCAGGAGCACGGGTATCTGGCCATTCCAAACCTCAGGTTCCACCGTGGTTTTCAGGCTGACACGGCTCCTGGGGCCAGCCCGGCCCCAGGCAGTGGCACATCCCCATGCCAGGGCATGCTCTGCCCCCAGCTTGCCTCCCCACTTTAGCCCCCCAGACTCAGGATGTGATGTGGAACGGTCTCAAACATCACTTGTTAATAATCACATATTATCTGAGATGCCCAGTATTGATTTAAACCCAGGGACAACTTTGGGAAGAGCAGGCTTAATTTATAGAAACTCTGATGTCTGATAGCAATAAATAATTAGGTGATCGCAAGAAAAGGGATCAGAGGGCTCTACCCTCCGACTCCAGCTGGCTGCTCGTGTCCTGCTAATAAATTGGTTAATAAAAGGAGAAAGAAAGCCTGGATTCTGGGGTTATAAAAACAAATGACATTTTTATGTTTAGTGGACAGGAGGAACTGGGAAGGCAGAGAAGTCAGGCGGGTGCACCGGGAAGCACTCTGCGTTCACCACCTGAATTTCTTAATGACATTCTCATTAAAAGTTCTCGCTGCCAAGTGCTGTTTGCTTTGCCCTCAGAAGTGCCTGCATGGATTAAAGTGTCTTGCTTGGAAGTTATTTACCTGCCGAGAGGCTCCCCTGTCACCACGGCAGGCGGGGGAGGGGGATGCACGGCCGGGCAGCAGAGCGGGCAGCGAGCCCATTTGAGAGAAGCACACATGCCCTGGGCCCGGGCACAAACACAGCCAGGTGTAAATGTTCAGGAATGACAGAAATGAGTCCCCAAAAGCCTGTGGGCAGCAGCAGCCAGGTCTGCACCCAGCCTGCCAGAAGTGCCTACCTGTGTCACTGAGAGCAGCTCCACCTGAGACTCCCAACATCCCTTCCTAAGACTATCATGTGGTATTATAAATGTTATTATTTACATTACAGTAAACATAGCAAACCCCAGGGGGATAGAAGACCCTTTCACCAGGCAACAAAACAGTGCAGAAGCGGAAGACAGCACTCACTGTGGACACCTGTGAAGCCTGGGCTGGAAGAGAAGCATGGCCTGAACAGGTGAGAACATTCCAGAATCTTCTGTGGAACAAATTCATGTGAAAAGTCGAATTTCAGGTCAATAGAAATTACTTGCTTCAAGAAAAAATAAACATTTAATTTCAAATTTTAATTTTATTTACATTCTTAGTACAAAATTGAAATGAAACCTGAGACTGAAGCAAAAAATTGAAACATTCTGCTCTGCAAAGGTTGAGGCTGAATGCTCTGACCTTATCAGGAAAACTTGCCCCACAACCCCAATTTTTCTTTCAAAACAAAATTTTGTCAAAGGCCATACGTTCCTACAAACCATCTTGTTTCTGTCCTGCACAGCAGCACAGAAACACCCTGAGGGTCACCCATTGCCAGTCACATCCCATCAGTGGTGGCTCTGTGGGCTTGGGCATGCCAGAGCATCACGAGACCCCTGCAGGGAGAGCACTCCCGCTGCTCCAGAGCAGCGCCCCAAATCCGGGACATTCTGTTCCAGCACTCACTTGGCTCAGCAGCAGGTTTGACCCTTCCCTGCCCAGCCGTGAGCCCAGCTGGGTCTGAGACCCCTCCCCAGTGCTGTGCCTGGCACGGCCCCGGCGTGGGCCCCGACTCACCCAGGGCCAGGCTGGGCTCCTCCGCCACGGGCTCCGTGACAGCCAGCTGCCAAACCTGCTCCAGCAGATGTTTGGGACGTTAATTCCCGGTAAATTTTGATGCATGGTGTTTACTCCCGGTCTGACGGGCAGAGCCGTGCCCATCCCTGCGGGTGCACTCCTGCATCACCTCCCACTGCATCCTTGCAGCTGAGCACTGTCAGTGCCTCCCTGCTGCCTCGCCGAGCCAAGATGAGCCGCTTCAGTTTCCCCGGTGATGCCGGCGGCTCCTCCTGGGTGTCGCCGTCAGTGCCAATCCCGGCGCTGTGCGAGCAGCCAGCGATCACTAACCGGCAGCCCTGGCAGCCCGGGGCTCGCCTGCTGCCTCGCGGCAGGACCGGGCGGCCGCGCCCTCACACCGGGAGCGCCCGGCCCCGTGCGGGGCGCGCTGGCAGCCGCCGGTGGGTGCCGGTGCCAGGAAGATGCCGGGTTTGCAGCGGGTCCGGGCAAACAGCCGCGGGGGTGCAGGGCCCCGTGAGNGCGGGTGGGCACAGATGGGCGGGCACGGGCGGGCACAGCCCTGCAGCCTCCCAGACGAGCTGGCAAACTGACCCCTCGCCTGCCTGCCCGGCACCCTGGCTCGGCCCAAGCCCTCAGCCTTCCCCCTCCGGCAGGAAAGCTGCGCGAAAAGGGCCGAAAGGAATCGCCTGGCTGCGGTGAAAGATCTTCAGGGCCAGAAATCAAATAAAATCTTCACAGTGATGAAGTGAAAAGTAAAACATGGTTTAAGAAAATGGTCCTTTTCTTTGCCGCTGGGGGGCACGTGGTCCAGAAGGGGAACACAGACAAAGGTGCTGAAGGTCTCAATCATCCCGCTGCTTAATTATTCTATCTCTCAGAAGGCATCTCCAGGCAATTAGAATAATCATTCATGCCTGTGCTTTACAGGGACTCTCGCATTCTTCCCGTGAAGCATCAGAGCTGGATTGTAATATTTTTTTAAACTTTAACAGTGACCTGCAACTAAAAGAAAAATAAAAGTTTTTTGAAATATTAGTTTAATAAGACATGAGAATAATATTAAGGATATGAGCCTCTCTTATTTATTATTTATATGTATAGTGTGATTTAGAGATGCACTTGAACCAAGCAAGTCACTACCAAAGAGTGGATCTATCCCTCTCTATATATATTAAAAAAACCTACAATATTCGCCTGGAGATTCTGTCCACATATTCTGAGATTGTGATTTAACATACACAGTTTATCAAGGCTGGTGTGCTGCACACAGAGGCTGGGGTTTTATGTAAGGGTATAAATAATCAATGCACATAGCAACTTTAAATTACTGCTAATGTGTTTTACTTATGTTCCCACTAGAACAATATGTGAAATAACAGGGAGTTGCTAGGCACACGCTTGACAAATAATATCCATGCGTTTCCATTTTTATTATTTTTATACATTTCTTATTAAGCCAAGTGGTGCAGTTCAGGCCCGTGCAGCCACCCGGCCCTCGCTGCTGGATCTCAGTGGTGTGAGCTGGAGGGGAATGCTGCGGGGCTGGCGGGGCTGGGCTGTGGCACCGGCACCAGCACCAACACCAACACCAGCACCGGCGCCGTGGGCCTGTGAATGCTCCGTCAGGACCGTCAGTGAGCGGCTCTGGCTGCAGCAAAGGGCTCCTGCTCTCCTGCACCTCTGCAGGTTCCCCCATTTGCTGCTTCTGTCCGTTGGGGTGTTGACACCACGGGGTGCCTTGTAGACCTGCTCCATGAGCGGCTACAACCCAGCCGTAATTCACCTTTTCTGTCATGTACCCTATACAGTGTCTGAGAACATCTTTGCTGGACCAAAGCCTGGACGCCCAGGAGGGGATTTGGGAACAGTCCAAGCCCCAGCAGTTGCCCGGGACAAGGTGCCCTGGCACGGTGGGGCAGGAGGGCTGACAGCGGGAGCGGGCAGCGCCGCCCCGGGCAGACCGTGCCAGCGCTGTGCCGGGACGGGGGCAGAAAGGCTGGGTCCCTCCAGCAGCACCTGCTTTGGCAGCTGCTGCACACACACCGCTGGTGCCAGGGCAGCCTCACCTGGCGTGCTCGAGAGATGCCATGCACAGAAATCCCAGAATCAAACATGGCACTAGGAGGAAAGCTCTTGACTAGGAAGGAGGGCAGACTCGCTCTAAAGGGTGCAATCATCTCATCTGCTGCACTAGAGCTCTCACAAATCCTCCTCTGCACTTAAGCAATGGGTACGTGAGGAGCAGGGAGCACTGCTCAGGGCCTGCCCCGCCCCGCATCCACAGCCCCCCGCATCCACAGCCCCCACTAAACCCCAGCAGGGAGCTTTCCATTAAAACTACTTAGCAGACAATAACTATTTCTTTGTAAACAAGTCTTTGAATGTTTATTACTATGTCACCATCAAAGCCATACAGCTTTGTACTGTGTTTAATGGAAGAAAATTAACAGAGTGTTTTGAAACCCACTTCACATAGAAATGCAAATGGATTTCCCAGGGTGCACAGGCTGGGGCTGCCCCTGGAAGTATCAGGTGCCCCCTGGACATTGCCACAACCTCATTTCTGGTGATACAAACCCCCTTCACTGCATACAGAAGCAGAAAGAACCAGCAGCCTGTGCAAAAATGCCCTCACAACCCAAATGTCATTTCTTGCAGCGAAAGCAGAGTCCAGCTACACACTATTAATGTTAATTGAAAAACTTACCTCAGTCTCGGTGGGAGCTCAGGCAGCCCCAAAAACGATACCCAGATGAAATGAGCATCATATGGGACTGGCAGCTCACAGGACCTTTTTGTTGGGGATGAAATAACAGCTGCCAATGAAGAGTGTAGCTGTGTTATGGAGAATGTTAATTTGGTCAATGTGATGATCAAGATTATCCTGAAAATGTATTTCCAAAGAGTGGGCAGCTGTGACTGCCCAGTGCAGCAGCAAGGGGCTGCCAAGGGCTGGGCCAGGCCAGTGCCACCAGCGATGCCACTGTCCCCACCAGGCACGCTGCCCAGGGCTGGCACACACACCCGTCCACACACAGAGGGAAGGGATGTCATCCCTCAGCACAGGATCTGGCACACAGGGAGAACACCCCATTCCAGTGAAAAGCAGCTTTGGATCTTTAATTAAAAAACAGGGTTCACAGCACCGGGGCATTGACTTCCACCAGTTAATCTCCATCACTTCATTTCACCACCAACTTCCATACTCTACAAAACTGCTGGAGACAATTTTTATTGATTGCTCTTCAAGCCGTCAAAAGCGTCCCTGGCTGATCATATGTTACCCCCAGACACCTTGTGCATTTCAGATAATAACTTGGTGCTCTACAGAAGAAATGAATTGGATGTGCAGTCAGTAACTGTCCAAGTGAATCATGTTACTATATGTCAGCAGCCCAGGCTCTGACTATCATTTTAACAGAGAGAAATCCGCTATTTTCATGGCTGTTTGAAATTATTTTCCAGATGAATAAGATATAACAACAACTACTTACTGTAAAGAATAATATGGGGAATCTGTTTGCTACTTGGAAACAAATCTTTCTAGTGTAATGCTGTTTAATATTATTTAATCTGTAACTATGAACATGAAATTTTGAGGCCAGCTTTCATGTAGTACAAAAAGCTTCTGATGTGGGGGAGTGGGAATCTGGAGTTGGTATGGGTGATAGGTAGTATTTGCTCTCTCATAACTGCAAATACAGTAATTCATACAGAAAATGGAACATTGCTAAAATGAGGTTGACAAAGATGCATCCTGTTGCCAATCACTGGCAGTGAAGGTTTATTTTGCATGAACAATTACCATGTGCCAGGATTACTTCCTTTTTCTGGGCTGTTTGGAGTGTGTGTTTTGCTCAGAATTGCTGCAAATAACTGCAAATGGATTTTGTGAGGTTGAAAAGAAGCAAATAATTTAGAAGCTCTTACCAACCTGGGAGCTCATTATTTATACAAGCCTTGGTTTTTGCAGAGCCGGCTCTCGGCGCTCCCCAGGCTGAGCCCCGGGGCAGCCCCGGCTGGCGGCGGGCAGGGCTCAGGGCCGCGGGCTGGGCACAGCCCCGGGGCAGCACGGCGGTCCTGGGGCACCGGCAGAGCTGCTGCGGAACCCCCAGCAGCGCCCAGCGCGGGAGCAGCTGTCCCTTTCGCTGCCTTTTCTCCCGCGTTACAGAAGACTAAGGAGAGGGATTACCTGACTGATACCAGCCTGCTTTCCCAGCCCATCACACGCAGTTCCCCCTCCAAGAGTCTCAGACTCTGTAAGTGGCTTTATAGCCCCACCTCAGGCAGACACCTGCTGCTCCCGACCACTCCATTCCACACCGGCTTTTTGTAAGAAAGGGCCCCAAAAGTTGTCAGGAGACAACTGCCCAGCCACTTCTGCAGAGCTCCACAGAGGCTGAGCCCACAGGCAGGAATACAACCCCCAATGCCTGGCTCAGCCCTGGAAATGTCTTCAGTGTGTCCCAGAACCACATGGCACCAGGCTGGGAGAGAGTGGCCAGGTCCTCACATACACAGGTGTCCTGAGAGCTGTCACAGCTGTGTTAAAGCAGGCAAAATGATGGAAATAAAGAAAAGGAGGTGTGGGGACATGGAGAAGATCTGGGCATGTCTGCAGCTTGGTTCATTAGGGACAGGGGTCCCAGCCATGCTGCGCTGCAGCTCACCATCTCTATACAGTGGAATCCTTTTGCTGAAAGGGTTAAATACATCATGAACCATAACTGCTGCAAAATAGCAATTCACTCCTTGGGTGGGTGAAAAAAGGTGGTTGAGGCAAACCACATTTATTCTGATGAGTCCTGGTGTTTTTCTGAGTCCAGAGGCAGGACATATTTGCATACAGCTTTGCATGCATTACGTGAGCACAGCCATCCCAGCTGGGTACCAGGAGCAGTTTGCCACCCCTTACTGGACTGCTCCAAGACCAGCTCAAGAGCCACAACCCTGGAGAGGTGATCCCAGCCAAACGTGGCTGCAGGGCACGCCAAGCAGAGGGACCTTTTCCATGAGTGTCCCTTTTCCTGCAGAGCCCGTCCCAGCCCAGGCTGGGGGCACAGAGCAGCCCCCACGCAGTGGGATGGGGGTGGGATGGGCCAGGCACATCCCAGAAGTGTTTTGGATGTGGCACGATGGAGAACTACCAAATTCCCTCCCACCCTCCAGGCTCCCTCCCTCCCTCCCTCCCTCCCTCCC
>VZSE01014628.1:32195-70735 GCA_013398275.1 Promerops cafer
TACCCCGGCTCCCGCCGGTTGTCCCTCTCTCTTCCCATTTCCCCGCACCACCCGCAGCTCCCGTTCCCTTGCTCCTGCTGCGTCCCCTGGCAACGCCCGGGTTTTGCCCGTCCCAGGGCCCAGCCATCGGTTTCTTTTCCAAAGCATTTAGATAAGTGATCCTAAAATCGCATTTCCATCAGTGAACCTAAACCCGTATTTCACTGCGGGCCCGACCCCCGCTGTCACATCGCATAGGAAAAACCATCGGTTCCCAGATTCGGTCCTTTTCAGACCGTAAGGTCAGTGATTCAAGTGGACGTTAAACTAATCCAGAGAGACAACGTGGGTTGTGACTGTCTGGTGGCTCTTTTGGAAACCTGCACATCCTTTCAAATTCCCCAGGGAGATCCCCCCTCCAGCGGCTCCGCTCCCTGGCGCCGCGCGGGAGCGCCAGGACAGCTCAATCGGTGACTGAAAACCCAGGATGTGTCGTGCATGTTGGCAGTTCCGATTGCAGTCTGCCCCTCACCCTGACACAGCTGCAGGGGCACGCCGCTGGCTCGCCCCGTCCTGGCCAAGGGACTCCCGGCACTGGCCGTGGTCCTTGGGAGCCCTGCTCTGTGCAGAGCAGCACGGGCAGAGTGAGTCCCTGCAGCTGCCACTTCCCACAGACCCTGGTTCTACGTTTTTGTTGTAATGTTACCTGATGGCTCACCCAACAACCCACAAATTTCACCAGAACAACACCATGAAGGGCTGGCTTGAGGAGAAAAGGACAGATTGGCCCAGGCTGTAACTCTACAGTGAGAGGCCTTAAAGAAGCTCTTGATGAACAGCAAACCGGCACTGCGTGGGCACAGGACCATCCTCAGGGATGAGGCTCACCCCCCTGTCAGGGCTGGAGCCTGTGCCACCCCCCGGCTGCTGCCCCAGACCTGCCCCCTCCACCCAGGGCACAGGGATGAACCATGAACTCGGGTCTTTGTTGCCTCCAGAGCAGTTCCTGCATCCTTTGCAAGCATGAATCCTATGGATTTGTACTAAATGCTCTTCAGCCTTGTTAGCAACAGCCAGTGGTGCAATCAGCACGTGCTAAAGTCCTGCTCTGACAGTGCAATCAATTAAATATCAATTAATCAGTTAATCAGTACAGAGGATACACACAACAAGGCTATGATGGCCGGTTTCTAACCCTGGAGGTTTCATGCCAGTCCCACATATGCAGCTTGGCAGAATTGTTATTTTCTTGAGAGGGGGTTCCAGATGGATTTCCAGGCTGTGGGGCAGAGCTGGGCCAGCACTACCAGGGCATTCCCAGAGGCATTCATGAACACAGCTAAAGAGCTTCCTTCCTCCACATCTCCCGTGTTTGCACCTTCTACCATGCTCATTTTCAGACAGAAAATCACAGAGAATTTGGAGAAAAATGTGTTCAAGAATTTTGGAATTTGCTCCTGAAAAGGACAAAACTAAATTTGCCATGGAAGCTGTCTCAAATTCCTCTCCCAGCTGTGGCAATAGAACAGATGCCAAAACCCTGGTGTCCCCAGCCTTGCTCTAAGGGTTCTGTCTCTAGAACACTCCTCGTTCTTCCTGTCTTTCTCCTTTGCTCCGTGACCTTTCACACTAGGACATCTCCCCATCTGTGTCCTTTCACCCGGTGAACCCCTGAGCACTTGTCCCAGTAAAGCCAGGACAGGTGGCTCCAGAGACCTTTTCACCTCGGGTATGTCCTGCCTGTGCCTTAACCTGATTTGGATGTGTCTGTGATGTGAGTGATACACCTACCCAGAGCCTGAGACCTCCAGAAGCCACTGCTCGTTTCCATAGACCCCCATAAATGGATAACTGGCTCTTTTAATCTTGTTACTAAATTGTAATGGAATTATCCCTCTAATCCTTTGGAGCAAGAGCAGATCTCAGCCACCAATATAAAATTTTTAAAAAACCAACCCTACAGTAATCATAGATTTTTAAAGTATTTATTTTGTGCTGCTCTCAGGCTGTATGTAAGATTTTATTTCTGAGGAATAATGTCACATAGTGCACATTGTGGCTGCTCTGTGATTAAGTCCTTTTTAATCTGCCATGTGTGTGGAGGTGCAGTGCTTTCCCACCACAGCTCCCTCCTGCCAGACTCCCCATTAATGGCGTTACGGGATTATCAGGAAGAGGCGGAATTACCCAGCTACAGGAGGTTTTTGCTCTGATCTGCTTAGCAGCCCAGGCCATTCCAGGGCAGGAGGGCTCAGGGATGTAAGCCTGTTTCCTTCTCAGGACCATGTGCTGCTCCTCACTGCTCTATTTTCTCACAAGAAACTTTCTCGCTGGTAAATCTGTTTAGAGTGATTGGTTCCTGCTGCTGCTCTGTCTGTCTGTCTGTCTGTCTGCCTGCTCACAGGTGGGAGCTGCCAGGTTGGGCCATTGGCACTGCTGGCAGTGGGATGGGAGGCAAAGATGCAGACGGGGCAGCAGTGCTGGGAGCTGGGGCTGTTCATTGTCACAGCAAGCACAGCGAAAGCACATTTATCCAGGAACCGCTGGCAATGGGATGGGGAAGTGCAGCTGGCTCTGGTGCCTGAGGTACCTGGTGCCATCAGGAAAAGGCAGCTGGTGCTGCTACGGTCAGTGCACGGAGCCATCCTGCTGTCACCCCACACCGTGCTGCCTCTGTGCTCTGCTCGTTCCTGTCACACCACGGCTCCCAAACCTCAGGTGCAAGGGAAGGTGGTGACGCAGAGATGGGGACCGTGGATCAGAGGCTGCGGCCAGGCCAGGCAGGGCACGGCGAGAAGGGCTTTGCTTCCCACAGCACACCCCTGATGGCGTGGGTGCACAAGGGAAATCATCCGGCTGATGCAGGAACAGGCCCTGGAAACAGAGGGGACCCGGCTGGGAAGGCGTCCCCGGCGCGGGGAGCTCCAGCCCTGCCTCGCTCCGCGCCGGGCACGTGGGCGAGGCAGGGAGTGGGAGACGAGAGGGTTAGGGATGTGCCAGCGTCCTGTCACAAAGCATTTGGTGACCTTTCCATAAATACCCTCAGAAAGGCTGAGTGCCCGGGTCAGTTCCGAGGGCGCCGTGCCGCGCTCGGCGCTCTGCCGGGGGCCGCGGCTGCTTTGACGAGCAGCGGCTGAGCCGAGCACGGCGGGCGGGGCGGGGGCTGCTGACGGCCACGGCCGCCTGGCCGGGCAGGTGAGGCTTTAGGGAAATGAATGCAATTTCGCCCTCAGAAAAGGGAATGCTGCAGAACGCAAGACATTTATGAAATGCTGCTTCTCACTTGATAGCTTTGCCTGGATTTTCTAACCCCAAATTAAAGAGGTCTTTTCTGTTCCCACTGAAAACACCAGATATGAAGTGGAAGGAGTTCAGTGGAAGGTCACATCACCTCACTTAAAACAACATTACATGAGGAGAAAAAAAGGGCTTCACCGGCGTAATTTAAAATGTGAAGTGTATTTCCTCTTTTTTTGTCATTTGATGGCAGAAATTACAACATGGAAATGAAAGCTTGGAGATTCATACAGTGAATCTAATAGCCCAGGCCCTGAAAAAAACTGTGCTGCTACATTCAATCACCCCATAAGCACAGTCTGTCAGGAGGATGCACTGTGGCTGGTGTGCACTTTGCCAGTTCTACCAGTCTGCAAAAAATCTGGTGGTTTCTTACATCAGCTTAACTCCAGGTCACACTGGACCAGCTTGCTTGGTGAAAATGAAGCTGACTCGATAGTACCTGGTGACAAATCCACGTGAGAGTGTCTGAGCAGAGGAGGCTGCAGGCTGCACTAGATGAGCTGGGCTGGAGTGGAGCAGCTGCACACGCTGCTCCGGGTCCTCGCACGCTGCCCTGGCCACATCTGTGAGCAAGCAGTCCGTGGGGAGGGAGGCAGGGGAGAGCCCTGCTGCACCAGGAGCCTTCAGCACGGTTCCCTTTCCACGCCAAGCACCTGGCACGGGGTGCTCAGAGCTTTCCTGAGCTCTGCTCCGCTGACTCCGCCGCTGTCTGCGGCTGCTCCCTGCTTGCCTCACCTCTGGCTGGTGTCCCCTCCTGCTTCCTGGAGATGCTGGCACACAGAGGGGATTTGCCAAAGCTGGTGTCACAAGTTCAACACCCCCACAGCCTCCAAAGTGCTGGAGAAACGCTCAGGAGGCGGGCAGCAGTCAGGGGCTCGGCGTGCCCCCGTGCTGACACAAGCCCTGGCCATGGGTGCTCGGGGCTGTTCCATGATGTGTGAGGCAGGAATGTGTGTGCGTGGGAATGCCTTGGGCCCCAGCCTGCAGAGATTTATGGGCGCGCTTAACTCCTAGCAGATGAGAAATCCCATTGAGACTATGCATATGCTACAGGTTAAAGACAGGCATAAAGCTTTGAAGAGTCTAAATCTTGGATTATAAAGATTATAAATTTTCAGAGGACAAGGACAGCCTCTGTCTGGATGGCAGCAGGGTCCTGCAGGTGAAGGACAGCTCTACAGCTCCTGCCTGCAGCCGCACCAGCTCACCCTCCTCCCCTGGCGGGTTCCTGCAGGGCAGGACTGCCCCAGTGTGCAGCCCCTCCGGGTGCCTGGCACGGCTGGGGAGGGGCTGGGCGGGCTCATGGTGTGGTGTCAGGGAATGCATTTCTCAGCACACCGGCTCCAGCAGCTCAGAGGAAGGGGAACGCAATGAGAAACAGATGACACATGCATTCCTGGAGCTCCTTACCTCATAGTCAGGACCGTGCAGCAGGCGGCTGGTGACCAGCAGAGCCCACGGGCGCAGGGCTTCCTGTGGGCACCGGCCCCTTGCCTGCTGCTGGAGCAAGAACTGAATACAGAAACTGGGGCTGTGCCTGGGCTTTGCCAGAGCAGCCTTGCTCAGGTAGGGCTGGTGCCAGGCAGCAAAGCCCACAGTGCAGGTCTGGTGTTTGGGGTCCCAGTGGGCCCCAGTGACTCAGCCCTGTCACAGGGAAGGCCACAGCATGAGAGTGGCACCAGCCACACAGCTTTGCTGGGTGCAATTTCCAGAAGATGGGGCAAGGGGAAACTATTTCCTGCTACTCTGTACTTTTAATTCATATTTTCACAGCTCTGCCTGTCCTAAATCCCAAGCAGATGGTGCAACTCAGCCCAGCTCCTCAGTTTGATGATCCCTAGGGCCTTCCTGCAAAGTGTACATTTCAAAGGATAATTCCACGAGCACTTCTTACCCTGATCTGGAGCCTTCTGAGCATCCGTGTCCTTCATCCCTCGTGTCCTTCCTCCCTCCTCACACAGCCCTGCCCTGCCTCAGGACAGCTTCCACCCGGGTTCCCTTTTCCATTTAAAAAGTTCGTGGAGTCACAGGCCCTTATGGCCTTTGAAGCAAAGGGAGCTCTGAAATGTAAGAACCAAAAGAAAAATAAAAAGAGAAAAGGAGGAAAATCCCCTTATGACTTGCTGATTTATCCTGCAGAAACTGGGGCCACCCCCAGCCTCTGAGCAGGGTGAGCTGTCCCCCAGCCCCGGGTGACATGGTGGGCAGATTTTGCCCTTTGCAGAAGAGCCCCTTCCCTGCACCCGCAGCCCCTTTTTGTGCTCCAGAAGCATTTCTGCACTAACAAACCCCGTTTGATAATTGTGTTGCAAAAGCCTCACTCTGAATATTTAATAGAATTATTGCTAGTTATCAGCACAGGGAGGTGATAAATCACTGCTGCCTTTGCCCACCACCAGCCAGAGCCATTAGTGGGTTTCAATCACGGTTCCCACCCTGCCCTCGGGCTGGGATGACCATGAATTAAAAAGAAAAACAAACAATCAACCTTCCCGCCCGTCGCCCCTCTCCGCTCCCCAGGCTCCATCCCGCTAGGCAACAGAAGGGAGAGCGGTGCTGACGGGCTGTGGGCTGGGTCCCGCTGCCCCCAGCACCGCACGCCCCAGTCCCTGCTGCCCTCGCCCCCCGCTCTGCCCCCTCCGCGCAGGAACGAGGTGATCTTTTAGCTGCCCTTTGTCTTGGAAAAAAAATTAATTCTCATTTGCATTACCTCGACTAAATGTCACCCACCGATATTTTGTTAGACATTAGCAATGCTGGCAGAGAGGGGCACGGGATAATTGCGTTCTGCCTAGCGCTGGGATTTACATAATTTCAGACAGCAATTAAAGAATCCCTGGGAATTTTTTTTTTTCCCTTCCAACCTCTCCTACAAAGAAAGTGTTCGTTTACATTAAGCGCTCAGCTCCTCGCTGTTCATTTGCATAAAATTAAAGGTTTTTGTGTTCTGGAACAGCAGGGTAACATTTAAAATTCCGTTTCAAAAAGCTCACCTTAGAATAATAAAATGTTAATATCATTTCACGGGCTGGAGAAGGTTGCCAGCTGCCTTTCACTTCAAACTTTTACCCAATACTAACTGTTAGGGTGGGTGATTTTTTTTTTTTTTTTTTTTTTTTTTTTTTTTTGGTTGAGATATAAACTTTCTTGAAAAAGTGGAGGGCTGTGAATGTGCCTCTGGATGGGTCTCTGCAGGGCTACTCCAGAGCAGAATGTTTGTTTACTCCATAGTTTTTTAATTAAAAAATCATGCAAAAGAGCAGCAGCGGAATATTATAGGCTTTAATGTGCCGTCATACTCCGTACTAGGAGAGGAAATGCAATTTGGACCGAACCCCGTTCATTTGCACTCACGGAGCACCGGTGACTTCTGCCCGGGGGCTGCGCTGCCGTGGCCGGAGCGGGGCGTGCAGAGCGGGGAGAGAGCTGAGCCCCGGTCCTTGCTCCCCGCCTGGGGGTCCCTGCAGGCCCCCTCCCTCCTGCAGGTTCCCCTGCAGCCCAGGGCAGGCGGAGCGGCTGGCGAGGAGCAGCACTTGCACAGCTCCCGGCACTCGGGCTCCCGCCCCGCCGCGCCCTCCCGGGCCCCTCGCTGGGCTCTCCCAGCACCGGCAGCCCCGCTCAGCGGCCGCAGCCCCGCAGCCGTCGAGGAGGAGGGTGGGGGCTCCGAGGGGCCCCGAGCCCACCGTGTGCGGGAGAGGGCTGGGAGCCGAGGCCGGGCCGTCCGACCTGAAGCTCCCTCGGCCATCAGCTGCCTTCGTTCTGAGCCCTCTATCAGCTCTGAATAATAAAAAATGACATTTCCGTCCCCGGAGGACGCTGTTGAGGTCCCTGGGTGACCTTGCCTGTGTCGCCAGGGTCTCCCCTGGGCAGGCAGGTGTCAGCAGCATCGCCCATCCGTGCACAGAGGCCCCAGCAGGGCCGGCGTGCTAGGGAGGGGACACTGCTCCCCCAGCGCGGCCACACAGCGGCCATCCCACAGGGCTGGCACCCACCCGTAAGGCCCGGCAGGACTCGGCAGCACGCCCAGGCCAGGGGTGCCCCTTTGGGAAGGCAGAGCGGCACCGGCACCCGTCCGCCTCTGCCCGACCCCGGCGGTGGCACCGCCACGGGCACAGCTCGAGAGCGCGGGCTGCCCTGCCCCAGCCCTCACTCCCCCTCCCCGCCTCGGGCCACCCGCCAGCGCTGGCACTGCCCTCCGCGGCCACCCCCGGCCGCCAGCCCTCGCCCCCGCCCCGAGTCCCTGCCACCAGCCCGTCCCCGCTGTCCCCGCGGCCGTCGGGGGGCCCCTCACAGAGGGACGCGGGAAGCAGGCGAGGCGGGAGCAGATCTTCCACCTGGCGTCCTCTTGTCTGCCACCATTTGGGGCTGCTGTAGGATTGTAGCAAAAAGCGCTTCATTAGAAATGAATCCGAATCCCAGCCCTTGCGGGAGAGTGTCGCGCACAGCCTGCCGTCCCCGGTGCCCATGTCGGATTCCTGCTGCAGCCTCCGGGCCACTGAAACTCCCGCCTGCCCGCCAGTACTGCCACGTTGTCCCGACGGCTTGCGCAGGCAGTCTGCACCTTTGCGGTGCCACCAGCCACAGGCACGGGGCAGGCTCAGGCTCACGGGCACCCAGCTCACAGCAACGCGCTGTAAATGTTTTCCGAGCTCTTCTGTGTTTCTGGGAGGTGGGAGTTGCATGGCCCCCCGGTAAAAGCGCACGCAGCTCGGGAGCCCACGCGTGGAGAGTGCCAGCCCAGTGCCAGCCCCTGGCGCTGCCACCCAGGCCGCCTCCTGTGCCAGGGCACAGCCCCGAGCTCCAGGGCTCTGTGCTCCCGACACAGCTCCGGGAGGCTTTAAGAGCCAGCACCAAGCCCAGCTGCCGTGGGGGAACAAAGCAACAAGCGGGCAGCAAAGCTGGGGGTGAGGAATGAAAGGTTTTACCTGGGGAAGAGCAGATTAGCTCAATGAAGCAAACTTAAAAATGGAAAGGAAAAAGATTTGCTTTGGAATTTCTCTTAGGAAAAGTCATTAATTCATTTTGAAGTTTTTGATTTCAAATTTTGTTTTCATTACTTTTACATTATTTTATGACATCAGTAGTAGTGCATAATGTGACCTGTCATATCATGTCAAGTCATGTCATAATATGCATAATAGTAGAGAAGTGCATAATATTACATGTCATATTGACATAATCAGAATATTCTATTATTATTGACTGTCTAATTATAAAAAAGGCATGAAATACTTTGCTGTAGAAAATAAGATTTAGAAGGTGCAAAATAGTTATTTCTCTTTGCAGCCACATTTTTAGGTATTTTCAATGTATTTTTATGAAAATATTTACATTAGCATATTTCATCATGTTGTGCACAGCTGTATGTAACTCCATGGAAAAATGGAGTAAGATAAAACAGTCCAAGTTAAATTTTCTGCTTTAAACTATTTTAAAATTTTTTCATAATAGCCAATTCTCAAAACAGAAATCAGCAAATTCTTCTATATGTGAAATCGCCAAGTCCCTCTTACGAAACCGCTCCCTGCGAGCAGCAGCTGTAAACGAGACCCTGCGTGTCCAGAGTCAGGCAGTGGAGCTGGGGAGGGGCTGGGGGAGCTGTGAGGGGCTCAGCCTGGAGAAAAGGAGGCTCGGGGGGACCTTGTGGGTCTGCACAGCTCCTGCCAGGTGAGGGGCCGGGCTCTGCTCCCTGGGAACAGGGACAGGAGGAGAGGAAACAGCCTCAAATTGTGCCGGGGAGGTTTAGATTGGATGCTTGGAGCAATTTCTTCAGGGACAGAGTGGTCAGGCATTGGCAGAGGCTGCCCGGGGCAGTGGTGGAGTCACCTTCCCTGCAGGGATTTAAAAGCCCTGCGGATGTGGCACTTGGGGACGTGGGTTCCTGGTGGCCTGGCAGCGCTGGGCTGGGCTGGGTGGTCCTAGAGGGTTTTTCCAGCCTCGGGGGTTCCACGGCACTCTCTGGATCAGTCCTTCGGAACCGCTGGCAGCTCGTGGTGCCCTGGAGGGGCAGGGCTGGGGGGCTCCCTGCAGGTGTGACACCTCACGGCTGTGCCCTGGCGAGCCCACGCCCCTCGTGTGCCCCAGCCCTGCTGCACTGGCCCCGAGCCCCCCGGGACTTGTAATTGTCTCGACACCTTATAAATTGCCCAACTTGGTTGAGATTGCTGTGAAGAATGGTACTTTAAAGGACTCAATATCTCTATACCTCCCTTTGATAAACATTGGCTTTCTGAGCTTAGATCTTATTTATTTACCCTTGGAGCAGGTTCATTACTATGTATTAGGTAGATATGACATATTTATGGAAATATGGGGACTCTTTGTGGAATATATTAAGGTTAAATAAATCATTTACTATGTGGTCAAGAACTACAACAATCCTGATTAATGACTCCATGATTTTTTTTGGATCCTTGTATAATTTTAAGAGCCATCCCCTTTGTCTTCCTGGACTCCTGCAGAACTTCTGCACCGCCCCAATCAGGCTGGGGAAGGCAGGATGTGCACCTTCCGTGGGAGGAAGCTGCAGGTCCCAGGTGGCCTATAGGGAAGGCACCTGGGAGACTGCCAGATACCGAAACCCACCCCTGGGAACCTGCTTAGCAAGCTGAGAAATGGTTCCAATTTGGTTATCCCACATCCCAGCCACCGTGATCTGCCGTACGCAGCCATTAGCCAATAAATTTACATATCTAATGGCGCATTTTCCTAAATTAGTGATAATTGCATTTAAACCAGCTATTTTGACACAAACCAAGGAGAGCCACGGCTAATGACATAAATGTGATTTCCTGTGGCCTCGGTGTAAACACTGGGGAAGGGCAGAGCGCAGTCCATGGAGCCAGAGCTCCCAGCAGCTCGTTGTGCCGGGCTGTTCCTCCTGCACCAGGTGCATTTGCTTTCCAGAACTTTGCTGCCATTAGGTGCCTGCTCCCCACGCTGCCCTCCTGGGCTGCCAGCACCCTGCAGGGGCACTGGGCACAGGCTGGGCACGGCACCACGGCAGGGCATGTGCCACGTGTGCCTTTTGGCTCAGGACAACTAACAAACACCTGCAAATACTGGGGCATTCTTAAGGATAGTTAAGTAGCAAACTATCTGTTGATAATAAAATTTGCTTGCTTCTCACAGATATCCAATTTGCCTACTATCCAAAGAAAGGAATTGGGTGTCTGCTTCCTAAATTGTTTTAATCTCTGGCAAAGAGTGCTTCTGGCGGAGTCCCTCAGCTGGAAAATAGGAAATGAGTTAGAAACAACAGACAAACGTGAATAATGCAGAGCTTAAGATGTCTGATCGTGATCTTGAGAAGTTTAAATAGATTCCTCAATCCACCTGCCTGTGATCCCCTGGGAAGGAGTGCAGTCCTCCTGGGGAAAAGGCCAGGTCAGGTCTGGCAGTGACGTGTGCTCCCCCACAGTGTGGGAGCAAGTGGGGACGAGGCTTCCCCAGGCAGAGGGGCCTTGGTGGCACCTCGCCAGGCCCGGGGGATGCCCACGGTGCTGGGGACTGGCATGATTCCGTGGGCTCCCCCAGCTCGCCCGGGCTTTAACATGAGTGCTCTTGTTTGTTCATCTCCCCTCGAGGCGCTCGTGCACATCCCGCTGCTCCGGCCCCAACACTGGCCTCACCCCTAAATATTCTCTCAAAAGATCCTCAGACATTTTTCCACAATAGCACAAAAGGATTTCAAGAAATCATGAGATCCTGGGGGAAAAAAATAACCTCCTGCTTGCCTCCTGGTGAGAGGCTCTGTGTTCTGTAACTCTGCAGTCACATTCACCTCTCTGTGACGCTCACTGAACTCTTCCATGCAAAGAGGCCCCTGGGCATGACGGTGCCCCCCACACCCCAGGATCACCCCCACAGCAGCCTCCTCCCCAGGCTGGCCCTGTCCTGTGCCCCAGGCTGGGGTCCTGACACAGCCAGCACTGACAGCAGTGCAGCTCACCCCAAAATCCGCCCCGCACCCTCTCCTGCCTCCAGAGCCAGCTGTTTTCAGAGTGGATCCCATTTTTCTCCTCCTCTTAATCCTCACCCCTTCCATGAGGACAGAGATCCTGGTGCTGCACGAACGGCAGTAGCTGCACTGAACACCAGAGGAAATGCTCCTTCCCATCATGCTAAGTGAAACAATTCAGACCGGGAAAATCTTGATAAAAGTTTAATTAGGAAAACGGACTCCATCTGTAACGTATCCCTGTTCTCCCCATGTATTAACCCTTTTGCCATAAATCTGCCACCCTTGAAGAAACCTGCCTTCCTCACAAAACCTACTCAGGGTTCACATTATTTTAATCAGTTAGAGGGGTTTAATACATTATTGATTTTTAGGAGAATTGAAAAAGCTCCCGTATTAAGTCCAGGTTGCTTATTCTTTCTGTATATGACATTCAGGTACTTGTGAAAAATTATACCAATTATGAAATCAGCCATTTACTGCTTCAAAGTGCAATCAGTTGTCACACTGGAAAGCACTTGCTCCTGAATATTATTAGTTGGGCTATGTGCACAGGAAAGTGCTGAGAGGAAAGACTTTAACCAAAGGGCAATTGCATGAAATTTACTTAGAAATAGCTATTTATCACCCTTGGATTTCCTACTGTTCAAATCCACTGCAGACACTTTATGGAATGAAACAGCCATCTCACCAACGTAACTCAGCCAACTGAGGGGTTTTTTCCTCACTGACATTAAATGAAAAATTTAGAAGTCATTGTAACAGCTTAAAGATGCATTATCCTTTTTGATGTGCAATTTTAGCTTCATATCAAAAGCCATATAAAATAACCCCCGCACAAACACAAAAAAGGAACTTTTAAAAGTTTTATGACATGTAGT
Organism: Promerops cafer; assembly: GCA_013398275.1. Taxonomy (NCBI): domain Eukaryota; kingdom Metazoa; phylum Chordata; class Aves; order Passeriformes; family Nectariniidae; genus Promerops; species Promerops cafer. The sequence continues at coordinate 44,316 of VZSE01014628.1, forward strand.
TCATCTTACCTTTTATGCATCCACCAGGCACAGCTTCTCCTGCTGTTCTCAGGGACCATTGCGTGATTACCACGATGGGGGAGAAAATATTGCCATAGCAGCAGCAGAGCCAGCCAAAGGAAGGATTCGTCTCTGGAGCCTGGAAGCAGAGGGGGAAGCTGAGCCTCACCACGCCGGCAAACGCCTCCAAAGTCAGCGCGGCGGAGTCGCGGGGGAGCTGCCCCTCGGAGGAGCCCTGGGCTGTGTCACAAACCGCCAGCGTTAATGGGCTTTGCCGCAGGCAGTGGAGTGAGAGGGAACGTAAATTAGAGAGAGGACATTCAAGAGAAAATTCTAGCTCAGTAGAGATGTCTTGCCTGCTTGTTTTCCAGAGCAGACAAGAATTTTGGAGGGCAAGGGCAACTTCTCAAAGTAGGAGTGAACCTGGTGAGCCCGGGAGTGCTGGCACAGCACCAGCATCGTGCAGGACCAGCAGGTACTGGGTTCCTGACAGGTGTGGCCGCTGCTCCCGTCCATGTCCCCGGCTGCCGCCCAGGGCGAGCGCTGCCACCGCACACACCTCGCCTGCGAGGCCACGCTTCTTCCTCTCCTAATTGCTCCATAAAACACGGACCAGGACTGGAACAATGGCCCCGTTGGAAGTGTGGGCAGGTGGACAGTGGGCAGCCTGGATACAGCACCAGTCACCGTGGGACTGCAAGCAGTGTTCCCACAGGAAAATGGGAAAGCAGCTCTTGACCCCCCGGGCCTTGAAGATCTAAAGCAGGAGCGAAGTGCAGCCCCCTTGCCTGGGGATGCAGCTGGCTTGTCCACAAGAACAATGTCTGAGTGGGCCTAATGGTTTGGAGGCAACACAGAATGCTTCCCACCTGCTCTGGAAAGGTCCCGATCTGGGGACGTAGGAAGTGCAGAAGCGGTCTCATCCCCCTCTGCGGCAGCTGGATCTCCTGCTAGGTGGGTCAGGGATCTCCTGGTACCTCAGGCGAGGGCTGGGCACCCGCTCCTTGTGCCACGAGCCATGCTGGATGAGCCAAACCTGACTTTATTTGCCTCAGTCAAACCCCACACGCAAGGAAACAGGCAGCTTCAAAATAATGCTGTTCTAGAATTTCGGGCCCAAATGAAGAAGGGGAGAGGAGATGCTCAGGGGAGCTGCTGCTCTGACACCAGCACTGTGTGGGCACCACAGCGTCAGGCATGGCATGTTACAAACTGCAGCAACAATGGTCTTAACAAGTGACGCCAACCAAGCCCTAACAGCCAGCTTTATAGCACAGAAATAATGCAAAACCAGAACACTTATGATATTTTAACTTAGCAAACGGGTTGTTATAAGACCATTTAATTTAATAAATAGTAAAGTATTTATAAACGAACCATTTCATAAAGTGTTACCAATTTCTCATACACAATAATATGATTTGCACAAACGTTTGTCCTTGAGGCAATAGAAATTTTCTTTGCAAATCAATCCTTACAGGGATTGTAATTAGTATCCGCTAGGGCAGCTCGCCATACCTGTAGCTGTGTTTCCCCCATAAAAGCCCTGATTGCTGCAAGCTCTCACACAAAGCTAACAACACAGAAGGAAAATGCACACGTTGTCTAGACTATTCATTTTAATCAGGCAAGAGTGATTTTTTGTGGCCCATTTGATATGACTTTTACACAAGATACAACCTCGCTCCACAGGGGCTGGCAGAAAAGGTCAACACTGCTATATAAAAATACATTTAAAGAAGGACTTTAGAAAAGCAAAAACTGCAGCCAAGGCTCAGCATTGCTCAGGCAGAACTGCAGATGTTGTGTCTGTGTGATTTCTGAGAAATTTATAAATCAACCAGTTTTTATTAAATGCTCAAAATTAAAAAAATAAAAATAAAAATAAAAAATCAGGGACTTATTTTCTGCCCAGGATCCGGAGGGACAAAAGCCACAATCCCGCAGTCCCTACTCTGGGACATGCCACCCGTGGGTGCCCACATGTCCTCTGGTGGCTGTCACAGGATGCTGGCACCCCTTGGCACGGCCACAGCCACACTGGCAGTAGCTCTGCACCGCACCTGACATGGAACAGGAGCCCTCTGGTCCCTGGAACACAGCACGAGCCAGGGGTGTCTGTCTGTCGGGGGGTTTGCCTGGAGCACCCCACTGTCTCCAGCTGCCCTCTAAGTGCCCCCAAATTGCACAGCAGGAGCTGGATTACTCTGTGAATAGGGTCTGAAATTCCAGCTGTAGGTCTGAGTTCCAGCTTTAATCATGCCATTCATCATCATTACCCACAGTCACTCCACTCGCTGCCCCAAAGGCAGCGGCAGGGGCAGGGGCTGATGCTCTCTGTCCCTTTCTCCCTCCGAAGGAGGAGAAACCAGGCATCAGTAAGATCATTGATCTGGAGTGTTCCTGTCCTCCTGAGCAAGGAGGAGGTTAATTTATCACAGGTTGGAGAAAACCCAGTCTTTAAATTCTCTGCTTGCTGTTAATTAAACAAAAGCCAACTGTGTTTGCTAAGCCTTACTCCAAGGACCCAGCTGCCCCGGCTCTGCAGCTGAGCGCAGGCAGCCTGTCCTCCAGGCAAAGAGCCGTCCTGGGGGACTGCGGTGATCCCTCTTCTGTCCCTGCTGCAGAAACACCTGGATAGGTGCGGCGGCATCTGCCTGGCCACGCGGCTCAGGACCCTTGTGCTCCCCTGAGGGCATTAGTCCGCGGGGGACAGTACGGGCACGGGGAGAAGGTCCTTCAGGAATGGCAGAATCTGTTCTGTGCAGAGGGGAAACGCCGGCCCCTGCACCCACCTCCCACCGCAGCCACAGGTGCTTCTGCGCCAGGTGCTCAGAGCAAGAGCGGCCAAGTCCATTGCAAACCTGGCTGCAAGGCTGCCTGGAGATTTCCTCGGCATGCTCCAAGGTGTGAGGGAGAGATTAATCTTAATAATTACTGTCCTTAGCTTGCCTGGCCACATCCGAGCGCCGGTGTCCCTGTGCCCCAGCCTGCCCTGCCCAGGGCTGCTCTAGGGGGCTGCACCCAGCCTGCAGAGAAACCTCCATCCGGCTGCCAAGCTCTGCAGCGCCTCGAGGCTTTTCCCCTCCTGTCCACGAAGTAAATGAAGTGGGGAGAGCAATACAGTGCGCGCTCGCCGAGACTGACAAGCTTGAGCCTCTCCTGGAGCTGCTGTGCTGGTATTAAACAGACAAGACAAGCTTGCAGTCAGTTATCGGCCAAAAAAATAATGAAGGAACAAGTCAGCAGAGCAAAGCCGAGTCACCAGGCCCAGCCAAGTGGAGAATTTAATTTCTCGCAGGTTCCCCGGCAGCAGTGTCTCGGTGCCGCGGCCCCGGGCGCTGCCACAGCTCCGGGCCGGCGGCCGCAGCCGCCCCAGCGCCCTGCGCCGGGCGCCGGCTGCCCCTGCTGGGCTCGGGGACGGCGGCCCGGAACCGCTGCCCCTTCTCGCTGGCTGCGGCACGGCTGGGCCACCACGGGAGCTGGCTGTGCCCGGCTCGGGGTGCGGGGGGGACATTCCCCGGGCTGACGGAGCGGCCGGGGGAACGGGCTCGGGGAGCGCTCCCAGCGCGGAGCGGCCCAGGGCACGGACAGCCCTGCTAAGGGGCGCTTCGGCCCCGCAGGTCCCACCAGGGAACGGGCTGAGTCAGGGAGTGGGCGCCCTGTGGCAGGGAAAGTCCTGGTCCTGCGGCCACCAGCGTGTCTCCAGTTTGTAAAGGTGGTGAGAGCCTGCAGGAAATCGGAGCAACGCCCGTGCCAACAGAGCTATCTGCACCAATTCTGGGCTCCTTACGTTTGAATGCTTTTCCATCCTTTTGCTTCTAAAACCACTGCTGGTGTCAGTGTCACAGACGATCTGGGAAAACAGTCAGTGGTCTAGGACTGCCTCAGCAACAAAACACGTCCAGAAGCAGAAGGAATAAATCAGCTGCCAGGGAGAGTGGGTGCGCTGCCTGCCGCTGTGGACCAGTGTGGTGTCACCCGTCGTAGGGCAGAAATATGGCACTGAGCTTTGGAACCAGCTTTGGTCTCTCCCCCGGTTCCAGCGTGTGCAAGGGAATTCATTTTTCCTGGGGGTTTTTTGTTTGTTTTGGGTTTGGTGTTTTGGTTTGGTTTGTTTTCCTCACATAATCACAGGTGCAGCCTTGATGAGCAGGAAACCTACAAAGCTCCTTGTCATGCAGGGACAATTAGGGTATCACAGCCTGGCCAAACACACATCTCTGGGCTTTGGCACAAATTCCAGACCCATTTCTGGAAGCACTTTAAAGTTCAGTTTTGAGAAAGAGGCAAGATGCTCCAAGTGCAATAGATCTTTCAGAGAAGGTGGCTGAGGAGCGTTAAAATGAAGCTCATAGCAACTCAGCCAACAGAGGCTCCCGTGGCCAGCATTGTCCCCACACTCGGGCTGCCCAGTGTCACTGCCACTCCCCCGGGGGGGCCCACAGCCCCGTGCCCCTGTGCGCAGCAGCCCTCCCGTTCTCCCTGCTCTGCCGAGGTGGGCAGAGCCAGAGCTGAGCTTCTCCCCGCAGAGCGCAGAGCAATCCCCATCCCCGCTCCCCGCAGCCTGGCGGGGGGGCTCACAGGTGCTGCCAACAGCGCCTGGGCAAAGTGACACGGGAACAAACGGGCTGAACCAGGCGGTTTCTGCCTGGGAGAAATCATGCAGCGATTTTCAGCTCCGCACAAACATTTGCCGCCGAGTTATAAACTGGAAAATGCTGACGGACCCTTTGCTCCAGCGGCGCGGGCAGGTGCCCCGTAATGAATGTGCTGAATGACCTCCCGGCAAAGTTGCCCAGGCAAAAAGCACCGCGGTCATGCGACAAACAATTAGCGAGTGTCCTGGTGGGGAGAGCACACTAACAAGGGAAAGAGCCCGGAAGAGCTGAGCAAGCATCCTGCCTTCCCCCCAAATTCCTCCTCTTTCCAGCCCGGGCTCTGATCTATAGCATGATTCACTGGAGCGCCAGTAAAGCTTCAGAGATTGTTATGCTAAATGAGAGAAAAAGTAATTGCCTTTTCCCCATCTAGAACTCCAGATATATAACTTGGAGAAATATAATTAGCTGCTAACTTCAAAGATGCATTGGAATTTTTGTAATGGGCATTGAGACCCTGTATTAAAAAAAGCTAAAAGAAAAATGATACACTCCTTCTTGTAAATGGAATAAGACTTAAAGGTTTTAATTAGGATTCGCTGTGCATCTGCAGCTGGGAAAACAGGAGAAATAGGAGAAATACCCTCGTACTCTTCCTGTTTGAAAAACACATATTGGATAAGGAGCTTTCTGCAAAAACAATTGTGATACATGTTTGATTTATGAACAATAATCATCTATTATTAAAAATAAACTGTTCTTTTTACTCTATTTAAATCATTCCAAACAAAGGGAGATTTTTGCAACAAAGACCTGGGGGTTTTGCCTGTTTGGCATGGGAACAGGGGGGATATCACCCAGCACGGCCACGCCAGCTCCTGGGAAAACATGGAACATCTGAAAAGGAATCTGCCTGCAGTGTCCTTTGTGTCCCCCCCGACTGCAACATGGGTGCCCAGGAGATCCTCAGAGCCTCTTGCTTATCTCTGCAGCCCCCATATCAATATCCTTTTCCTAGAAAATCACCTGTGTGCCACAGAGCCAGGCGCACCCTGTAGAACCCCAGGAAAGGGTTCAGAGACCCCTCACTCCCTTTGATGAGAAACCATCAAGGAATCCCCACAAAGGGCTCCCCACGTGGCTCTCAGGGCTTGGCTTGGCTGCTCAGAGGGGGCTGCAGGCTCAAGGGATCACTTCCCCCGATGGGGGACACCAGCCACCCCCTTGTGCAGGTTACCTGCACCCTGCCAGGGTGGGACTGAGCTGGGAGGACACTCAGTGTTACAGCTGCTCTGTGCTGTTTCATGTGGCATTTTTTTGCTGCTGCTCTCTGTGCTGTGTGGAAAAATCTCAATTAATCTTCTGAAGAAACAGCATGTTGGTCTTACCTGGAATTTGACTCTTGTATAAGCTTGAACTAGGTTGTACAAGAAGGGTACTCTACCAGGTTACTGTAGTTTGCATGTTTGGAGCAACTTCCAAAACAAATAGAACTTACTTCAAGTCTCCACATCCTGTCAGGGCCACAGAGGCCTGTGTGCTAATGGCTGGCTTATTCTTTAATGCCATGGGTTATAATTTATCCTGTGTGTGACTGCTGGTTGTACTGGGCCTTGAAGATTTGTTGATAAGCTGTGGTACAGACTGTTGCCATTAGTGAATTTTTGTGATGGAGGCAGGGATGAGGATGCGCTGGGGGAAAAGGGAGTGGGGAAGAGCGGGATTGCTGTTTTCAGCAAGTCTGAGCTGCTTGTTCATGTTTTAAGGAGAATTCCAGGTACACATTTTCTACTACGAAACAATGAATTCCTGCCTGATGAGTTCCTTGTGTAGCAGTAACCATGAGCTCATCTCTGATGTGAGCTGTGCAGGCTCATCAGAGCACAGCTCAAGAAGCCCTTTATTGTGCATGCGTGGGCAAGCTCATCACCCACGCAGGACGGGGCTGTACCGGCGCAGGGTGGGGGCAGCTGCCAGCCCCAGGGCAGCCCCTCACGCCGGGGCACAGCCCTGGGAGCTGGGCAGCTCCGGAGGGCTCTCCACAGCCCAGCCTGGAGCAGCAGAGGCCGTTTTCTCACAGACCTGCCGTGGTTCAGCGTTCGGTGCTTGTTGAATGGCTCTGCACATCTGTTCCCCCGCGAGCCGGGCGTGGCGGAATGAGCAGATGCTGCGGTGCAAGGGGGCGGCTGGGGGGGACGGGCTGGCACGGGGCTGCGCTCCCCAGCGGCACTGGAGCCTCGGCTCGTAACACTTACGTGGCTCTTTTTGGTATTTACTGCTTTCCTTTCTATTGATCGGAACCGCACCCGATTAATGCGGTGAGCGCTTTTGCCGTGATTCCCGGTCCCGGTACCTGCGTGGGGCAGGGGCGCAGGCTGGGCTGAGCAGGGCAGGAGGCTGCAGCCGCTGGGCTCTGCTCAGCACCGGGGTCTCTCTGAGGAGAGGGGCCCAGCTCGCTCCGCCCGGTCCCCACGGAGCTGTACATTCCCCTGGGAGCACGGGAGCCAGCTGGGGCTGGAGGGGCGCACGGTGACCGCGCAGAGCAGCGATGCCTCGGGCCGGTCCCTGGCCGGTGACAGGGACAGCAGCCACTGCTCGGGAGCCCCGCACAGCAGCTCCCCCTGCGAGCCCAGCTCCAGCCCGGCCCAGCCGCGGCAGCCAGGGGCTCGCAGGGCCGGGCGCCGGGGGAGGCTGGTCCCGGCAGCGCAGGGAGGAGCTGCCACCCCCGTGTGCTGTGCGGAGGACATGATACTGAGCACTGGTAATACAATTTATTTCCACTAGTGAGTGAATTGCCCATAATTCATGACAAGTAGAGCCTCGAGTGATGATGAAGGTCAGCCCATCAGATCTGGAAATAAATTGTATCCTATTACAGCTCCTATTAGAGGTCTATTTATAGCAGGGGTTTGCAAACTCCTGGAAGTTGGGAGGGGTTTGGGTAGGATTTTTGCTTTCTGCTTGGATAGGGAGGGTATGAGGACATGAAAGACAAATCTAAACAACCTGTGCTGCTGACACAAACCAGTCCCTGTGGTGAACCAGCCTGCTTGCTGCAGAGGGCTGCTGGGTCTGGAGCTGACCAGGGGATTTAGGGGTGCCTCGGGGCTGGAGGCACAGCCAAGGGGCAGGGGAAACCTGCATGGAAAATGCAGGAAAAAGCATGGCAACGTGGCTGCTTTGAGGAGGCTGATCTAGAAAATGCCATTGTGCTTTTATGCTGGCGGCACGGCTTGTGTCTGCCGAGAGCAGAACAGTGCCTCTCTCCTGTATTTACCCCTCTATTTACCGTGCCACCGTAATCCCCAGGTGATAGATAATGTGCAGGATGTGGTTTGCCATGGAAACAGAGCCCCGGTTCTTTACATTTTTAAAAAGATTAATATTTCTCAGCTTGGTTTCATTATTCTGATATTAAAAATCATCAGTTATGTGGCATTTCACAGCCCTCTCAGGCCGTGACGTGCCCTTTTGTCACCGGCTCTCCTGCAGGCAGGATGCCAGAGCCTCAGGGACAGCAGGCTGTGGGCAAGCACCTGGTGGCACCTTGGTGGCACCTTGGCCACGGGGTCTGCAGCACGTCTGGCTGCACCCCGGGGCTGTGACACAGCGATGTGGCTGACAGTGCTCCAGGTGAAGAGACAAGGGGGCGCCGCTGAAGTCCCACAATGCCTGTGCCCATTTCTGCCTCTCCTCTGCATTCCAGCTCTGGAGCTGCAGAGGGCATCTCAAAGCCCGTTAAATGCCAGAGCATCTCACCCCTGCCGAGGGAGAGATGCTAGATTTTAATGTTGTCCTCTACCTCCTTGAAGAATACTTGAATTTTCAATGGATTGGGGACAGAGTTAAAGTCCTTATTCTATTGAAGGACACAATAGGAAAATTGGGGAAAATAAGTGGTACTCCTTGCTAGGAATGCAGCAGCTTTTCTTTCACCAAGGGACTTCCCAAATGCCAGCATCGATGGAGGGGCAGTGTTTGCACAGGAGCCCCAGGTGTGCACAGGCAGGTGCAACCCCTCTGTAAGAACCTGCTCAGGTCATCTCTCGTGCTGGAAATGCCTGGAAGTTTAGTTCCTCAAATGCAAAGAAATAAGAAAAACAGCTGTCTTTTAAACCTCATAAATCTGTACAGTAAAATGTTTGGGCAAAAGCATATTTTATTGTTTTTGCTGTCAGAAACAAAGAATTAAGGGCCATGTGACTCAGTAATTGCTGTGGACTTTTTTTCTGACAAGAAACATTAAACTTAAAACTGTATTAAAATCATTTGACAATTTTTATGCTTTAACAGCTGAGAGTGAATAATGTTTTTTGCATATAAAACACTTTCTCTTGTCAGCCTATAAAACTGTCAGAAATAAATTCATCAAAAAAGATTATATAATTAAAAGTCACTACTTTTCTTTCTCTAGTTTAGTTGGAATTATTTGTTTGTCACTTTTTCAGGACTAAATTACGGCATTCAGAGACAACTTCCTTTGTTCAGACTATTGTGAAATGTATGATTCTTACAAAAGGAGCCCAACTTTCTCCTCTAATGTATCCATTCAATATCACTTCTCAGAAAATACTTTCAGATAGTTCTGTTTCTGAAAAGCAATTTTATTCTGCAGAGGAGCAGGACCAGTAATGGAAAGCTTCCAAACGTAGAAATATTTTTTATTATTGAGCTGCATATAATTTAAGGAAAATTGCTGAATTAATTTCTTAGCAAAGTAAATCATTAGCACTTCAAATTGCAAATTCTCTCTTACAGCGAGAGCCGTGCAGGTGTTTCAAAGCTGGAGGAGCAATATTGGTTTTTCTGTCACAGTGCTCAGGAGAGGCTGGTGGGCTCTGTGGGGTGTGTGGTCTGGGGGACCCTGCCGTGCCCCGGGGGGGACCCAGCTGCCTGCCGGTGGTGCCCAATGGAAGGGGTGTCCTGTGGGCACGGGGCTCTGCAGAGGAAGCCCTCACAGGGCATCCCTGGCACTCACCCCACGGGAACACCTTTACCTGCCACCTTGGGAGACCTCCTCTCTTTTGGGAGAAGTGGGGGCAGCGCCTTCCTGCAGGAAGGAGTGCTTGGGCAGCCAGGCTCTGTAAACAATCTGTCTCAGCTCCTTGTGATGAGGAACCGTGAGCTTGTCAGAGCTGGGTGGGTTTGGGGTGACTGGGTTTTCAAGGCTGGAGGCTAATAATAGTTTATTGATCTGTTGTTAAGTTATTGGAGCCTTAATGGAGGCAATAAACTAATAGTACCCATTGCTGTCATGTGGCTGCATCAGCTGGAAGCCTCCCTGGCACACAAAAGGAGGCTGGTGGTGGCCACCCCCGTGGTGACCCCAGGGCCAAGGAGCATTTTGTCTTGAGGCAGCAAAGGTGCTGCTGTGAGTGGGAGCAGAAGGCTGAAGGGGTGCTGAGCACTGCACGAGGCTGGGGTTTGCTGGCTTGGTGCTGTTTTTCTGATCTGATAAATAATGAAACCCAGAATTATCGTGAGTGATGATTTAATAAATGGAGTGGGGGGAGTGGGAGGGGGGGCTTTATCTAGGATGCACCGTGACTGCTGCTGCCCCCAGTCTGGATAGGTCCTACTTGCCCAGGAGCGGAGAGGCGAGGCTGAGCTGCTGAAGTATTATCTCTTGGTATGGTAATTATTATTTGTGATTAATCCTGCCCATGCTGAAGAGCTGTGCAAGCCTTTTTCAGAGGGTTCATCTTCACGTTTGCTTCTGCTGTTGGTGCGTAATGCAAATTGACGTGAGCTGTTGCTGAGGGGAGGCAGACGGAGGTGGCCGTGCCACAGAGGTTTCCCATGACAGGCTGAAACGACTGGAAATGTCCTGGCAGGAGGCAGAGCCCCACAAGCCTGGGGGTCAGGGTGTGCTCAGGGTGGGTGCTTCGGGGGCTCTCGGTGCTGCTGCTGCAGCTGACCTGTGATCAGGGTTAACAAAGCCCAGCTTTCCTTCCCTCCATCCTCCTGCCCACCCAGCACTTGCACTCCAAGAGCAGCACGGGTACCGTGGGCACTGCCGTGCTGGGCTGCCCCAGCAGCCTGAGAAACTGCCAGCCACAGCTCCAGAGCTCCAGGACTGGCAGCTTCTACCTTGCCACCCTCCATGATCAGCCAGGAAATTCTTTTGCTAGCAAGACGTATTTATTTATGAAAAGCTGGAAGTACCTGGGAAATATGCTGGACTTTCTGTAGCTCTACAGTCATCACTTAAGCAAGTTCATGCTCCATTAAAACCAGTTATTTAATACAATAATCATTCAATTAAAAATCTCTTGAAGCGCCTGCCAAAGCCTATTTGTATCAATACAATATTTTAATTGTAAATAGTGAAGTATGGTCCTGCCAACTGTGATTGTCAAGGAAGTGTTACCAAAATGAGTGCTCAGTCTCAGGGAGGCTCTGGCAACAGGGCAGGACTTGGGCAAGAGCTGGGAGCAGCTGTCCTGGACAAGGAGCACCCTTCCAGACCCGCTCTTGCACCCAGGAGCAGCCCTTGGGCAGGGCAGCCTGGTCCCCTCTGTGCTTCCTCAGCAGCACGCCGCTGCTGCCGGGCATGGGAGGGCCACGAGCCAGCATAACTGGGCTTTGAGACTTAGCAGGAGGGAGGGAGAATCTGTCCAAACCTCTGCTGTAGGGTTCTCTGCATGATGGACTCGGCCGCTGCTCCCCGGTGGCCCCGAGCACAGACTGAGCCGCGGGGGAGCTCGGTGCAGCGGGGCAGAAAAGCTGCAAACCCTGGGTGGCAGTCCTGCTGCCATGGTCCTGGTCCCACACCCTGCATTTCCCCTCGTTGCATAGGTGCCATCACATAAATATTCCAGTCACCATCGCTTACTGTCAGACCCAATTTAGAAAAGTACCTGTCTGTTACAAATATTTTATAGTACTTGAATATGCAATTTATGTAACATGCCCGGCGAAAGAAATCCATTATACAGTTTTGTCTGATTGAAATTCTGGCATCGTAACAGTAGGAAAAAATTAAATTATTCTAGAAAGTTGCAGTCCATTATGAAGACCTAACTGCTCTTCTCTGAAAAAGCTGCTGCTGCCTCAGTGGTGCCAGCACTGTGATACGAGCACTGCGTGCCCTGGCTTCATTCCCACGTTGCCCAAGGAAAACTGGGCTTCCCTGAGCAGACAGGCATTTTGTTCCTTCCCATGGCTGCCCCCTGCAGCCCCCAACCCTGGGGCTGGCCAGGAGCTCTGCTCCAGCAGGAAAATGGGGCTCACAGCACACGGGGCCAGGCTTGATCGTCTGGGTCTATGGAGCTCTCCCTGCCTCTGCCCTTCCCACTGATGCTGGCTCTCCAGTAGCCACTGGCTGTGGGCAGTTTCTCTTTCCAGTCTGGGGTTTGGATGGTCTGGGCCAGTTTCCTTCTGCTCTTTCAGAGGCACTGGGACTTGTACGGGGATGAGGAAAGTCCCAGCAGGTTGGTTCCCCCCGTGTTCTGGGGCATCAGTGAGCCCCAGGGCAGGGCACAGCTGCTCCTCACTCCCAGGCTGAGCATCCTGCTGCCACAGTTTTGCAGGGCAAGAGGAAGGGGCTTATTCCTCTGCCACCTTTTCTGTATTCCAAGCAGCTGGAATCGGGGACAGCTCGTGGTTCTGCTACTCTGGCACCAGCTGCCATTGAATTCCCATTACTTGTGTCTCTGGCGTCGGGTTCATTTACATTTTGCAAAGTTGCCTCTCTTTTACCTTGCACTGATTAGGTCTGTCTGAAGTAAATTACCGGGTCCATTGATCTGAACAGTTTTATTTCAATTGGGGTGAAGCATGGCCAGTGAGTGGCCTTGGCAGTAGCCCCATCTCCACAGCCCCTCCTCTGAAGGCAGCCCCACAGCCGTGGCCTGGAGAGTCTCCTCAGCCATGAGGAGGTGCAGTGCTGTACGAAGGAATTTGAAATTGATGTCCACTCCTGCAGTGAAACATGTCTTCAAGTGTGTTTTGGGAGGAAAAACCAGGTCAGACTAGAGCGGAGAGTATTTATTTCCTCTGGGACTTTGTGTGTTACTTGTGGTGTATTTTATGGATAGAGTCGGCCCCATATGTCTTGGGGAGGGCGTTTGGCTCAGCAATGTGTTAACAGTTAGTGTGCTAAGGAGCCCTTGTTTGGGTACTTTAGTTTTGACATTTAAATGCATTTTTCAAATACAGTGAGATGAATGTGGTGTCACCGGGGAGTCGCGAAGGACTCTCAAGCATAAAAGCAGACGGTTGGGTTTTAATCTTTAACAGCACACTGGCCTCTTATCCCTGAAGGTCCCTCAGCAGAAGCTGTGTTGGGCTTTAGGTACCCACAATATCAGGTTCTTTATCCACTTACGACAGTCTGTGTGAGAGAAAAATGTGTGTAATGCAAAAGTGATATTTAATGCCACTCAGACCTTATTTTGTTTGACCATGGGAAATCTAGAGGCTAAAGATCTTTGTGGGCTTTGGCAGCAGGCACTGGGTCAGACACAAACGGGTCTGGACTCAAGTGTTTATTTTTATTGATGCATGACTTCTGCAGAATGTGAGGATTTTATGGTTTCACTCTGCAAAACATTAACTGGTACAACAGGAGCACCCAAGAAGGAGAGTGGTGAGGAGGGAGCGTGCCATGGGTACCAGTGCAGGGATGGAGATCCCGTGCTGGAAACCACACGGGATGGTTTTTGGGCAGGTGTTTCTCCAATTGCACGAGCACTGGAGCAGCCCCAGAGCTGAGAGCTGCCTGCGGGCTGGCCCTGCTGAGGGCAGGGCCCTGCTGACCCCACGGAGCCCTGGCCGTGCCCGCAGCAGCCAGGTGGGGCTGGCACTTCACACATTTGACACTTCTCCCACTTTGGAAACATCTGTGGTTTTCATAGGGTTTTATCTTTGGGGAAAGATTGCAGATAAACACGAACAAGCTTTTAATTAAAAGATACTGATTGTTGGTTTGCACAGCAATATTTATTCAGTAAATTGCTAATTAATGCAAAGAAAGCTCCATGTGACATCAAATATTTGCTTCCATTTACACTTCAAAATTTTATTTTTCACAATGATGACAGTAAATGAGATTTGTGAGGACAGACAGGGTAAGGATAGAACCATAGAACTGTTTAGGTTGGAAAAGCCCTCTGAGAGGATCAACCACTGGACTGCCAAGGCCACTACTGACCCACGTCCCCAAGTGCCACATCTACATGGGACAGTGACTCCACCACTGCCCTGGGCAGCCTTTGGTAAATATTCAGGAGTAAGAAACTGCTGTTAGAAGAGCCCTTTCCAACAGCTGCGTTCGATAGTGAGAAAAGACACAAAGTATTCCCAAAGTGTGTGAGAAATTCAATGTTAGCAGCGCAGCCAGAAGTTACACAGGTTTGTCTGACCTTGCTGAGGTGACCTGTAGCTGCCCTGTTGATATGGAGTAATTTATAGACATAATGAAAAAGCTGGATTTATGCCCTGATCATAGGAGAGAAATGCTACTACGTAAAACTGGAAGTACCTTTTGCAGTATATAGCTAAATCTTTAATTTTTATAGCAGCTAGGAGAAAAATAAGCTTGCATACAGTACACATGGCATAAACTGACTGTAAATCCTGCCCCCCTGAAAGAGCCCCAGCAAGAAGCTGCTGATTCCCCCTCCAGACTTTTGGCAGAGGTGCCAGAGCTGATGGCTCTTGACTTGAGTCAAAGATGGAGCCACCAGGTTTCTCCTGGTTTTCCTTGCCCAAAGTAGAAATAAGGAAAGATGGGAAACAGACCTTGCTTTGGGATCAGCCTGGCTAAGCAGGAGCCATTGGGTCTCTGAGGCTCTGTAGAGTGTTTGTCTCTCCCTTGTGTAGAATAAACTGCAAATGAAAATGTCCATTTTCAAACAAAGTCAAATTTAACCGTCAAAAGGAAATTAAACCTTTTCAGTGCTTTAGCTACATTTTAAAGCAGAAATTTTTCACTAAGTTCAGGTCTTCCTGACCAATGTCAATCCCTCTGACTCATCAGTAAATTCCTTATTTGTTGAAGGAATTAGCTAAATAAATTTCCAGGCCCTCTGGCTGGCTACTCATCCTCACTACAGCCTGAGCCTGGCAGCAGGAAAAGATGCAACTGCTTGCAAGAGTCTGGGGATTGGGCTGTAGTGACTTGCGAGGATTGTGTGAGATGTGAAACACTTAAAAAAAAAAAAATCAAAATAACTTTCAGATCCCAAAAGAGCTGCTGAGTGAGTGTGAAGTATTGGATGAGGAAAGGGAAAAATGGAAATTAATTCAAAATATGGTATATATTTCAAAGGTATTTGGGTTATTTCCTTTTTTTCTTTCCTGCAGTTCTTCCTGAGTCTTGGCTAGTGCAGTAAGCAGCTGCCAGGCTCCATCCCCCCAGGCCCTGCCAGTGCCACCCCCGGTGCCACCCTCGGCTGCAGTGGCGCTGTCCCTGCTGTGCTGGTGTCACCCAAACTGCTGCTGAGCCTTTGGCTTCGGGGAAGCACTTCCCAAGGAAATTCAAAAAACACTTGGAATGCCTCTGTCTATTAAAGAGTGACATTTAGTGTTGTACTTTGAAATATGTTTGAAGTACCACACAGCATAAAGGCCCTAAGGGGACCCATGAGCCAAATGAGATTTCCATGTCAGCACCAGTCACGACCTTTCCTTTACTGCATCTGCTTGAATACGGAAAACACGTTTTTGTTGTAAAGCCAAGTCAAAACAGGGATTCAGAGTAAAATAAAATATATACTTAGGGCTGCCCTCAGGGACCTTTTTAATGGTTTCATACAAAACAATATTCTGTTTACAGTAAGATATCTCTCAGCTGAACACACCCTGCGCTTGCCAGTCATTGCCAGGGGTCAGCAGGACCCGCTGTGGGCCGGCAGGGTCAGCAGGGTGGGCAGCTCTGCTCCCGGAGGCTGGGCAGGCTCTCCATGCAATGCCACCCCCGCAGTGGGACGGGCACGGTGCCCGGCTGCTGGCAGGATGGGTGTAATGCCACCCGGGCCCTCGGAAAACATCTGCAGACCCGAGGGGAGGCTGCCTGTGCCCACCCTGCTGCCCCGGGGGCCCGTGGGTGGTTTCGGAGCAGCGCGGCTTCACAGCATCCTCGGAGCTCCTCCCTGTACCTGCGGCGATTTCTGCTGCTCGGGTTAGTACCCGGAGAGCCGTTCTGGGGACAGACGGCGCTTCTGGGGCTGCAGCTGGTCAGCCGTGAGGGCAGGGCAGCGGGGAGGGCCTCCCTCTCACCAACTAACGCCAACAAAGTGCTAATTGTGAAATGTTTGAGCTTGGTATCCATAAAATTACTTAGTAAGCACTTTGCCTGAGGCACAAAGGACTGGCACAAAGTCTGTTCCAGCCCATTGAATTCCTGTCAAAAGCAATCCCCCGCCCATTAATTACCGCGTGACAGGTGCAGGCTCCAAGCCCATCGCACCGGCCACCGGGCTCCTCCGTGATTCATGCCACCGGCCCGGGCGAGCCCGGCTCGGCGTCCCGAGCCCGGCCTGGGAGGCTGGCGGGACCAGGAGGGGCGGGAAGGCCCCTCCGGGCGGGAAGGCCCCGTGGGCGTCCCGCGAGGGGCTGCGTGCCGGGCAGCAGCGGCGCGGCAGGAGCCGCTGACATCGCCGCGCCCGGAGCGCAGCCGAGGCGCAGGAGGAGAACCGGGCGGAGCAGCTTTTCCGGGGGTGCTGCCGCCAGCCCCGGCGCTGGGAGCCCCAACAGCTGCTGGAAATGTTCGTGGTGCCTCCCAAGTAAAAAGCTCTCTCGTGCAGTGACTCTTTGTACCATTTTTCACCATGACCTTGTTTAGAAGAGAAGGCACGCAGGCAAAGAGCAGTGACACCGTCAGGAGCGTGCGGCACTCGACAGGGCAGCCCCGCCGCGGGGGCACCCGCCTGCCTGCCACAGCCTCTGCCCAGCCTCCTTGGGGGAGCACAGCGCGGGGGTGTCGGAGAGAAGCCTGGACTCAGACTTTTAAATTCATCTCGATGACTTCTATAAGAATCTGCTGTTCAAACATGCCTCCCATTCCTCAGATTCTGCAGAAGTGTCTTGGGGTGTTAGCAGGGAGCCTCAGCTGCGGGAAGGGGAATGAGCAGAGAGGCTGGGAGCTGTCGGAGGCCCCCGAGCGTTGTTCCTGCAGCCCTGCAGACGCCAGGTACAGCTCCCTGGACTTAACCCTCTCAGGAACCGCCTGGAAAACCGGGGCTTTTGCGGTGATGTTAAAACCAAAAATGCCCTGTTTGGATGTGCCCCTCCTGCTAGTGATTCTTCCATGCCTAGGTCCTGCCAATCTCTGTAATCCACTGATCACCAACTCTCTGCAGAGATTCACAGCTGCTCTGAAACCAGCCAGGTAGGGGTGGGGGTGTTGAGAAAGGTGATGAAGTTCAGGAAATGATGCATTTAGCTATACAGAGTTTATACATCATGAATGATTTATTCGTTTATAAATACTCCAAACTTCACATACATATTCTTCTGGTTGTTTAGTTTCTTGTAATTTATCGGTTCATTATTATTTAATATGCGAGTTATGTCATCCAAGAAGTTAAAAAACCAGTATTTTCCACCTGCTTTGTTGAGACTGTTGGAAGAACAGAAGGAGCAGAGACCCCGGTGGGTGCAGGCAGCCCGGGGCTCCTCTGGCTCTCCGGTGGGAGGGCACAGCATCCCGTGGGTTTTCCAAGTGCTCCAGTACTGGCAGCAAGGGAACACGCTGGGGGCAGGAATGGCTGTGGTGAGGTGCCTGTGTTTCCTTTTCCTGGTATATCTTTGCTTTATGTCTGCCTAAAAGTATCAGGAGAACCATCTGAGCATGAGCCAGGTGGCAAAAACACCACACCGAGTGGCCTGGACAGGAAGGTGGAGGGGAGGAGGCCGAGCTCAGACCCTGTGCCCCCCAGAGCAGTGTCCTTGCCAGCACTGCTGGGACAGGACCGTCCTGCCATCACGGTTGAAGCCAAGTGGAAAGGAACTGACACTGGCAATTCTTTCATGTACTGTTAGTGAACAGCCATCAGAAGACACTGACACTAACTGTGGGCCTTTTAAGAGTGTAATGTATTAGCAACTTGTCTCCTTGAAAGCTAATGACAAATGCCTTGTTTAAAAGGAAGATCAAAACATCAAGAAAAATTAGATTAAATGGTTATGAAACTCCCAGTGGAGGACGCATTTCTCAGAAGTATTCCCTGTTGAACCTTGGAAATCTGTAATTATTTCCCCTGCTTACTGCATTAGGGCTGGGAAGTGTTTGCACTGCTCCAGCACAGACCTGTTTGCACGCGGGTGCAGCACAGCGAGCCCTGGCCCGGAGAGCTGGTCCTGGCAGTGGCCCCCGGGGCGGGGAGCAGGGGCAGGGACACACGGGGTGGGTGGCAGGAGCGGGCAGACGCCGTGGCACTTCGGGACCAGTAGAGCCAGGAAAAGGGCTTCCAATAGATACTAAATGGAAGATGGCAAGGACCCATTTGGCAGGAGCTGGCTGGATTTGCAGAGTTTCAGCCTGCTCACATGTAGGGCTGCCCAGATTTGTGGTGGCCATGGTGTATCGTGAATCCACAGCAGCATCTTTAGCATTTTTTTCTGGGCAGAAATGTGCCCAGGGCTGCTGAAGACTTTATTTCTAAGCAGGAAGAACATGAGCAAAGTTTGTCAGAATTTCCCCTTTGCTAGAGCAAAGACAATTGAAACGGTACATCCCAACTCTCACCCAAAGAACTTAATTTACGTGTTCTTAATGAATTTCCCTATTAACCCATGAACATCAGACCTCACTGGCAGTAGTGTGCAATTACAAGTTCCTGACCAAACTGTGAAGGACTGACCATTCATCTGTACAGTTACAAATTATTTTAGTATCTAAGTAAATGAATGTTTTCTGTCTAATTTTTGGTGAAATAGGACCTGTAGGTTTTTTCTGCAAGTAACTGCTGTAAGCATGTATTTGAATACTGAGCTCCTGCACAGAAGTTCTGTGGGGAAATGGGATGAGGGTCTGTCTTGTCGAGCACTGCTGGTCTGCTCTGGGATGGAGAGCTCTGCACTGGCTGGTGTGTTTGTAATCAAAGTCAGCTGAATTAGGCTCTTTCTCTCCTATTTCTATGTACCAATTTGAAGAGCTCAGATGAAAAGTGTTGCATTACACCAGCACCAATAAGTCACACTATCTGTGTTGTGACACACAGAATGTTATTAATTGTCAATCACAAACCACCAGGCTTGTCAAGATGTTCTCTTCTGAACAGGCTGCTTTAGACCTGAAGTGATTTTTAATCAAATGTTAATAACACAGCATCTGTCAGTGGACCATTGGCATCATACAATAATAAAAAGTTAACATATGACATGGCAAATTCTAATGTTTTCATTTTTACTTCTTTCCAATTATCTGTGGAATTTCTGCCAGAGTGAGAAGTGTGCTGACATTATTACATGCAAAACACACTGCTGAAAGATGAACATGTCTATTAAAGCCTGTGCTCCCCATCACACCAGCTCCCAAAAGCACCTTCCATCTCTGCTCCCAGGGCCTGCTGCCAGCGCTGCCCGTGCCCGGGGCAGGGGGCACCGGCCGTGGGGAGGGCTCCCTGCCTGCCAAGCTCGGGCATCCCGGCACAGGCAGCCCCAGGTCCCTCCTGCCTCTGGCAGCCCCAACAAGCGTGCAGGGAGACCAGCAGGCTGTCCCTCCCCACGCTTCCACAGCGCCCAGGATTCGGGCAAACACGTCGCCTGTTCACCCCGAGCACGGGCTGGGCCCGGCGGGGCTGGTGTGGGGTCACGGGCAGCCTTTCCCCTGCCCCCAGCACCGAGCCAGCAGGAGCTGGGGCAGGAGCGCTGCACCTCGGTCCTGCTGCCCGCACCCACCTCTCGCAGCCCCGCATCGCACATCGGCCGCGCCTGGCAAGGGCTGTGCCCATCAAACGCCGGTAAGGCACCAGGGACTGCTGCTCTCACAGCACCCTCAGCCCGCCCTGGCGCCGTGGGTGGGGGGACGGCGGCACCGAGGGTCCGGCCCACGGGACAGCCTGGCTGCAGAAAGCTGCGCGGGGGAAAACGCCACCCAGCAGGGCTGGGGCACAGGGGGACGATGGAGCTCCGGGGGCGCAGGGCTGGGAGCCCCTGGCTGCCCACAGAGCCAAGCAGCTGCCAGGGAGTCAGCGAGGGGGTGCCAGGGCTGCGCCAGCCCTCGCCCGGCCGCAGCCACATCCTTGCGGGGCATGCAGAGCTGCAGAAGCTTTGAAATCTTAACAAGAGAGCTCAGTGCAGCGGGAGCGTGATTGTTATTAATGGTTTGTGTTACAGGATAAGCGGTGCATAACAGATCTGCTGCAATATCAAGTATTCCATCAGAAATTCATCATTTTGAGGACTTTGTCAAAAGTAGGCTGTGTATGCAGTGTATACAAATCTGCAGGAGCATAAAGCGATATGGAAGTTCCAAGCACCTGTATATTTAAAGTACACTCAATTTCCTTTCCTAAATGCATTGTTTTCACTTGAATACTTCATAGCATTCAATGGATTGCAGTTGCTTTGTCTATAGATTCAATTTGTGTCTCCGGACAGAGTTTGAATGGATTTATTATATTGAAATGCAATTTTGCAGACATAACCTTATATCTGACCCGTCATTACTTATAATGCTAAACTTTGATATGTTAATTCTGCCTTATGTTTTTATATATTTTACGACACTTGGCTTAAACATTTTTTAATCTACATATTGGTTTATGTCCACCTAAATTATTGTTGCTTCCGGGGACAATGTGCACACAAGATCTGGCAATTCATTATGCTGGCCCCGCTTAAATGAATTTCAAAAATTTAATAAAGTTCTCCCCCTCCTTCCATTGTGCTCAAAAGCTCCAGCATAAACACCAGTCCAGTGTTATCAAATCACAGAAGAAGAATAAGGTTAACCTCGAGCAGCGCAGCCATGCCGCAGACCCCGAGAAACGTCGCCTCTGATTAAGGCTGCTCTCTAAGCTCCCCGTGTCCCTCCGGCTGCTGCGGGCCGGCCCCGGCGCTGGCCCCGGCGCCCGGGGCCGGCGGAAGGGGAGGGACGGCCGCGGTCATCGGCCGCCTCGGCGGGGCGCGGCTGCGGAGGAGCGGAGGGAGGATGCTGCTGCCTGCGCTGCGGGGAGCAGCGAGGGGCAGCGGCGGCTGCCGGCCAGGGCCACCCCTCGCCCCCTCCCAGCTCCGAACCCAGCAGTTTTGGAACGGGACGGCAGCCGAGGGTGGCTGGGCGGGCTCAGCACCGGCTCCGCTGCAGGGATGGCCGGCAGAGCCCGGGAACGCCCATCCCCATCCCCAGCTGTACCCGTCCCCTGGCCGGCATGTCCCTCCGTCCCTTGGCCTTTTTCCTGCCACAATGTCATGAATTTTTCATCCTTGATGAACTTCAAAGTCTTTTAATGACTCTTCATGAAAAAACAGAGGGGCCAAAAGTTGAGCAAAGGGAGATGATTAAAGGACCTTATTAAAAGCAACCTTGTAGAATTCTCCACATGAAAGAGAGCGCCATTATGAGGGCTTATCCTTATAAATGACACTTCGCTTTTGCGAACATGCCGAAACCTGATTAGAGTGACAAGCACTGAGTGATACTGCAAACCTGTTAATAACATGAAAATTAGAAGAGGCTCATGCAAAGAAGGGAGATTAATTTAGCCCGAGTACATCTCGCGCAAATTGCAAAGTTGTGAATATGTTCTCAGATAATGAGCCTTCGCAGTCATCAGCTCACTTGTCATTTTCTGTAATTAATGTTAAGGAAGACTCCTTCCTGATGGTTCGTATTACTCATATACCAAGAAAATTTCTTCAGAGAAATAATTTACATTTATTATCATCGGTCTGTTTGTGTGGTTTATTTCGCTGCGGAGTAATTTATTGCAGCACCGTTTCACTTGCCTTGATTAGTCGCTCGTCAGCCTGAAATGTAATTTTTTTTTCCTGATGGCAACGTCTGAAAATTGACAGTGGTGCAATACTCTTTTTAATCTGAGGATGTGTTTTCTTAACTTGAATAAACTTTTGGGCTGGAAGTTGAATCTACTTCACAAGTTGAATTGCTGTTGAATTTCTGTTAGAAACTCAAAGGCTTTTGCTCTCTTAGTTTCCCAGGCTGCGCACTGGACTCACCACCTCTGCTGTGGGTGCTTGGCTATGTGGACATACTATAGACAAAGTATTTTGCTCCAAGAAGGAGCTTGTTATGGGTCTGAAGAAGTGCAAAATGTGCTCCTTGCCTGGTCTCTCAGACTTCAGTTTGGATCTGAAGCCAGCAAAAGCCTTCACAAATCTTATAATTGTTTTCCCTGGATTTCAAACTTATTCTTTATTTCTTTTATTATGAATTTCTTATTTCTTTCATTGTCTTAACAAAAAAAAAAAAACAGTTTAGTTGTCTGACAGAAGCAGCAGTTAAATTTTGCACATGTCCTCTTGACCTGCCTCAGCAGCTCCCCTTTGGCACTTGTACAACTGAGCAGTAAAACTGGGAACACTTTTTTGTCCCAAACATTGCAAACACAGAAGCAGTTAAAGTGAATTACTGACCTCTGAGCTGCAAATGAACCAAACATTACTGATTAGCGTTTTTAGGCAGAGATAATGATTTTTTTTATTGGAGGCCTTCACTCCCAACAAGCTTCACGGAACACTCTGTAGGCAGCGACTGCCTGTGCCAGTTAATGGTAATCCATATTTATAAAACTATAGTCCATCAAAGTGGGATGAATATTTTAAAAGCCACGGACAAATCAAATTGTCTTTGTCAAATTGCACGCTCTCCACATCAAATGTATTTTATGATTCTTCCTTGTACATGAGCCAATGGGATCCCTGCACCAGCTGAAAGCCGCCTGCCTAATTTTTGCTTCTGTAAACAGACAAGTCTCTGCTGTTTTAAAGAACTCAATGAGCTGTGGAGATTGACATTTAAGCCATAAAATTGCACTTTATTTGATGAAGTTAACAAATAATGTATGAAGTAGATTTATTTGATGTCTCTGTGAGTACTAGTTGGTTCATCCTTATAGGAACAAATTGACTATTTTTGAAGGATTTTAAAGTTGTGGGCAGCACACTGGGGAGGGGAGCGTGGGCTGCTTGGGAGGATCCCTCAGAGAAGGACGAGCTCAGGGGCCCTGGGTGCTGGCAGAGCTGTGCCGTGCAGTGCCACCACGCTGCCATGGAGAGGAACAAACCCAGACAGGGTCCCAGAGGAGATGCTGGGTCCCCACAGAGGGGTCTGGCCCCGCTCCTCAGCAGCAGTTCAGGAGAGTCTGTTGTCCTTTGCCAGAGAAACACTCCAGGCAGGAAGACCATGCATAGGGCCATGTGGGACCTGGACCTGCCATTACGTTTTCTAAACCCCACTGAATCACAAACATTAAGAAACTTAGAAACATTCTGAGAAACAGTTGTAAACCACTCCACTTTGCTGACATCAGTGTGCCCAGTGCCCGCGTGGCTCCACGAGATGGGATGTCCCCTCTGCCAGCACCCACGAACAAACACAGGTCTTTGTGGGACAGCTGGGGAGGTTGGTCCCCAGCCCTCTGCCTCAATCTACATCAGAGCAGCAGCACCAAGAGCAGCCACAAATCCCACTGCAGACAGAGGTGAGCGCTGAGCCAGGGTAACAAATCACAGAGGGAGCGGCGAGGTAAGGCAGGAGCGCACGAGGGGCGACGCGGTGATGAGATCCTGGAAGTGATCCTATTGGAAATGTCATCCCAGGAAATAAAATGCTGGCATCGAGGCAGGCCTCACCTCTTCTGTCTGAATTTAACAGCAAAAAGTTTTGCCACATCTATCTTGTGATGTCAGAGAGACAGGCTGATAGTGCGGAGACAGCTGAGACAGCATGAGGGTTAGCAGACAAATAAATTTGAGAATCATCTGCATAGAAATGGAAAGCTACTCCACGCTGATGAATAATATAACCCAGTGGCAGCATATAAACACAAAATAACAACGGGCCCAATATAGAGCCCTGGGGAACCTTGGAAACAACTTCACTAATGGAAGATGAAAAATCACCCATCGAAACAAAATGCTGTCTATTTGATAAATAAGATTTGAACCGACTGAGAGCAGCATCAGATAAGCCAAGCAAGCTGCTCACATGAGGATCCGAGGGGATACCTTGAGCAGCAGCATCAAGTGACAAAGTCCCGAGAGTGTGAGAACAGATCCCAAATCAGGGCTAAAATATGAGTCCTTTGGGGTCCATCTTGTTGGACCAGGCTGTCCCAGCTGGGCTTGGCTGCCTCCCACTCAGCCAGCCTTGCCAGGCTGCATAAAGGGAGCCTGGTGTGGGTTGCACCAGCAGCAGCCTCAGCACCAGGAGCCAGAGCCCCTCTGCCCAGGTGGCCCGACTGCTGTGGGTGTGGGGACCTCCCCTGCTGCTCCCAGGGAGCTCCGTGACCATGGGAGCACTGCTGGACTTCCAGCATCTGCAGTGGCAGAGGGAGCATGTCCAGAAGAGCCCTGGAGCACGGCCAGCCCCTTAAAACAGCCAGCAGGAACTTCCCTGCCTCATGGGTGCCTCTGCTTCTCAAAAGCCTGGCCATTCCCGTGTTACACAGAAAAATGTGGTGCTGATCAGGAACCTCTCTTTGCTCATTTGTCTCTCGAATTTGCAATTGCTCTCTCCAATTTTGCGTCAGCACAAAATAAGACGAAACACAGGTGGGAGCCCTCGAACTGCAAAAGCAGCAAGTGAAATGCTCAGGAAGCGTTTGCAGGCACATTCTGAGCAGCGACGCAGAGGATGTCACTGCATGCCTGCAGCATTCTGGGGAACCACGGAGGAGAAAGGAGAATGCGTCACCCCGAGCTCCCACGTTCCTGCTGCTGCTCTCGGCTTCCTGGTGCTGCTCCACTCACCACCTCTGTTCCAGCCCCTGTCCAGCAGTTCGTGCCTGTCATGACTTTCGGGTTGCTTTCAGTGTTTGCTGTAAGAAATGAGAGTTAAAAATTTAAAGAAGAAAAAAGCGTCTGAATGAATCCAGCCCTTGGGTTCTCCACTGCATCCCCAGGCCAGAGAAGTGGACTGTGTAAAGACATGCACATTGTTTGGAAATACATTAATAATTCTGTCATCTGCACTAACACTGGCCATTGGTTTTTAACAAATTGACACCTTCTTAGCTGAAAGAAATCTTTATTAGTTTTCATTTTGATGGCTTTTCCTGGAATAACTATAAATTATGTTTATTTCACATAATTCCTCCTGTCAGTTGTTATAAATAACTGTTTCATATGGAGATCGTGGTTCTGGCCTGCCTGTGTGTGTACCTTAAACCCAGCATGGCAGCAGCGAGGAGCAATGGACTTCCCAAGTTTCCATTGATGCACCTCTCTAATTTAAAGAGTCACTAAAAACGCATTTGCCTCAGTCACCCCATCTTGGCCTTTACCAGTTTGAGTGCCCCCAGCTCTGTCGCAGCAGTCCCTTTTAGGCAGCATTTTTCACACAGTGTATCTCCCAGCACTCTGCAGGGCAATCACTTCCGCGGAGAGAGCGCGGGGCGCGGGCGGTGAGGCCATTACGCGGCTGCAGCGCTCGCCACAGGCCCGGCTGTCATGGGGCGCGGGCGGTGGGGCCATTACACGGCCGCAGCGCTCGCCACAGGCCCGGCTGTTGTGGGGCGCGGGCGGTGAGGCCATTACACGGCCGCAGCGCTCGCCACGGGCCCGGCTGTTGTGGGGTGTGGGCGGTGAGGCCATTACACGGCTGCAGCGCTCGCCACGGGCCCGGCTGTCATGGGGCGCGGGTGGCGAGGCCATTACGCGGCCGCAGCACTCGCCACGGGCCCGGCTGTCGTGGGGCGTGGGCGGTGAGGCCATTACGCGGCCGCAGCGCTCGCCACGGGCCCGGCTGTCGTTTCATTTGTGCCCCGATAACGGGGACGGAGGGCAGCGGCCAGGAGCTGCTCTGTCCCCACTGCTGCCAGCACAGGAAAGCTGTCCCAGCACTGAGGAGGAGAGTGGGGGGCTCAGCGCGGTGGCAGGGGGCTGCAGGGCCCCAGCCCGACTGCTCAGGGCAAAGCCCACTGGAGAGATGCTGCCTCTTGGCCGGGCTCGGAGTCCTCCTTCTGGGGGAAGTTCTGATGGTTCCCATGTTTTTCCTCAAAATCAGAACAAAGCAAAACATGTCTAAACCTCCCCATACAATGAGAGCAGTGCTTTGCTTTTGCTGGAATGCTGAAACTCTTCCATTTCCCTTTTGGGAATTGGGTCCCCCCAATTCTTTTCAGTGTCCTCTTTTGCAACCCCAATACACAGAGCTGTGTAAATGGCCCCCAGTCAATATCAGCATCACTCACATTTTAAAACATTGGAGGAGTTTCTTGTGATTTTTGTCCATATGTTTTCATTACAGTTGACTGGATAATTCATAACAAATTGTTTAGACAACACAATTCATCTGGTTTCTTCCCCCACCACATCTCCTGTCTACCAGTCAGCAATGTGATCCTTCATTCTTTTCTTTTTTTTTTAACTCCTGGATTTATCCAGAAAATCATTCTCTCTGAACCAAAACTGTCATGGTCCTGATGACCAAGACAAAGGCTAAACTCTCTTTTATTTACTAGCTGACTAGTTGTTAATGGTGGAGTTACTTTTGGGCACACCCTGACCCAATGAACAGACTGCGTCTCTGAAGCTTTGTCAGCAACACTGCTTGGTCTTTCAGACCTCTCCCTTCAGGCTTCACTTTTTAGGACTAAAAATGGCATTTTTGCAAAGAGATACATTATTAAAAATTTAATTTCAGCAACTATTTTATTATTTAAGGTTAAAATATTATTTTTGAGGGGA
>VZSE01014631.1:0-12009 GCA_013398275.1 Promerops cafer
CGGAGGATGAGGAGGCTCCTGAGCGCTGGGAGAGGAAGGATTTGGTGCGAGCGGGGACCCCCGCGCTGGGGGGGTCGCGGGTGGGGCAGCCCCGAGCAGGGGATCCCGCGGGCCGGACCCAGGCGGGGGAATCCCGGGGTGGGTCCGCGGGGCCGGGGCGGGAGGTGTGTGCCCCGGCCGGCGGGCAAGGCGGGGGGGAGGCCCGGGGAAGACGTCGGCGGGGGCCAGGGAGTGTCCCGAGCGGGTGGGGAGGAGCCGAGCCCTGGAGCAGGGCCGGGTCCTCCCCCCCGTCCCGCTGCCAGCTCCCCTTTGGCAGCTCCCTGCTCTCCGCAGCCCCTTTCCCGGCTGCGCCAGGAGCACATGGCCCCCCCAGAGCCAGCCCGCCGTGTTCCCTCCGGGCCCTGCCTGGCCCTCCCGAGCCTCGTGCCGCTGCCGTGCCCCAAAATGTCCCTAACCGGGGCTGTCGCTTCCCTCCTGCGCAGACCAAGAGAGCACCGAGGAGATGTCGGCTGTGAAGCCCGACAAGGGCGAAGGCGATGCCAGCAGCACGAGCAGCGCCGGCGGTGGGGAGGCCCAGGTGAGTGGGGGGAGGATCGGCCCCCGCCCGGCCCCGCTGGCCCCGGGGAACTCGTGGCAAAGTCCAGGGCCGTGCCGAGCTGTTTGCTGGGCCCAGGCGAGCGTTTCAGCGCAGGCAGGAAGAGGAGGGTGAGCGCTGCCAAGCAGTGCCGTGTTCTCCCCTCCTCCCCGGCTCTCCTCGGAAACACGCAGTTCCCCTGCTCCCAGTGACACCACGGCCCCGCTGGCCCTTCTCCAGCTCGGCGAGCCCAGGAATGACTCTCCTTCCTGGGGGTTTGTTGTGCCTCAGGGGGATTCCCCGGCTTTGGGGTGGAGGAGCCCTCTCCTCTCCAGGCTTTCCCAGGCAGGCTCCCTCTCAAAAGGCTTTTCCCTGTGGGTTCAGGCTGTCCCGGCTTGACAGCCTTGTGCCTGGCAGTTTTATTTTTCCGGCTGTGGGTGGGTTAGTTCAGGAAGGAGTGTTTATCTTTTCCGAGTACGCTCCTCCCTGTTTTCTCTCTTTGAGTTTTTTTTGTTGTTTCCCCGATTTTTTTTTTCACTCCGGGCCTGCCCCTCGAGCCACCTCCCACCCCCATAACTCCTCCTCTCGTCCCCAGGAGTCCCAGCCGTCCCCACTAGCCCTGCTGGCAGCCACCTGCAGCCGCATCGAGTCTCCCAATGAGAACTCCAACAGCTCCCAGGGCCAGCAGGGCGGGAGCGGCGAGCTGGACCTGAACGCGGCCGCTGCCCAGCTCTCCCAGTCGGCCAACGGCTGGCAGATCATCTCGGCGGGCTCCAGCACCCCCACGGGCTCCAAGGAGCCGGGCAGCAACGGCAGCAACGGCGGCGACGCCTCCAAGAGCCGCCCGGTCAGCACCGGGCCCTACGTGGTCACCTCGGCGTCCGGCCTGCAGAACCAGCAGGTGCTCACGGGCCTGCCGGGCGTCATCCCCAACATCCAGTACCAGGTGATCCCCCAGTTCCAGACCATCGACGGGCAGCAGCTGCAGTTTGCCACCACGCCGGCGCAGGTGAACGTGCAGCAGGATGCCTCGGGGCAGCTGCAGATCATCCCCGGCTCCAACCAGCAGATCATCACGAGCCGTGCGGGCGGCAGCAACCTCATCGCCATGCCCAACCTGCTGCAGCAGGCCGTGCCCATCCAGGGCGTGGGGCTGGCCAACAACAGCCTCTCCGGGCAGACCCAGTACGTGGCCAACGTGCCCGTGGCTCTGAACGGCAACATCACCCTGCTGCCGGTCAACAGCGTGGCCGCCAGCCTGGCCCCCACATCCCAGACGGGCACCCTGAGCAGCTCGGGCTCGCCGGACAGCAGCTCCCAGCCGGCCACCTCGGGGGCTGCCAGCAGCTCGGGCAGCACGGCCACGTCCCAGGCTAGCTCAGGCGCCTTCTTCACCAACGCCAACAGCTACTCCACCACCACCACCACCAGTAACGTGGGCGTCATGAATTTCTCCACCAGCGCCACGGTGGGCACCAATGTGCAGGCACAGACCCCCCAGAGGGCCAGCAGCGTCCCCAGCTCGGACTCTCTGCAGAGCCCGGTGTCCGGGGTGGCCCTGCAGCCGGGCCAGCAGAAGGAGGGGGATCAGAGTCAGCAGTCACAGCAGCAGCAGCAGCAGCAGCAACAGCAGATCCTGATCCAGCCACAGCTGGTCCAAGGAGGGCAGACAATCCAAGCCCTCCAGACCACCCCGCTGTCTGGGCAGACCTTTGCCACTCAAGCCATCTCCCAAGACACCTTGCAGAACCTGCAGCTCCAGGCCGTGCCCAACTCCGGCCCCATCATCATCCGCACGCCCACGGTGGGTCCCAACGGGCAGGTGAGCTGGCAGACCAT
The DNA here is from genome assembly GCA_013398275.1 of Promerops cafer. Lineage (NCBI taxonomy): Eukaryota > Metazoa > Chordata > Aves > Passeriformes > Nectariniidae > Promerops > Promerops cafer. The sequence goes on from VZSE01014631.1 coordinate 2,414, forward strand.
CCAGCTGCAGAACCTGCAGGTGCAGAACCCCCAGGCGCAGACAATCACGCTGGCCCCCATGCAGGGAGTGTCTCTGGGCCAGACGGGCAGCACCAGCACCACGCTGACCCCCATCGCCTCCCTGCCCAGCGGCACCGTCACCGTCAACGCCGCCCAGCTCTCCTCCGTGCCGGGCCTCCAGACTATTAACCTCAGTGCCTTGGGAGCGTCCGGGATCCAGGTGCACCAGCTGCAGGGGCTGCCCCTGGCCATCGCCAACGCCCCCGGTGAGTGCTCGGGTCCCCTTTCGCGGCCAGGCACGGGAAGGAGAAACGCTGGAGCCTGCGGGGCTGGGCTGGGCGTGGTTGGTGTCAAATGGTGTTGGCGACTGGGGTGGGGCTTGTGCTGGCCCTGGGGACGGAGTGTGTTGATCACCAGAAGACAGTAAAGGTGTTTTGGGGGAGTTTAAGCCCTGGAAAGACAGGGAGGAGGTGGCTGTGAGGGGAAAGTGGAGAAGAAGGGAGACACCTTTTGTGCCACTGTCCTGCCCTGGTGGCCACCCAGGAGTCTCGGGTCAGGGCTGGGGTGAGTAGCCGAGTCCAGCTCGGCTCCTTGGCTGAGCCTGTAAAGAGTCACGGCCATAAAACACAGGGATTAACTGAAAACCCCATGAAAACAAACACAGTCACGGAGCCGCGGGGAATTTCCTCACAGGGGCGGAAGAAAGGGCTCATTAAGTGTCTGGGTGCTGGCGCGGGACAGCGTGACCTCAGCGTGGCCCAGACGGTCCCGTGGGCACGGGGCACCCTGCTCAGCTCCCCGGGGATCCATCCCACCGTCTCCCCCAGCCTGGGAAAAGCGGGATACATGAACGTGGGAACTGAGCTGGAGCCTGCTCAGCTTCTGCCGCGGAAGGGATCGCTTCTGGGAACGCTCTCGACTTGCTTTTCCACTGTTTTCCTTGGGGTTTTTTTTCCGGGTTTTATTTTGTGTTCTGGCTCTGGCTCAAAGGGGCTGTTGCTGGATTTAGTCACAGTTGAGAGGCAGCAGAAAATGTTGCTCAATCCAGGCCGTGCTTCCCTCTCGCGAGAGGCGGCGGCTGCTCCCCCGGGCTTGTTTTGCAGCATTATTTTGGGCTGTTGCTACAGCAGCTTGGCTCGCAGGCAAGCCACGGGTCACTCTAGCCCCGGGATTAGCCTGATCCTTGGATTTCCCCGAGCGCAGGGACCCGCGGGGGCTCCCACAAGCCGGGGCTGGCACCCGGGGGGGGACACGCGTGGCCTCCGTGACCCGCGGGCTGTGCAGGGTCCCCTCGCCGCCATCCCCGCGCCCGGGGCGGCTCCTGCCGAGGCCGGGGCTCATTCCTCGTGTGCTCCCGGGCTCCTTCCTTGTTTTGAAGGCGTTGGAGAAAGGGATGGGCGAGCCCCAGTTCCTGTATCCGTGCCTGGCTCTGCCCTCGGAGGTGGAACAGGGAGGAACGTTCTAGAGACCACCCATCCAACCGCCTCCTCCTCCTCCTCTTTCTCCTCCTCCTCTCCTTTTTTTTTAGCTCAGCAGCTCTCAGCCCTTGATCCGCGGTGAAGAATTCCCCGCGAGCGGTGGCAGCGGGGCCTCCTGGCTCTGTCCCCAGCCCCGAGGACGTGACGCTGGCACTGTCGCTGTGACACGGGGACATTTGAAAAGAAAAGGCAGAGCAGGGTTCAGAGCGTTTTTTTTGGGGAGCCCCAGCTCCGGGGCATGGTCCAGGAGGCTCCTGGGATGAAATGGGAAAAGCTGTGGCCAGGACAGAGCTTCCTGGCGCCGATCCAGCGGCAGGATTTGGCTCCAGGCTGGAGGAGCTTTTCTCTGGCCGTGTCACTCAGACGTGGCAATGGGTCCCTTTGTCCCCCCCAGCCACCACCAGCCCCTCTCCGAGGGGAGCTGAGCCCCCCCAGACCCGCATCCCTCAGGATCCGAGCTCTCCGATGAGAATTTGAGGGAGGGGTTTGTTCCCAACACTTCTCAAATCCCTGAGCATTTTCCAAGCCTCCACGTGTGCTGGAACTTTCTGCTCCAGGCAAGCAGTTGGGAGGGATTTTTGGAGCAGGAAAAGCTCCTCTGCTTCCGGGGGGAGGCGGATGGAAAATGAGCCCTTGCTGGGGAGGGGACTGTAGCTGGTTTTCCTTGGATCCTGCTGCCTGTTCCGGGTGGTGGGGAAGGAGGAGGTGCCCAGCCAGGGGTGTGGTGGCCCCAGCTGCCACCTGGGCTGGCAGCACTGCGTGTCCTGCCCCTTCCAGAGCTCAGCTCGGCCTCCTGGGGGGTTCAATGTCCCCTCCTGAACCCCTCCCAGCCCCTCGGGTCTGCTGCCAGTGAGGTTTTCTTCTGCTTTTCGGCAGGGGAAAAATCCTTCAGGGAGAAAACAACACCTGAAAAAGTCTTTAAAACTGAGATTTCTTTGCTCCTGGGTGTGATGCAGATCCCAGCTCTGTGCAGCTCTGACTCGGTGTCTGTGCTAACAGGGTGGCTCCAAGGCTGTTTCTTCCTCCTCCCTGGCTGGGTTGGGAGGGAGCAGAGGCAGGGGCAGGTCTGTGGCCACCAGGGGTGGCATGTGGGCAAACAGGCCCTGCCGCCAGCCCTGCCCCTGGGGAGGGCACCCCCAGAGCCAGGGAGGGGGGATTTCCTCAGCTGGCAGCACCCCAAAACCCTCCCAGGGCTGCTGGCAGCACTGCCCGCGTGGGCAGGGACCAGGTGAGGGAGGGACGGGGGCTGTGACACCTCAGTGGGGTCTGAGAGCCACCTCAGTGTCACCCCAGCCCGCCCAGGGAGGGGACATCCTGTGTGAGGGGGATGGCAGTGGGGATTTTGTGACATCGGGGTTTCTCTTCCTCTTTTGCCGTAGGGAGGAGGAGAGGGACTCCTGTTCTGAGCTTGGTGTCCTTATAGTGGCTCTGTCCCCATGTCCTTGTCCCTGGCAGAGCCCTGCTGTCCCCACATCCCTGTCCCTGCCCCAGCCCTACCTGGCTGAGGAATGTGCTGGGTAAACAGGTGACCACTGGAATGAAACCCCCTTGTTTTGGGGGCACTCAAAGGATATCCCTCATTTTGGGATGTTTGATTCCAGGGCTGTTGGGTGGGTTTGGGATTTTCTGGGCAGCACGAGCTCCCTTCCAGCTCCTTGCCTGTCGGATGTGGGGGAATCGAGCAGTGGCACAGGAGCCTGGTGGCTGCGGGAGCCCTTGGCAATGTGTGCAGCAAAGCCCTCCTGGCTCCCTGCTCCTGCTTCGTCCTTCCAGGGCCCTTCCCAGCCTCGGGCCGGGGGCACAAAGCCCTGATTGTGTCCCGTGTGCTGGATTTTAAGGGCAGCTTTGTAGCAGGGCCGGGATGAGGCACGCACATGGCGGGGAGGGGAGGATGGGATGGAGCCCCGCAGGATCCGCCGGTGACGCGCGGCCCTTGCTTGTGTGGCCGCGCCCGTGACATCACGGCACAAAACAGCATATTGTGAAACTTCCTGCTCTAAATCCCAGCCAGGCTGGACTTTACATCCCCTCTGGATTCCTGGGCTGGCCTCCATCCCTGTGGTTCGCTGGGGACTGACACGAATCCCCAGAGACCCCAGGGTTCGCAGGGGAAGAAAGGGAGCGAGCCGGTGTTGTCACAGCTTTGTCCGGGTGAGCTTGTGCCCCACACAGAGTCCCCGTGGGGGACACCCTGTGGGTCCTGGACTCCATGAGGCAGCCCTTCTCCTCCTCCTTTTGCTCTCCCTGCTGCTCCAGGCCAGGCTCAGCGGGGCTGGCAAGGGTTGGCAGCCGCGCCGGTCGGACAGGTCGGGTGCGCGGCACCCACCCCGTGACTCCTCCCGGGAGAGGTCCCGGCTCCAGACCCGTCTGCCAGGCCCTGATCTGCCTCTCCCTTTTATCTGGGCCAGCCCCAGCCCTGCTGGAGCCCCGTCCTTATCAACCCACACAGGAGACGTGTCCTGGCTCCCGGCTTTGGGGGAGTTCCTGCACGGCTCCTTTCCAGAGCGTCGGCTCCCACCTTAACACCGGCAGCAGACGGCTCCTCATCCCCTCCCACCCCATCCCAGGACGCCTGGCTCAGATCCTGGGACTGATACAGGCATCAATTCCTCCTTGGCATTAAAAACTTGGGATTTGTAGCTCAGGAAAGCATCCAGCCTTGATTGCGGTGAGGTGGGAGATGCCTGCTGGGGTTCTCCACCTTGGGAATTACCCTTCCCTGTCTCAGCCAGGCATTTTCCTCCTTCCACAGCTCTCACGCAGGGATTCCTGCCTGGATGTTGGGGGTGCTTTGGTGGGACCTGCCTGTGCTTTCACCCCAGCAAAGGCAAGGCAGGAGCAGAGGCTTCATCCCGGTTTTGTGACGATTCAGACGGGAATTTGGAGGGCAAAGGGGCTCTGTCTGTCAGTCTGCAGCACGACAGAGCCATTTGGCAAATCCTGGGGCATTCAGGGATCTGGCAAAGTGCATGATGAGGTGATTCCCTGCCTTAGCTCTGTCCCCTTTTACAGCCCACCTCACTCATTCCTTCGGCTCCATCCTGGTTTATCCCCTCTGCAAAGGAAGTGTCGCTGATCCTGACGCACAGAAACCTCCAGCAATTACAGGAGCTGCCCAAGGAGTGGCTTCTGGAGTCGTCAGAGTCCAAATTCAAGCCCAATTACTCACTGGGCTGCAGGCTTCCAGCCTGCCCCATCCCCTGGTTCCCTCTCCACTGCCCCCATCTCCAGGGAATTGCTGAGCCAGAGCTTGGCTCATTTACATGGATGAGCTCCTGGTGCAGATTAACTCATTTTGCAAACCAGGGAGGGAATCAGATGGGGCAAAAACCAAGGGGACATTGTTCCAAAGCCACTTTGTCCCTTTGTGCAGCTCTTTGGTGTGTCTGGAGCAGCTGGGGTTTGTTCTGGGCAGTGCAGTGACCCCAAAAACCGGGCAGGAAATGGGGAGAGCTGGAGTTGTGAGCTAGAAAATGTGGATTTTGGAGGTATTTTCAGGAACACACCCTGAGAGGCTGGGGCTGCGTGTCCCCAGGTTTTGCTTTTCTTTCTTTTCACCTGAAAACTTCCTCGTGCCTGGAAGCCACGTCGTGCCTGGTGCCAGCTCTGCCCCCTCACCCTCTGCTGCCTCTGCCAGAGGTGCAGAGTTTGCACAATCAGCCCTGGTTTGTTGGTTTTGGGTTTATTTCCAGCTCTTCCCCTAAAAATGAACACGGGGTCTGTTCCCCTGCCTGAGGTTGGCCAGGGTGGGTGTGAGAGCTCCTCTCACCTCCTGGTAGTTTGCTAAATAAAGCAAACAAACCCCAGCTTTTTCCTGCACAAGGGACACCTTGTCTGCAGAGAATTCCCAAGCCAAGATTCCGAGGTTTGGGGTTTTTTAGTGGGACACCAGAAACTGCCCCGTTCCTGGGGGGTCTCAGAGGTTGCTGGTGGAGCTGGGCCAGGGGCAGCTCCCTTCTCCTGCCTTCCCAAAATCCCTCTTTCTGCCCAGGCTTTTTCCAAGGATTAAACCTCCTCTTGCTCTATTAATAATATATTTTTCCCAGGCTTTGCTGACCCGAGTGTGGAGCCTCCAGGGAAGCTTTAGTCTTAGCAGGGACGTGTATTAGCGGGGATAATAAACGTGAATTATCCTCTCTGCCCACTTTTCCCCTGAACCTGTCATATCCCAGAGATTCCAGAGCTCCTGATGGGGTGGGATGATCCCTGCAGGTCCCGGATCTGCTGCCCTGGATTTATACCTTGCTGAGAGGCAGCCACAGATCTCCAGCAGCAGGATTTGGGTTTGTTCCCCCCGCGCCAAAAGGCCAGAAAACGCCGCGTAGGCTTTTGCCTCTTGGAGGATTGAAGCCATTCCAATGTGTCCTGGCTGGATTCTCCCCCTCCCAGGTGTATTTTTGGGGAGAGAACTTGTGTTTTCTCCTGGTCTGGGGTTTTTTTGGGGGGAGAGAAGTTGTGTTTTCTCTTGGCTTTTTTTTTTTTCCTTTTTTTTTTTTCCCTCGGCAGCTCTTCCCATCCGGGGAAATCTCTAATCCGTGGCTGCAGCACAAAGCTGTCAGCGCTGGCTTAGGAAGCTTAAAAACCCCTCTCAGGCTCCCTCCACGCAGGGCTGTGACTGCAGACACGTCCCGGGGGCTGCAGGGAGGGACTGGGAAGCTCCTGAAATCCTCAGCTTCGCAGGGAGCTCGGGAATGTGGCACCGAGGGCCGGGCTTCAAACCGTGTCACCTTGGGAGGGGACAGTTTCCCTCCTTCCCTCCTGTGCTCCCAGGGGTGAGGGGCAGAGCCCAGGGGTCGGTCCCAGCTGGATGAAGGCACTGTCCTCGGGATATCTGGTGTTTATGTGCCAGGGGACAGCCCTGGTGACATCCTGGCTGCTCCTGCCCTGTCCCCCGTGTGATGGGGCCAGGCTCTGCTCCAGGGGTGCTCCGAGCTCTGGGTGTCCTCCACAGCCCAGCACTGCCTTTTCCCAGGGAGTCTGGATCCCTGTGGATTGGGGGCAGCAAACCTCCCAGCCTGCTCCTGCCTCTCTTCCCAGAGGACAGGACATGGGCAAACGGGCTCAGGCTGTGCTGGGAAGCTTCAGCTTGGATTTTAGGGAAGATTTCTTCACTTTCCTGGTGGCTCCTGTCCCTCCGTGGAGCTTTGCCCAGGCACCACTGACGCCTGCTGGCACTGGCACCACCAGGGACTGGGGAAGTTGTTCCTGCCAGGAATTCTTCCTCATTCCCAGGGTTGTGAAACTCCCTCCTGGCACCTCCAGGAGCGCCCAGCCTGTGCCTCATGGGGGATTTGAAATTTATCCTTCTCCAACCCCCCACCAGCTCCTGCCTCGGAGCTCCTATGTGGAAAACTGGGATTGTAAAGGAAATTTCCCCGCTTGGTCGAGGTGCTGGTCTCAGCAGGGCTTCCCAGAAGGGTCATGGGCTGGGATTTGGGAATGCCAGCTTTGGAAAGTGCAGCTTCCAAAGTACTGGGCAGAGGGGATGCAGTGAGTGACCAGCAGCCCCCAGACACCCCCACTGACCTTCCTGTCGCCTCATCCTCACTGGAGCTGCTGGAAACAGCACCAGGAAAGGCCCCAGATGGGTTTTTTGGGAATCATTCCCGCCCAGAGCTTCACTTCCCAGTCTTGGAAATGAATCCCTGGAATGAGGGAAAACCCCAGGTGTGCTTTGTCTCAAACCTGCCCCACTCAGGTTACAGAAATCAATTTCCTCGTGAGGAAATGGGTGTGAAAAAGGTGAATTTGTCTCAGACCTGCCACGTTCAGGTGACAGCATGTCCTTCCTGTGAGGAAATTGGTGTGAAAAAGGCGGATTTGGGGCTGGGATCACAGCCCCTGGCCAGCCAAGGATGCGGCAGCGCCTCCGGAAGCGGCTCCGCTGCTGATCTGCCACGAGATCCTTTGGCATCTGTTAACTGCAGCTGAAAAGGGACTGCTCAGCCCCTGCCAGCCCCAGAGCTGCTCCAGCTCTGCCACAGGGACACTGTGGAGCCAGGAGGGGAAATAGCCCAGGGGTGGGAATGGGATCGGGGAAGGGGTGAGAGGAGTGAACCGGCGGTGAGCAGGGAAAGGCTTCAACCCCACCACCCCCCCCAGGGTGGGTTCTGTTCATCTGGGAGCTCTCCCTGTGCTTCCCTGGCTCTTGGGAGTCGGGAGTCGCTCCTGGGGAGAGGCAGGGATTGGCTCCAGCAGCAGCTTCTGAGGATTTCCCAACGTTTTGTGTCTTTATCCGGCTCTCTAATGGGGATAATGTGGTGTCACTGATGGATGCTGCTCCTCCAGCCTGCTTTATTTACCCTGGTGCAGCCCAGGCTGGAATTCTGCTGGAATTCTGCTGGAATAGCTGCAGTAGTTGGCAGGGGGCTGTTTCTCGGGCGAGATGCAGCTCTCCCTCGGAAACAAATTAAAGACCTGGACCGAAATGGGAGAAATGTGAGATGTCCAGGGGCTGGGGAGGCCGGGGAACGTCAGGGAAGGAGGAGGGTGGGATTCCCACACCCCCCAGCAGAGGAGAGCCTCCTTCCCGGGTGCGGAGCCTGCCGTGACCTCGCGCGTTGCCTTGCAGGTGAGCACGGCGCCCAGCTGGGGCTGCACGGCGGCAGCGGGGACGGGCTGGGCGACGACAGCGCGGCCGTGGAGGAGGGGGAGACCAGCCCCGACCCCCAGCCCCAGCAGGGCCGGAAAACGCGGAGGGAGGCCTGCACCTGTCCCTACTGCAAGGAAGGAGAGGGCAGGTGAGGCTGCTGCCCTGGCGCCCCCAAAGTGCCTCGTTCTGTGGAATTATTTGGGGTGGAAAGGGTCCCTCTGGATCGTCAGGTCCAGTTGTTTCCCCAGCTCTGGCAAGGCCACCCGTGTCCCCGAGTGCCACATCCACGTGGCCACCTGGGCACCCCCATGTCCCTTCCCAGCTTTCCAGCCCCAATTCCCCGTGCCTGGAGCGTCCCTTGGGGCTGTTGTGACCCAAGGGCAGGACCCGGCTCTCAACTTGACTGAACCTCACCCCAAACCCCAAACCCATCAATCCCACAGGTCCCACCAATCCCAATCCAGCAGACCCACACCCCCCAGGCTCTATCCCCCCGAGATTCCCTTGGGTTTAACCCTTCCCTTCTTGCAGGAGCTCTGGGGATCCAGGGAAAAAAAAGCAGCACATCTGCCACGTGCCGGGCTGCGGGAAGGTGTACGGGAAGACGTCGCACCTGCGGGCGCACCTGCGGTGGCACACGGGGGAGAGGCCCTTCATCTGCACCTGGGTGCTGTGCGGGAAGCGCTTCACCCGCTCCGACGAGCTGCAGCGGCACAAGCGCACGCACACAGGTGGGGCTGGGCTCCCGGGGAACCCTGGCAATCCCCCTGGCTCCTGCTGCTGCACCTCAGGGATCCCCTCGACCTCCTGGAGCGCTGGCCGTGAGCCCTTGGGGCTGAGAGCCTCTGAGAGCCTCAGCGTTCTCAGGGGGAGGAAGCTTTTCGCAAGATGGCAGCCTTTTCCCAAAATTCCCACGCGTTGGAGCGTTGGCCTTGAGGTCTTCGCTCCAGGGCCTGCTCCCCTCTCAAGGGCAGGAACTTCTTCCCAAATCCCAAATCCCAAATCCCAACCTTCTCCCCCGATCCCACCTGCCCATCTCCGCCCCGTTGCCGCCATCCCTCACGCCCCTCTCCCTCCTCCCCCAGGAGAGAAGAAATTCGCCTGCCCGGAGTGCCCCAAACGCTTCATGCGCAGCGACCACCTCTCCAAGCACATCAAGACCCACCAGAACAAGAAGGGAGGTGCCACCAGCGTGGCCATGAACGTCTCGGCCGTCCCCATGGACACGGCGGCCTCGGCCGAGGGCAACGGCGGCGCCACGCCCTCGGCCCTCATCGCCACCAACATGGTGGCCATGGAGGCCATCTGCCCCGAGGGCATCGCCCGCCTGGCCAGCAGTGGCATCAACGTCATGCAGGTGGCCGACCTGCAGTCCATCAACATCAGTGGCAACGGCTTCTGAGCCCGCGGCCAGCACGGGGACGGCGACGGAGCCGCCGGCGTTGGCACCTCCAGCACTAACCCAGCCCGGCACCGCTGCCACCTCCACTCAAAGGCCAGAGCTATATATATATATTTTTTAATTT
>VZSE01014632.1:0-11452 GCA_013398275.1 Promerops cafer
TGGAAGGTAATATCCAGCTCTCAGTGAGAATAACGAGAAATTCCCACTGATTTTTTTTTGAGAGTTTTCATATCCAGCAATACTTCTGCAAGGAAGGATTTGCCATGTGGAGCATCCCTGCCAGTGTCTACACCTTGCAGAAATGATCTCCCAATCTTTGCTGGTCTGGCAGCTCTGGACATCCTCCCTGATTCCAGCAGCCCCAGGGCTTGTTTGTAAAGACAAACCCCTCATTCCTCCTGGAGGGGAGGCCGTGCCTCGCGCCCTCCCAGCCGGCCCCGAGCCAGCCGCAGCCCGTGGAGCTGCATTCCCGTGGCTGCGGGCCCAGAGCAATAATTCCCGTGGAGAGGAGCCATGTTAACATGGCCATAAAGCTTCCAGGCTGGAACAGCCTCCCGGGCCGCGGGGCCGAGCGGCCCGGCTCCGCCAGCACCCGCACGCCGAGGCCTCAGGCCTCCTTTTCGTGCCCTTCCTCCTTTTGCCGCCCAATTTCGGCTGAGGCAAAAAAACCCTCCCAGCAAAAAATCCTCCTGAGCTTGGGGTGTCCCAATAATGGGACAAAGCGCTGCCCTTGTGGGGTTCTCTGTCCCAAAGTTGGATTTTGTGTCCTCCTTTCCCTCCTTCCTTCCGCGCGCGGCACAAGCAGAGCCCGTGTGCGCACACACACAAATTCTGGCCTGGTTTTGAAAGCAACCTGGAATAATTTGCCCAAATTACAGGCAGGAACGCGGTGTCCTGTTTTCTGCTGATTTTTTTTTCCCCCCATTAAATGAAAGATAAATGGCAGATAATCCCTCACTCATCCCCATCCACCTCCTGAGCCCCACAATCAAATCCTATTGAGGCATCCAAGGTATGTGGTGCTGAGGAAAAGTGCTTGTCAGGAGGCAGGGAGAACAAAGGGTACCTGGAGGTTAGGAAATGTTTTTCCTGGGTTCTGTAAGCTGTGGTTTCCTCTTTTGGGGGTGTCAGAGACTTTCAGCTCTGTCAGACACCCGGCCAAACAAGGGAGTGATTAGCAGAGCTCCCTGGTGCGGGGTATTGTTGTAGGGATGGTTTTAATACACCCAAAGCTCTTGGCACTGCCGCTGCTGCTCTGACTCCAGGAAATCTTGAACTGTTTATTGATTCAAAGGCAAGAAATAGAACATTGAGACGGAGCTAATTGGCCGGAGACATCATCTGCAAGTCACCCAAATAAATATTTCCATTAATTGAGACCCAGCTTTGCGGGAGGAAGGAGCAGCCTGATTCGGGAGCGAGAATTTCTTGCAAATCTCCATTTTCTTGTTTGTTTTTTCACGGGCAGACTCTTAAGTGCTGCCTTAGCAGAAGATGTCACAACACCAGACCAGGTGCCCGAGTCCACACTTGGCCTGATTTGGCCTGGACTACGTCTGGCCTTGCTAGGAGAGGACTGGTTGGTCTGCCTGGGGTATTTCAGTGTTTCACTGCAGATGTTTCAGTGTTTCAATGCAGATGTTTCAATATTTCAATGCAGATATTTCAGGGTTCCAGTGCAGATATTTCAGGGTTTCAATGCAGATATTTCAGTGTTTCAGTGCAGATATTTCAGGTTTTTTTCCTGCAGAGACCTCTGGCTCTGTCTGCTCCATGTGTCCTTAGGGACAGAGGGGTTGGATGTGCCTCAGATCCCTAAATTGGGTGCTCCAGTCCTGAGAGAGCCACACAAGTCTGATCAATCCCCCAAGAACACTCTTTCCTTTGTTAATTCTTAATTTTTAATTTCTAGTTTTTAAGTTTTAATTTTAAGTTTTAACTTCTAACTTTTAAGTTTTAATATTTAATTTCCCCCTTTCACACTCAGAAATATCCACGGGCTGCTGGTTTGAGCCATCCAAGTTTTTGCAAGAGGCCGACTAAATCCCAAGCTTTTTGAGGAGAAAGAATCCCATTAAAAGGCTGGTTGGACAACATGGGAACACGCTGGAAAAATGATGCTGGAGGGAATTGAATCCCTCTGTCCCTTCCTCTTGTCAGGCCTTGGCCCTCTGCTCCTCTGTCCCTCTCACTTGTCAGGAGCTGGGGAGGATGGAGCTGATCCAAAGCACTCGGAAGAGAAATGGGAATAAAAGCAGAGCAATATTGATCAAATTTCAGCCTCTGCAGCAGCAAGGGCTTGGCTCCACGCATGAAAGCTCCTGCACTGCAGAGAAACTCTGTACTGGCTAAAGTGTCCCCGTTTTTTCCCTGATTTTTTCCCCCTATTTTTCTAATTAAAAAGGACTCCTCTCTTCACCGCCTCTCATTTTACAGCAAATTAGATATGAAATCAGAGCTGCTTTCCCTGCTTCCCTGAACTCCACTGACAGCCTACCATGGAGAAACATTTTGTTTGGGCCTAGGAGAGGGGGCAGGAGCCAAGAACAGTTGGAAATACTCTGGAAATGTTGGAGAAACTCCTGTGCTGCTGCAGCAGGCGGAGCAGGACATGGCACAGGGAGAGAGCAGAGCTGGGGATGGAGGGCAACGCCCCAGCAGTGCAGGGTGCAGTGCTGGCCACTCACACAAGCAGAATTTACCCTTTTCCAGGCTGGAAAAGAACAGATTTTTGTCTTGCTGCTTGTCACGGAATGTCAGGCAGGTCGTTAAAACTCTTCACGCCCAAGGTCGCACTGGAAGGTGAAGAAAATGAGGATTTTGATACAAAGAGATGGGTTTTTAAAGGAATAGCCCCCCTGACCAGCCTTAAATCCTCATCTTCTGCAGAGGAAAGGTTTGACTGACCCCAGAGGAAATGGAGTCTGGGAATTCTACAGAGCAATCCTGTCAGGATCAAAACATGAACCCATCTCAAGGTGTGCTATGAACAGGGTGAAAAAACATCACTGCATCTTTTCAGGAGCCTCGGGAAAGCTCCAGAGCTGGGAAAATAGTCTTAAATTCAATGAGTTCATGGAATTAAGGGATGAAAAAGCCCTTTCCTCACTGCCTGCAGGGCTGGATGGGATGAAGGAAAATCTCCTCCAGCATGAGGGAACCATGGGGGTTCCCCTGGACATCAGGTCACAGGGACATTTATTCCTTCACCTGCTCCATCAAGCACTCAATCCTACTGGGGGAATCCCTCAAGGAATTCTCCACAGGGAATAAACCCAGCCCTGGAATGCCATGGCCTCTCCAACCCTGTCATTTCCATTTTGTCCTCTACTGTTTATCAACGTTTGATAAGCTCCTGCTGCACTTTGCCAATCCCACAGGGCTGGAGGGATGGGGAAGGATTTGCCTGGCTCTGGAAAAGCCAGGAATGCCTCTGGAAATCTCCCTGGAAGGCAAACAGGGGTGGCTGGCCATGATGGATGGGGGCCACCATGGCCACACAGCCCTGAGCCAATCCCTGGCCCAGGGGCTCAGCTCCTCCTCCCAAAGGGAACAACCTCAGCATGCTGGGTGTGATCAAATTCCAATCAACCTCCCGATCAATGCCCTATAAAACCTGATCAAAGAACGTTTTGGTGCCGTGGTTGAGATCAGAAAGTTGGAAGAGATGAAGTTTCTTGCTCAGCTTCTGCTTTTTGCCTCAAGGTTCCAAATCCAGTCTGGGGATTTTTTTTGGTCTCGTTGCATTGCTGAATATCAGATGGGAGAGGCTGGAATAAGGAGTGCAAGGATAAGGGGTCCATGCACAAGAACAGACACAGGAACTGCTCATTTTTTGGGGTGGAGAGCTCTGCAAAATCAGCTTTTCCCTGAGAAGCCAAAAGCTCGGGCAGGTGCACCAGCACAGCAGGAATTCCCACCCCCCAGCTGGTGTGTGCATCCAGGAGGATCCCATCCTGCAGGCTGGGGACACTTGCAGGGATGAAAAAGCCCTTTCCTCCACATCCCACAGCTGCTAGATGGGGTGCAGGGCAGCCCAGCCCTCACCACTGCTGCAGGAGCAGGGCCTCGGTGGTTCCACTCCTTCCTCAAATCTCAAACCTCTTGCAAATGGACAAAAAATCCTCCCTTTTGGCTGCTTCCCAGCCCTGGGTTCTGCTGAGCTGGGCTCAAGAGCAAGGCCTTGTTGATGCCATTCCTTCCTCAAACTTCTTGCCTTGCAAAAGGAAAAAAATCTCATTTTGCTGCTTCCCAGCCCTGGGTTCTGCTGAGCTGGGCTCAAGAGCAAGGCCTTGTTGATGCCATTCCTTCCTCAAACTTCTTGCCTTGCAAAAGGAAAAAAATCTCATTTTGCTGCTTCCCAGCCCTGGGTTCTGCTGAGCTGGGCTCAAGAGCAAGGCCTTGTTGATGCCATTCCTTCCTCAAACTTCTTGCCTTGCAAAAGGAAAAAAATCTCATTTTGCTGCTTCCCAGCCCTGGGTTCTGCTGAGCTGGGCTCAAGAGCAAGGCCTTGTTGATGCCATTCCTTCCTCAAACTTCTTGCCTTGCAAAAGGAAAAAAATCTCATTTTGCTGCTTCCCAGCCCTGGGATGTGCTGAGCTCGGCTCAGGAGCAGGGCCTTGATAGTTCCACTCCTTTCTCAAACTTCTTGCCCTACAAAAGGATGAAAATCCTCCCTTTTTGCTGCTTCCCAGCCCTGGGTTCTGCTGAGCTGGGCTCAGGAGCAGGGCCTTGCTGGTGCTGCTCCTTCCTCAAACTTCTTGCCTTGAAAAAAGGAAAAAAAAAATCTCATTTTTCTGCTCCTGAGCCCTGGGATGTGCTGAGCAGCCAGGCTGGGCTGCAGCACTTCCTCAGGGCCCTGCTGAACCCCTCCAACATGCCCAAATCAAACAGCAGCAAGAAGAGGAACAAGAACAAACAGCCGGTTGTGCGCTCCGGGGGAAGAGGTCCCCGAATGCCTCGGCAGAAATAACTAAAAATCAAAATTACAATAAACAAAGGCAATGTGCTTGTACAAAAAATATCCCACTCGGAGCACTCGCACCACTTAATCCCATCTGTCAATAACACAGCTGCACTGCAGGGACTGTTCAGCATCTCTCTTTATTTTTCCAGGCGTCCTGGCTGCGTGGAGCGCACTCGGAGTTCCACCGGGCGATTTTGAACGTCGCTCTCTGTGGCTGCTCCGTGTTTGCTTTGCTCTTGACCTCACCACTCGTATCTTGCTGCTGTTGCAAAACCGATTCGTGGGCTGGAGCCCAAAAAAATGGAAACTGCACTGCCTTCAAGATTCCTGCCTTTTTGAAAAAGCCCTTCCTGCTTCCTGTTTGCCCTCTCGGCGGTGTTTCCAAAACAAAATTTCCACTGCCTTTGGAAAACACGGAGCCACGCTGAGCAGGAATGCAGGCTGCAGGTCAGTGGCACAGCCAGGGCAACCCCACAGAGGGATGTGCTTCTGAAAAAAGGTTGGAGGCTGAAATTTTCTTTTTATCCATGAAAAAAGAGGCTTCGGTCTTCCGGTGGCTTTTGGGGCCGGGTGGGAGGTTGGAGCTCGCCAGGCTTTGTCACCTGTCTCCTGTCAGCCACTCCAGCAGCAGTTAGAAGGATGAGGCCCTTCCCCGGGGATTTTTAGGACCAAAGGCAAAGGAGGAGCAGGTTTTCCCAAGGAATGTGCAGTAGCAGGTTCTGCCTGGAGCTTGAGTATCAGCAGCTCTCTGCCCCATGTTTAGAAGGTGCCTCTGCTGAGCCCGGCAGAACAAAGGGGTGGGGATTGATAATCAACTAAAAAAAAATTCCATGGATCCCAAAAGGAACCAGACTGACCCCAGCAGCGAAATTTAGAGGAATTTCCAGCGGGATCAGTAATCTTGTCCAGCAAGGAATTCCAAACCAGCCACGAGAGATCTGAGTTAAATAATGAGAATCTTTCAGCTCTTTTTATCCACACTCAGCCTTCTCTGGGATGGTTCTTTCTCTCCAGCCCTTCAAGGTTTACTTCAAATACTTTGGAGCATTCTCTACTTTATTTTCAGTGGGTATTTGGCCCTTCTGTGTGTGTTTGACTCCAGCACGGAGGGAACAGCCGCAAGTCCTTGTAAAACTTGTGTGAGAGCACCAATGCTCTGCTGACGAGGCTGGGGGTAATTCAAACACAACTGGAGTAACCCACTGGGTTATCCACTCATCCTACAGGTTCTGCGCTCCAAAAAAACCCCAAATCCCTGCAGAGATGGAGAGAAATTACAGTCTGGGGAGATGAGGAGTGGGAAGGAGGTGAAGCTCCATCAGCAGCTCCCAGCACAGACGAGGCAGGCAATGAGCAGAGCACTTGGGAAGAAGATTTCTGCTCAGCAGCCTTTCTATCCATCCAGGATTCCTGGAGAGCCCAGACAGCTCCCACCAACAGATGGGTTGAAGGAAACATGGTGGACATTGTCCCCATTCCCATCTTTCAGCAGCAGCTGGAGCCTTGGATTTTTTGAACTCTCTGGTTCTTTTATCCCAATTCTCCTTCTCCAGGTTGGGAAAAGCTGGGTTTGTTTCTAGGACAGTAAATTTCCAGCCCTGAGCTGCTGAGGAGCCTTCAGGTGCCTCTGGATGCCCCTCCTCTGTGCCTCAGATTTCTTAATGATCTTTTGTCACTCATTAGCTTTGTTCATTAGATGAGAATCTGGGGATCTTTAATTGAATCTTTAATTGAATTGGCACAGAGATGAGGAGATGGTGAAGGAGTATCGGGGCTGCCATCTGGGCAGGAATGAGACAAGTCAGCTGAAGCTGCCTGGGCTTTGGGGCGGCTCAGAAAAGGGGAATTGCAGCCACCTGGGCTGTGCAAGCTGTGCATGAACTTGTTTGACAGCTTCCCTCGATGCCAGGTGAAAGTTCCCTGGATCCAGCAGAGATCTGCCGGGGATGGTTGAGAAAGGCAAAGAGAAAACCTGGTTACACTTCCAACACCCGGCCAGGCCTCCATATTCCTTCTTAACCTCGTGGCAGCTTATCAGGAACACTTTATTCTGCAGTTTCAGGAAGGAGTTTCTCTGGTTTATTTTCCTGGTGTTGTTTTTATTTCGTCCCAACTCCAATCTCTCTTTCCCAACCAGGGATCCTCTGCAATTACAGCGTCACTCATCGTTTCCCATATTACCTGCATTGCATCACTGGGGCTGGCACCTGGGCTGGAAGTGAAAAATGTCATTTTAGCTTGGCTCAAATGCTCCCAGGGATGTTTCTGGGACAGGCACCAGAGTGCTACACATGAATCTGGTCTAAAATCTGGATTTGTTATGAAAAAAATTAAAGCCTTGCAGCTTTTAAAGGATTTCTCAACTCTGGGATGAAGGGAACTCCTCTTCTCTTCTCTTCTCTTCTCTTCTCTTCTCTTCTCTTCTCTTCTCTTCTCTNGCCCCTTCCCCTTCCCCTTCCCCTTCCCTCACGAAATTCCAACACCCTTTCCCACCTCACTTTTATCACTCTGAAATTTCCTTCCTGATGACTTCACAACTTTTCCCTTTCATTTAAAGAACTCAGTTATGACCATTTCCCTTCCAACCAGGGTATTTTATGGAGAAAAAAGAGGATTATTTTCCCTGCCCCCGGGAGCTGGGGGATGCTGCTGTGTGGGGTTCCCTGGATATGTCTTTTCCAGCTGGATTTCTGAGCACCTTGTGTCTCCTCACCAGTTATTCTCATTTCTGAGCATCTCCTGAGGCCCAGGGGACCCCCCTGGCCCTGGAGATCCCACCTGGCTGATCCAGGCTCATTCCCAGCCCCTGAGCCCAGGTGAGCCTGTCCTGGAGCACGCACACCCTGCTCAGGTACCCACTGTGTGCATTCACTTTGACTTAAAAAGAAAAGCAGAGCCTCAATCCATGTTTATTTTGAAATAATCCCTGGAAACAGACCATGATAGCGACTCCAGGAACTCCTTTCCTTTCCTTTTGGCAGTTGCAGCTCTTCTTGAAATAAACAGGTAACTTACAGGCCTCGGGGGGATCTTAAAAACCACTTGTCCCTCAATCATTTTTCCACTTCCCAGCTCCTGCACGGCACAAAGAGCCTGCAATGTTATTTATGTTCCTGCTCACTTGGCAGGGCTCATAATGGGCCGTGTTTTTGGGGCTGGGGGGAAGGGGGCAGAAATTTCCACTCATTTTGTGTAATTATGATATAGAAAATATTTGGAGATGGTGTTTTTGGACTGCGCTGCTCGGGGCTGGCTCCTACGTGAGCCCGACACGTTTGCCCCCTGCCTGGGGGATATTTACACCCTGCTTGGTGGCTTTGGGGTGACATCATGGGGCACAGGCAAGAAGTTGCATTTTTGGGGCTGTTCTTCACCAGCTGGTTTGGTTGGAATTCCCTCTGCCACAAACAAAACAAACCACGGAAGAAAGAACCCCCCCTGAACCCCCTCAGCTCATCCACAGGCTCATCCACAGGCAGGTTTTTGGTTGGGTTTTTTAAAAAAAATGTTGTCCTGGTTTCTCTTTTTGGCTGTGTGGGGTGGTCAGTGGTGAAAATCACCGGGGAAGATCTGCAGGGCCACCTGGAGTGGCCAAATTTCAACCAAACTGACATCTTGCTGAGCGTGCAGCTTGCCTGGGTGGTTTTGGTGGCTGCTGCTGCCTTTTCCTACGTCTTGGGCCCTAAATGTCCTCCCAGTGGGGAAAATGAGGTGTCCTGGGAGGTCCAGGATTCACCACCTGGAGCTCAGAGGAGCTTCAAAGGGAAAAGGCAAGTCCTGGGAATTGCTAAGACTCCCAAGACACACTTTTCCAGGTGCTGGGATATCCTGAGCATCCTCTGGAAGTCCTGATCAGCTTCTTCCCCAAGTTATTGCTGCTCCTTATTTACCTCAGGGCAGGGAGGGAAATGGGAAAAGGGAAATGGGTTCCAAGCTGAGGCAGCTCCATCCAGGACAGACTGAAATTTCCCTCCAAAACAAGGCCCCTTTTTTCCTTTTTATCCCTAAACCTCTCCCAGTTCCTCTTTCCCCTCCCCAGCCTAAATAATTGCTTTTCTTCTGCCTCCCAGGCACGGGGAGAAAAGCCCTGTAGAACTTGGGGCGAGGCAGACAGCTTTCAATTAGCAATGCCCACAAACCCTGGCCATCTGATTAAATCCATAAAAATAATATCTTCCCACCTCAGCAGCTCGCCGTGCCCCCTAAATTAAAATAAACACTTCCAGGCTTGACTTATTTTGTTCATTGTAATCATCCCAAATCGGTGGCTCCAGCCTCCCTCGCTGCCTTCTGTAAAAATAATTCCATTTTCCTGCTGAAGCAAAGCGTCTTTATCCAGCCCCGAGTGCCCCAGTGCTGCTCTGAGTTACCCAGAGGGATTCCAAACAGGCTCGGGATGCTTTGATGCCAGGAATTCCAACAGGATCTGCTGATCCCGGTGCCAGGAATCAAGTGTGTGGCAGTGGGGTTATAGGAATATCCTATATTATCCTATATACCAGGGAATTCCCTGAGCTGGATGAGCCTCAGGGATCATCGAGTCCTGCACGGCACATCCCAACATTCCCACCCTATGCAACCCAAATTCTTCCTGATCATGGCAGGAGTTCTGATCCAAACAGTCACAGGGCTTCTTTGGGGAAAAAAACCTTGGGGAAAAAGAGAATTCCTTGTGCTGCTCCGGTGCTCCCAGGACACCGAGCATTGTTCCTTTATTTTAACATTGGAAATGGATCTGTTCCTGCTGGAATTCAGTCACAGAACTGGGCTGAGCTGGAGGAAAAGGAGATTTTTGGGATGCATCTCCCCAGGTTAGTTAACTTAGGGATTGGTGTAACCCTAAATGCTTCATGTAGATGGAATAAATGGAATATTTGGGCTCTGGAGAGGCTGGCACTGCTGGCAGCTCCTGGTGGGACTGGATTGAGCACCAAAGGCAGCCCTGGGGAAGGGAACCATGAGGAAAAGTGTCCTGGAGCAGAAGCTGTCACTTAAAATATCATTTTGGCTTCTATTTGAAATATTGCCACCAAAAGGGAACAGAAAAAGCACAGGGAACTGCCATTCCATGCTATTTTATCTCCACTTTTACTGTTTCAAAATGTATTCTCAGTGTCAAAGGCTGGAGGAGAAAACCAGGATAAGAAGAATTCTTTCCTTAACTATTTTGATTTTTTTTCCCCCCTCAAAGTTTACTCCAGGAGAAGGGAATTTAGCAAATGTTCCAACTCGAAAATGTAGAGGAATATTTTGAATTTCTTAAAAATGGATGCAAATCCCATTTTTTTTCCTTAACCTCCACCTCTACAAACTAGATCATTAATCAAGAGCCAGGATTTTCCTCCAGAACAGGGAAAATTGGGATCACAGGGATATTTTCCCTGGATATGTTGCAGTTGCACTGTTGTTTTCACCCTGGAGCAGGAGCAGGTTGTTCCTGCCCTCTCTTCCCTGCTTTGCTGCCCCTTTTTCCTGGGAATTTTGTCCAGAGCAGCCTTCCCATGAGTTTTTTTCTGGGAGTGGGAGGAAAATCCAGTGCACAGAATCTGCAATAATGTTTCTTTGCAGGGTTTGGTTGTGATCAGTGATTCCCTACCCAGGCGAGAATCTTATCACCTGCCCTTGACATCCCCAACTCTGCTGGGTGAGGGTTGGATTTAGGGAGCGTTTGAAGAATTTTTCAAATCCTTCCTGGACTCGGTGCACGTCTTGCAGGCTGCTGCAAGGACTTAACGGGGTTTTTATTGTTCCTGATATTGCTGAGCTGCACGGGAGGGGCTGGAAGAATCCTGTGTTAATGCTGGCCTCAGCCAGGAATAATCCCAGCGCTTTTATGGGCCTTTGCTACTGAGCAGGGCCACGGAAAAGGGATTTTTCTCCCCTTTGGTTTCCACTGGAACCCAAAGGAAAGATCCCTGAGATGTGGGCTGGGGCTCTGAGCAGAGCCCAGCAGCATCCTGGCAGGTTTTGGTTGGGTTTTCTGGGTTTTGGCTGTGCCATTCCCCAGTTCCCTCAGTGGGGCAATGCCTGGCTGTGCAGATGAGCAGACAAACTCCCCACTGCTCGGGAATTCTGTCCCTAATTCCCACTGCCCTGACCGGGAGAAGGAGCTGCGAGCCCGGTGTGCCTGCCCCCATTCCTCTCCCTTTACTCACACCCTGCCAGCCCTCCCTGCTCCGGAGCACGGCGGGACCCAGCACAGTGAGATCCCGTTTTTATCTCGGTTCAGGGATCTCTCCTTATTTATTTAAACCTCTGCTGCCTCCAGCTTCAGTAACGATGCTGCTGCCCTCAGCATCACGGCCCCTGCCAACAGCAACAAGCTCCATTTAGTCTGCTACAGCTTCCTACAGAGAATTGTTTTCTCACTTTACTCCTGATCCTCAACCCTTTCAAAATAGGCAAAGCCTAAAAATTATCCCCAACAGGCTTTTGCATTCATCCACTTTGAAACAAAGCCTTTACACATGTTTGTTCTGCAGGGTCCCACTGATTTTGCCCTTTGCAAACTTTTCTCCCATTGCTTCTCTCCAAGCCTTTTCCTTCCAGGACTTTTATATCTGAATGTGAAAGGCTGGAAGGGGACAGAGACAAAAAAAAAAAAAAAAAAAAAAAAAAAAGGTAAAAAAAAAATACAATGTATTT
>VZSE01014632.1:11474-100325 GCA_013398275.1 Promerops cafer
AAGAAGGTCAGAAAAAAATCCAGTGTATTTCTTTTATTTGATTCCCATTTCCTTATTTATGCATCTACACACACACAGGGGCAGATGCTGTGTTCTAATCCTACAATAATTGGCTCTGCAAAACCAGGAGCTCATCATAATAATATTGTGAGTGGCCAGAATCAAAAGAGCTGCTGGAATGATGGGGCACTTAATCCTGAGTGCATGGGCACCCCAGCAGTGCCAGGGAGGGGAAAATCATCCCCTGTGCCTGCTCCTGTCTTCAGACCCCCAAATTGGCAGCCAGGCCAGACTCTCCCACTCCTATTTCCCTTCTCCTTCCAGGCAGGCACTGGGAAGGTCCTGCTGGCTCCGTGGGAGTGGGGGAACATGGAATGTTGGTAAAGAAACCATTTGTGAAGAGCTGATTCCTGATTCCTGATTCCTGATACCTGATTCCTGATTCCTGATTCCTGATTGCTGATTTCCGATTCCTGATTTCTAAATTCTGATTCCTGATTCCTGATTCCTGATTTCTGATTCCTGGTACTGCCTTTTTCCTTGACAGCCTCCTGGCCACGAGCAGCCTGGAGGAGGCAGAGGCTGAGGTGGCTCCATGCAAGGAGCTCAGCAATTCCTGTCCTGCTGTCCTGGGCTGTTCCCAGCCTGGAGCTGTCAAAAACCCCACACAACTTTTGTGTCTTTGGTTTTGGTCACCTTTCTTCCCAAGCCTGGGTCTGCTGGGAGAAGTGCAGCCTGGGAGGACCCTTGTGGTGGCTTTGTGCTCTCCAGCCTCCCTCTCTCCACCAGTACCAGAGGGGAAGTCCCAAAAAGGCTGCTCTGCCTGCAGGTCACTGCTTTGGAGCAAGGTGTGAAGAGGAAATCCATGTCCTGAGCAGCCCACACTGGGACGTGCTGAAGGGAAAACGCTCCTTGAGGAGGACATGGCTGCTGTGGGACAGCCCCTGTGCCAGCAGCTCTGGCTGAGCCCCCTGGAGCTCACCTGTGTCCCTCAGGTGCAGAATTCCCAATGATTCTGGTGACTCCAGCTGCTCTGGAACACGGGGAGACCCGAGCTCCGCGGTCGCCGTGCGCATTTTGGGAATGTTTCTTCTGGAGAAACGTCCCTGCCCTGAGTGCATCAGCTCAGCCACAGGATGTGATTTCAGGGCTGGGCTGGGGCTGATCTCAGCCCCTGCTGCTGACAGGGAAGCTCCTGCCCTGCCTCCTGCTCCAGCTGCAGCGTCCCTGTGCCTTGCTCAGCTCAGCTCGGCTCAGCTCAGCTCAGCTCAGCTCAGCTCAGCTCAGCTCAGCTCAGCTCGGCTCAGCTCAGCTCAGCTGCTCCAGGAGCACGGCCAGGCCTGGGAGCTCATCCAGCCCAAAGCCAGCTCTCTTCCCTGGGAGGCTGCAGCAGAGGAAGCTGTTTGGGATCCTCTGGATCTGAACAACATGATCCCATGGCCATCCTTTTTCACATCTTGGAGAGCATGGAATGTGAGTGTTGTTTCTGCTCTCAGACAGAATGGGAGGTGTCCTCTCCAACCTTCTGCCCCTTTCACATGTCCTCCAAAACCTCCACATCTCACCAGAGGCACCAAAAAGCTGCTCTGGGTGGACAGCTGAGGTTTTCACACTGGAGCAGCACATCCATGATCTTGAACTGTCCCAAAACTCCAAACAGACAAGATCAAGCACATGGAACTCACTTCTCACAAGCCTCCTTCCTTGGCTGCTCTGGGGTGGACAATTTGCCTGCTCACACGGGAAGCAGAACTTGTGCTGTGGCTCGTTCTTAACTCCCGATAAACTGATCAATACCCTGATCAACACTGGAGTACCCATTTTGGAAAATTAGATATTTATCAGTGACTGTTCAATCAGGCAGAACCTTGGAAAGGGGAGCTCATACTGGAGGAGGGGGAATGGAAGGAGAACTGGTGAGTGGAAAAGGCATTCCCAGCAGTTCCAATACCTCTTTTACCACAGGATTTTACCATTTGATTAGGATATTCAAATATTTTATAACTGGGGGTGAGCTGTGGTTTGGTTTTGATTCAGTTTTGATTTGTAGGCGCTGGAAGGGACTTTTCACTTACCTGTAGCACTTGAGGTGGTGTTATCAAATCTATGAAACATAAAAGATAATTACAAAAATCATTCCCAAGCACGTTTTCCAATTGCATATGCAAGAATCCATAAGGACAGTGATGTCTCTGGATGGTTCATGTCACCAAAAGCTGTGGGGCAGAACTTTCTGGTTAAAACTTTCCCTGGTTAAAACTGAGCTGGAGCAGCCCAGAGAACTGGTATCTGCTCTTTACACATTTCTTGTTGAGAAGGTGGCTCCAGTATGAGAGTCCTTTAAAAATCCAGGCTGTATATCCGAAGCGAGCCCACCAGAAAAGAAAAATAATAAAGAAAGTAGCTTTGAAAGACTGGGCAAAGGTCTGGAGGAGCCAGAGTTTTCCTTCCCCGCAGTAAAGCGTGGCTAAAACAACACAAACTCCTATGGCTTACTAATTTTTCAACCCAATATTTTCATATAATTTGTGTGCTTTATAAGCCTTGGAAAAGCCACAAGAGGCCACACATTTCTGATGTAATCGTCTTTGAATTCAACAAAGCCCATTACCATGTCAATGAGGGGGCTGGGTTCAAAGAGCACAGGGTGGTTTGCAGAGCACCCAGAGGGGATTTGCACTGCTGCTACTGAAATAATAAACTCCTCTCTCCCCCTTCCCTCCCAAATTTTGGCTCCAGCTGGAGACATTTCAAGAGTTTCGTTGTAATCGCAGATAATTCTTTTTTTATTGTGTCATTTTGGGTTCTGTTGTTGGCCATAACAAACGTTGCTATGTGACTGGAGCAGCTTTAGGTGAGGTCAGTTTGAGCACATCCTCTCTGCATTTTGGCCCTTCAGGATGTTCCACACTTGGGGTGGAGGTTGCCTTTTGTTTCCAGGGGCTGCTTCATGGAAATGGCTTTTTTCTCCATGAGTTTATCCCAGATTTTCTGCTCTCTGCAAGCTGTGCTGATTTGTTTTTTTTTTTTCCCAGGCTTTAATTAGAAGAGGTTAATCACCGATGCTTAAACTGTCAAACACTTCTGCACAGGAATATTTTCCTGCAGGAGAAGTGCCACTGGCTTACACTGAGCTATTCATGGTGCAGAATATTTTATAGACATTCAGGTTTTGCACGTTTGGGACCTCACGTGTGCCCTTCCAGGAGCAAAAGGGAAGGCAGGAGGTGGCAATACCATGCTCAAACTATAGAAAAGAAAGAAAAAAAAGACCTAAAAATCCCCAAAAGTTTTGCTGCAAATGCTCACCTTGGGTACAACTCCTTGCAAAATGCTTTGGGATGGAATAGTCAAAGATTATTTATTCCTAAACATTGCAAGTTGAGAATTACAGCTCAGGGTGAAAGGGTTGGAAGGGTTGGGTGTCCAGGGTACCAAAAAAAAGCCTAAAAAGGAGAGCCTTGGCACTGTGAGATGTTCCTTGATGAAGAAAATCCTCTGCTGAAGTCCTTTCCTGTTGCTCACTGAACATCCATCGCTCTCCTCTGGATCTAGTTCATGATTGTGGCGATGAGGATCTGAATTTTTGGGCAGTGACCTCACCCTGCACCCTCTGCAAGAGCTCCAAACCCAGTGAAGCTCCAGATCTTGTGGGGTTTCCAAACTGATGCCAGAATGCCCTGGCCGGAGGGACAGAGTGACGTCAGGGAAGGAGCTCTGTCACCTACCAAGGGCAGGATTGAGTTGCCAAAACATCAATGATTTCATTACCAAACACCAAATTCTGCTCTCAGAGCCCTATGGTAGCCCAGGTGTGTGTGGGGGGTGGCAGAGAGGACTTAGGAGGTTTCAGAGGAGATTCCAAACCTTTCCAAAGCATCTGGAGAGTGGGAGAAACACCCCAACGATGGAATCCCACCTCACCTCGTAGATGGTTGAGCAGAAGGATCAACAGCCACAGAGACACAAAACTTTTGGGGGGTTTAGGGCAGGGAAGAGCGTTTTCCTCTCAGTTTAAGAAGACACCCCTGGTAGGGTTGCAAACCTTGCAGCTCACCAGAGCAGAGCCATTAAGGGTTTATTACAATCGAGTTTTATAACCCACGTTCTAATAAGTCCTGCAAGAATGTGGCTGCATGCAGTAATCATTTCATAAATATTAATACAGCATTTAGAAATGAGGCCTTAATTTAAAGTGTTACCTTTTTACTGGCAAGTGCACGGTTTAATTACTGCAGTAAAAGCAGAGATTAGTTAAGCCTTGCTGCTGTTCTAATACCTGGGAACCAGCACCAGCCCGGCTTTAATAAGCAGCTTCTGAGGAGGTGAAAGAAATTCCTCTGGCTGGAGAGGCTGAGGGGGGAAGGTTTGCTGCTGGAAAGTGGCTGTATTCTTTAACAAGGCTAGACTGTGGAATGACTTCTTCTTGCTGTCTGCATTTTTGTGTGCGTGTGTGTTCGTTCACACGCGGCTCCAGGCAGGGCCAGCAGGGATTGACAGACTCCTTCAAATAAAGCACCAGGACAAGCCACCAGCACCAAAGGGTTAGGTTTCTTTTCTGGAAAAAAAAAAAATCTTGACTCGGTTTTTTTCATATATTGGTTATTTTCGTTCGATTCTGAGCTCCTGGATGCTCCTTTTTCTTGCCCTGCTGGTTTTTGTTCCCAGAGAGAGCAGTGGGGAGGAGGCAGCACCCAGAGTTTCCATCGCTGCTCACATGGAGGGAACACCAACCTTGGTGTATCATTTTCCCAATGAATGAGATAAAAATAACCAGCCTGGAGTCATTGCTCCTGAGATCGTTTGGCACATGGGCCTGGGGAAGGGACAACAGAGGCCTCAGGGGCTGCACTTTGAGCACTTTAGACCTGATTTAATCACTGCCTACTCACCGGAGCAGGGGAAGGTACTGCTGAAAATCCCAGGTAACTGCAGCAGCAAATTCCCTCCAAAAGCAGACACTGCCAACAGTGGGACACGGCGTTTTCCCAAAGAGAGGATCACTGCAGCAGATGGGATGGGAAGGGGAGGGAGAGGCCACATCCCGGCTGTGCAGGAGCAGATTGCAGGCACAGGAAGCGCTCCGAGCTCCCTCAGGAGGGCCCGGGCTGCGCCAAAAGCTGAACTCACGTCCCTTTGGTCCCAGCCTGGGAAGATAAGCCGTGGTTCTGGGGAAAAGTCCAGGGGGTGAGGACAGCTCTGGGAAGCGAGGCAGTTGTGGCTCCTCCTGCTCTTTGCAGCCCCCTCAATCTCGTGATTTATGGCAATTCTTGTTTTGCAGGCCCAGCGGCTTCCGGCCAGCGCAGATTGAAACATTTGGAGCCCGGGCGGGTCACGCCCGCTCTGAAACTCTGGTGGCCACAGAGCCCTGGCTGTGTCCCCACACATGGCAGGGGCTCAGGGTGCTTCTGGCCAGAGCTGGGACAGCAGCCGCCACCACCCGAGGGAATTGTCACCCTTGGTTTCTGGAAATAAGGGCAAACCTCCCCTTTGGAATCATATGAATGTGGGGAAAAACGAGCGAAATGAAAGATATCAGACTGGAATCACAGAATATCCTGAGTGGGAAGGGGACCCACAGGGGTCACCCAGTCCAGCTCCCTGCACAGACACCCCAAAATCTCAGCCTGCTGTCCAAGCCCTCCTAGAGCTCTGGGAGCCTCGGGAGTGTCACCATTCCATTGGGAATGGCACTGGTCCCAGAGTTTTCCTGGAAATTTTACCTTATGCAAAAACATGATCCATCATTAAAGCTGATTTAAATTTTCAGCATTTCTGCCTTCGTTTCCATACTGGCCAGCACCCTCTGGGGGAAGAACCTTTCCCAAAAATCCATCCCAACCCCTGACACAGCTGCAGCATCCCCTGGGTCCTGTCCCTGTCACAGGGAGTGGAGCTGCCCCTCAGGGGCAAATCAGGACTGGGGGCAAGTGGAAAAGTGGAATCCCAGCAAGACTGGTGCTGGATCCAGGGGGAATCCTGAGCATTCTGGATGTGGAATGGGAACCTGAGGGCTGTAAGCTCTCCAGCTTTTTGCACCTTCCTTGGCCAAGCTGAGCAGCATTCCCAGCCATTCCTGGCCATTCCCAGCCATTCCCAGCTGTGACACTTGGATCATCATTAGGCGATGATGCCATGGCTGCTTTCACAATTAAAAACAAATCCAGCTTATGCTGCGGCCTGTGTTATAAAAATAAACGCAGCTACTTTGCATAACAGCATAATTAGGGCCTAATTTCCAGCTGGTGTGTTAAACCATAAATGAAAACAAACAGGGCAATAAATGGAATTATTAGAAAGATACTATGGCTTGGGGAGATATTATACCATGAGGGTTTATTTGGAGGAGCCCAGAGCAAACCCAGCCTGAGCAGAGCAAAGCAGGGCCCTTCTCACTCCTCTTCCTCAAATCCCTGGGGGTCAATCAAACAATCCATCATCATCCTCCTTCCACTTGGGATCATCGGGGCATCCTCACAGACAGAAATCAGTTTTTAGTGTG
Source organism: Promerops cafer (assembly GCA_013398275.1). Taxonomy (NCBI): domain Eukaryota; kingdom Metazoa; phylum Chordata; class Aves; order Passeriformes; family Nectariniidae; genus Promerops; species Promerops cafer. Next base: position 17,977 of record VZSE01014632.1, read on the forward strand.
AAGAGATGCAGCAAATGGAATCACATGGAAAGGCTCAGAGACAGAAAAGCAATATTTCTGTGTCTCTACTCATTTCTGGAAGAGGGATTGGGGTTGGGAATGGCACTGGTCCCAGAGTTTTCCTGGAAATTTTACCTTATGCAAAAACATGATCCATCATTAAAGCTGATTTAAATTTTCAGCATTTCTGCCTTTGTTTCCTGCTGGTGCTGCTTGGTTTTGGGTGAACATTTGGAATTACAGGGACAAGTCAGAATGGACCTTCTCAACACGGTGCTGGCAAACCAGGGAATGATGCTGAGCATCACCTCCAGCAGCTCCCGAGTTATTTGCTCCATGAACAGCCACAGGACACACTGGAGACACCCTGGGACAGCCTCTGCTGTCATTCTTTCCTTTTCCCCCCTTCACAAGGAGCTTTCCTGAGTGTTTCTATCAGAAGAAAAGCCCGTCCTGTCAGGCAGCCCTTAAAAATGAAATTACTCAGGGCAATAACAAATTCAGGGCAGGATCTGTTGAAAACAAGGCATAAAACACTTGTTGAAAGGGAGGATAAAAGTTCACGGGGCACAGGTGTGCCCACAGCTGTCCCCAGCACAGCTCTCTGGTGATGGATTTTTGTTTGCAAATGCTGTGATAAGAGCAGGGCAGGGAAAATGAGAGGAGCAAGAAGAGGGAAAATCCAACCCACCAGCAAGTCAGTAGGTTAGAAATGCTGAATCTTCAACAAATCCCCATCCTTCCCATGGCTCCACATTGGATTTGACAAGATTTATCCCTGTCCCCGTGTGATTCAACGGAGAAACGTGAATTGGAACAAGCAACGCCCCAAAGGTCCTTGGGACCCTCGAGGGGGTGGGCAAACCTGAGGGAATGGCATTTGTTGTATTGCAGAGGATTTCCAGCTCTGCTGGAGCTGGATTTTGGAGATAATTGAGGATTGCATTGCCAGGGGATTGTCTTGCCAGGACCTGTGTGAGCTCAGGCGCCTGTGGAACACCTGGGTTGCATTAACACTGATCATGGGACTTCCCCTGGTGCCACCACCCACCAGGGCAGCTCCAGGATGTGGCTTTGCCATTTCCTGGAGTCTCTTCACCAATTAGGGCAGCAATTGGATGGGGATGTTCCAGCCAAAGGGATTGAGAGGAAATCGCAGGTATTTGTGGCATCGATCTGCAGTGAATCCCTCGTTTGAGGGCTGGGGTTTGCTCAGCCTCTTCACTCACAGGATGTCCTGCAGCTTTGCAGCAGCTTCCACTGGAAAATGCCAAATCCCTTCCAAACGTGGGTCAAATGTTGTGCCAGTGGCAGCAGCAAGAGTTGGGCCTTTGCTGGATGTGACCCACAGGAGTGTCCTTAACCAACAGATCTTCCCAGAGCTGCTTAAACAGATTTTTGAACAAGTGCTCCTCGCTGTGGTCCCTTTGCTTAGAGCTGCATCCCTCTGCCTGCACACCCTCTAATCCTGGTTTGGGACCTCCAGGCAGCACAGTTTTCCTGTGGATCAGTCCTATTCATGCTGAGCCTTTGGAGAGCTGTTTTCCTGAGCATTCCCACATTTGTACTGGGCACTTCCTTCAGGGACATGTTGCCATTCACGTTTGTTTTCTGTTCTCTTTGGCCGCCTCTCATTGCTCTCCTCCAGCAGTTCTGGCAGGAGTGGGGAACTAATGACTTCAGAAGGTCCTATTTCATGTAAAGTTTATCTCCTCCTGACTGACAGCTCCGTGGATCCTTTCCAAAAGCTTCAGGTTGGTTTTCCTGATGTCCTCTTATGTCAGACATAAGATTTATTCTCCTGCCAATACCCAGAAGGTTTGAATCACAGAATGTGCCTGTCATGCTCTGCCTCTCCACCAGCTCTGAAGGGCATGTGGGGTATTAAATGGACACTTTCTTCCTTGGGGAAAAGAAAAGGCACTTTATTTTAACAAGTTTGCTCCATCCGTGAGAGGGGAGCAAGAGAAACAGAGGTGAAAGGACGTGAAGGAAAGATGTAGGAAAAACGTGAGCAAAATTAAAGGCGAGGAAAATTAAAGAAAATTAATGAAGGATTAATAAAAGTGAAGGCCGTGGGGCAACATGAAAAGAGATATGAAATGTCCCATGCAAGAAGTGCAGACATCAAACCCTGCTGGTGAGAAGTGATTTAGAGAAGGAAAGGGAACCCCTCAGCTCAGGGAGGAACAGGGAGAGTGGAGAAGACCTCAAAAGGATCCACGTGAAATGGAATCTTTGAGCCTGTGGTGATCCTGCTGCTGATTCCGGCTGCTGGGCTCAGGTGGGGCCTTCTTGGATTTGATTTTGGGAATAAACTCCTCCCTGTGAGGGTGGGGAGGCCGTGGCACAGATTCCCAGAGAGTTTGTGGGATGCCCATCCCTGGAAGTGTCCATGACCAGGCTGGACGGGGCTTGGATCAATCTGGGACAGTGGAAGGTGTGGAATGAAATGAGCTTTAAGATCCCTTCCCACCCAACCCATCCCATGATTCCATGGAAAACAGGGAATTACTGAAGGCACCCCTTGCTCCCTTCCCTGTGGACGCAGAAGAAACCCAGAAAACTCTTGCAGTTCCTCCAGCCCCCCTTGGAAGGGTCACACAATAAAACAAGATAAAGGCGGGAGCCAAGGCAAGCACAACGGGCCCACTCTCAACATTTATTCCTAGATATTTTTTTAGAAAAAGAAAATACAGACTAAGCACATAAATGGACAAGACTTACTTAGCTCAGTCATTTTTTTCCCTCCCATGCACCACTTTGGAAAATAAATAGTTTTAAAAAATATGGAGGTTTTTCTCTCTTTGCAATCCAAGGCCTGTACATACACTCACAGCAAACCTTTAAGAGCTACATTTTTTCCTTTTTTTTCCTGCTGTAATTATGGTCTCATTAAGATTCCAATAAAAAATAGTCAAGAAAACCGTTTTTTCTTCTTCTTCTTTTTTTAATTTTTTTTTTTTTCAGAGAAAACAGAAGTGCCCACAGTGTCTCTCTCTACATGTTATGCTTTTAAAATATTTGCATTTGAAATTCCTCACTGCAAATAATTCCAAGCCAAATGTAAATATAACACTTAGATTACTCCCAGAAGAACATTCTTTTGACCATTAATCCCTCCAATTCGGAATCAAATTTTTCCCTCTCTCTCCTATTTTTTTTCAATTTTTTTCCCCCCAGGACTGTAATTCCACTGTATTGACTGGATCCTGCGATTTGATGGGCGATGTGTGCTAGGGAAAATATCCATATTTTAGAACCTGCTGGAGATCCCTTGGTCTCCTCTGCTTGATTTTTGTCAGGCTCTTGCTGCTGTTACAGAACCCATGGGGACAGAGGTCCCAGAACACTGGGATGAGATTCCTGGCAGGATGTGGAGTGGATTATGGACCTTCCCGGCAGGAGAAACAAGGTGTGACATGCTCAGCTCCAGCATGGAAGCAGAGCTCAACATGGAGCTGGAACAGGAACATCATCACTCCTACTTCCCACCTCCATTTCCCTAGGACACAGAAAAGTCAGGAGGAACCATCCCAACCCTCTAAGGCCAAGCTCCTATGGGACACAGGCCTAAGGATTCCACCCTAGAGCAAATCTTCTAAAAAAGGAGCAAATCCTGCAGGAGGGGCAGCACGGGTTGGAGCTTCCCAGAGAATTTTAAGGAGGAAGGGCTCTAACCTAAAAGAGGGTGGGTTTAGGTTGGATACTGGGAAGGAATTGTTCCCTCTGAGGGTGGGGAGGGGCTGGGATGGAATTCCCAGAGAAGCTGTGGCTGTGCCTGGATCCCTGGCAGTGTGAAAAACCAGGATGGAGCAAGCTGGGATGGTGGAAAGCGTCCCTGTGGAACTGGATGGGCTTTAAGGTCCCTTCCAATCCAATCCAATCCAATCCAATCCAATCCAATCCAATCCAATCCAATCCAATCCAATCCAATCCAATCCAATCCAATCCAATCCAATCCAATCCAATCCCATCCAATCCATGATTCTGTGATCCCAATTTGTGCCAACATTACTCCTCCTCACCTTCCCAAATGAGTGTGCCACGGGAGACCCGTGGAGGTGTCCCAGCAGACCAGGACACGCTGTCCCACCCCACCGTGGTGACACCGAGGGAGGAGCAGCCGTGAAATTTCACTCCGGGCCTGTCCCCGATGGCGAGAAATGCAACCCTGATCCAGAAACTTCTCCACCCTTTGCTTATTGGGATTTGTGCATGTGTCCAGCAGAGGATTTTGGTGTGTTTGAGCAGAGCACTTCCCGAGCAGCAGCTGGACGGCAGAGCCAGCGGCGCAGGCTCCCATGGACAATGCACTTCTATGCGCTCCCAGCTCCCCTGGTCCAGCCCCCTCCCCTCAGGAAGATGGTTTATGAACTGTGTACAAATGTTTTCATTCAATGGCAGGAATGTTGTTTTCCTAAAATCGGGAATTAGGACTGGGGCTCATTTCAGGAATTAAGGTGTTAAGCCTCAGGAATCCAGCGGCAAAGACAGGCAGCATCCAAGGGATAGAAATGCCAACCGGCAGGAATCTGGGTGCGGAGACTCTGCAATGTTAATTGGTGCTTTTTTTTTCCAAGATAGGTTTGTCCTGGTGAGTGGAAGGTGTTTTGTGCACTTGGAAAAAGGCCCTGAGGGACTTCTTTCCAGCCCTTGTGTTCATTGGAAGCGCTTGGGTTGGACCATCCTGCCTTGGCCGTGGATTTTTCCCTGGTGGGAATGCAGCGTGGTGGTGTTGGCACCCGGCTGCCTCCCACCTCTGCGCCTGGGGTGGAATGCAGGGAGCACAGACGGATCATCCCAGGAATGCAGTGGGTGTTTCCTTGGGTCTCGTTTCTAGGTTTTAATTGCCTTAAAAATAATAGCGAGCATGATACGAAAATACAAAAAAAAAGCCAAAACCAAAAAAAACCCCCAAACACCAAAAAAGATGCAAAGCTGTGAAGTGAAGGGGAAATTAATTTGTAAGACAATGGAGCAGATTGCAGCGCCCTGAGCCAAAGGCCTGGGGCAGCTCTCCCCACCTCTCCTGCCCTGCCCTTGGCTGATGGGAATCTCCCAATTTCCCTCCTGCCAAACCTGCAGCTCCCACCCTGCTCCTAATCGGGACCCCTCGCTGCCAGAGGGATCCCTTCAGTACCTGTTGTTCCAGACTGACACAGCTCAGTCCTGACTCACTCACAGCTTCCTCTGCCAGGGATTTCCAAATGTCCAAATTTCCAAAATTGGGATTTTAATGGCTCCATCTGCGCCGCATTTTGCATGAAATGCATACAAATAAATAAACATCTCTTACAAATAAATAAACATCTCTTACAAATAGATAAACATCTCATACAAAGAGATTAACATCTTTAAAAGGCATTTTTCTGCTTTTTCTGCTCTTCTCTCAGGTCTCCACTGTACCACAAAAACTCTTCATTGACACAAACTCCACTTTCTCAATAATCAGCCAAGATCCGGAGCACAATTTAAATACATTTGCAAATGCATCAAAGCTAAATCAGAGCAGCATTTCTCTGAACTCCTGCTCAGGATTTTGGGCTGATTTTAGATTTTCTTTTTTGTTTTCTTGTCTCTGCAAAGGAAACATCAGCCTCTGTCCTTGACATAGGGAAGATACAATCACAGGAGACTCCCTGAACTGGAGAGAAATCAAAGCCACTGGATTGGCCTTTATTTGGAGACAGTAATTCCTGCCTGGCATTTCAGATACAATTGCAACATTTGCCCCGAAAGCTTCTTGGGAAAGATAAACTTAATTTTCCTCACCACTACAAAATGTATTAATTTATTGTCAGCAGCAGATATTACCCCTGTACATGGAGTCCAAAACACCCTTTCCAGATTTAACTTCCCATTCCCAAGGAAGGTTTTTCCCACCCGGTCATCCCTGGGCTTCCTGCTCCACTGACCCTTCTCCTGTGGGTATTTTTTTCTGGGTCCCTGCAGCTGCCCTGAGATGGAATTTAAGGGTGTCACGGATAAATTTGCTCTGTGGATTTCTTCAAGAGATCAGCAAAGGGGGAGAGGATTGGTGAGAATGGAAAGAAGAAAAGCAGAGCTGAAGGCAGCCACCAAGAATAAAGTTTGTGAGCAGCAGAATTCCCACAGTGTGAAGAATAATTTGAAAGCAGAGACGGCAGAAATGGCTCAGAATGAAGTGCAAGGCCAGCTGTGGGATAACCTCATCCCACGTCATGTCTGAGGACCTCGTGTCCTCATCCAGTGACACCGAGCACAGCACGGAGCTTGCAGCACATTCCAGATCCCAGGAAAGATCCCAGGAAAGCTGCTGGGTGTGGTGGAAACGCTCCAAACCGGGCAGGTGGATGAGCCCTGTGCTGGAGCCAGGGCACCAGGCTGGTCCCTGGAGGCTTCATCAGGATCTGCTGCTGGCTGGGGCTCTGGGTGTCACCAGTGCAACAAGGATAGAACCCCACATCCCTGTCACCACTGTGCTGGGACAGCTCTACCCTTGGAAACCCTCCTGCATTTCTGTCCTGCCATGCAGGGAATATCACTGCCAAAATTCTCCTTTCCAGAGGCATTTGGAAGCCGTGAGGTGTGGCAGGAGGGCAGGGGGAGCCCTGTAGCCCCTGACAGCTCAGCCTCGTCCAGCCACAGGAAGCCTTTGGCAGGTGGAGGATCGGGAAGTGTGGAGCTGATTTTTGATGGACACAGAGCTGGAAAGCTGAGCAGTCAGAACTTCCACAGCCTTGAAACTTCTCTCCCCTTTCCCCTGCGCCTTCAGCAGCAAGGAGAAGGCCATGACATTGTCAGGCTTCCCCGGGCAGAAAACTGGGAGAGAGACTCCTGGTTTTATCCTCCCCCCAAGCCAAGGCTGGTGGACAGGAGGAGACTCCTCGCTGGGGGAGCAGGGACTGTAAATCCAGTCTGTTTCCAGAGTTTACTCAACAGTGCAAACAAAAATAAACGGGTGTCAGCTCGCCTGCTTAAAGAGGCCATGAAAGGTGACACTGTGTCACTAGTCCCTTGTTGCCATTCATTAAATACATCCTCTGGGCTGTTAATCTTCACACCTTCCTTTGGGGGCCACCAGGCAACAAGCTGGGAGGTCTTGACCATGGCAGAGGATGGCAGGAGATGCCGAAGGTCAGCCTGAATAAGCAAAACCAAGAACATTGGAATGGTAATAAGATCATGTGTGAAGAATGCACGTTAAATATGATCAAATTGGCTGGGGTGGCCCAGCTGAGAGGATATTCTAGAATGCCCAGAGAAATCTGATAAATCCAGAGTCTCACTGATTCCCAAATGTGACAGAACACTGCCTTGGCCAAGCTGGGCATGGCAACAAAGGTGTGGAAGGTATTGGGGTTAATCATGTCCACAGTGAGAGTGTCTCTGCAACAGAAACCATCCCAAGGAAAGGAATAAATGTGGATTGGTCTCCCACAGAAAGCAGAGCAGCTGGAGGAGGGATCCCAGCCAGCTCTGCATCCACAGAGCAGTGGCTGCCCCTGAACAAGAGTGACCACAGGAACCTCAGTGTCCTTCACAGGCAGGACAAGGCACTCCTCACCTTGCCTGAGGTTCCATCTGGATCAGAATTGTCTCTTGCATCCCGAATTTTCCACAGGAGATTTGTTGGCTGATCTTGCACTGAGCCAGAGTGCAGCAGAGCCACCACATCCCGCAAGAAAACCAGGAAAGGCTGCCCTGGGATGGGGTGAGTGGGTGAAACCCCACAGGCTGGGCAGGGCTGACCGTGGGGCTCAGCCAGGGATGGGAGAGCTGCCGGTGTGTGTTGGACACTCAGACACTGCTCCTGATTTACCAGCTCAGCAGGCTGGCACCTCTGGGCTGGGCCTGCCTGCGGTCCCTGGGGCCGTGTGTGCTCCCTGTGCTGCTTCACCCCTCACCAGGCTGCTCATCCAAGCACGCTGAGATGTTCCCTGCCTTCTGGGCAAAGACAGCAAACAAACACAAAGCGGGATTTGGGAGCCGGGCTGTGCTGACCCGCCCGAGCCCAGTGCTCAGGAATGTGACAGCTCAGGATAAACCCCAGCAGCAGCTGATCAACCCCATCCTCCCTCCTGAGCTGCTCCAAACAGAGCTGATCCTGGGCTCCTGCTGGAAAAGAGGGGAATATCTGGGACTACAAAGCTTCTCCCTCCAGCAGATAAATTCAGCAGCGTTTGCGCTGAGGTTCGAAGCGCTGACACAGATCTGCAAGGCAGGGATTGAGCTCAGATTCTTTCCAGTGTTGTATCAGCACATAATTCTCCACAGGTGCTGTTGGTGGTGGTGTTTCATGGTAAATAATGCAAGCAAGTGGATGTTTTGTTACAACAATCTCCCGCTGGCACACGGATCCACTGGTTTGTCCCTGGATTTCTGTGCTGAAGTTACAGTGCCCTTGTCTGGAAATGAGAGCTCAGGCTGCAGCACAAAATGGACAAAAAATAAGAACAACACCTGGCAAGGGAGAAATCATCCAGCCTGTCTCATCAGGCAAGAGTCTGGGTGTTATCCCATTTTCCCTTGGATACACCGGGGCGTCAGGGTGACTGCTGGGTGAGAGACACATGAACGGCTACTGACTCCCTGCCTCGGGTGTCCTGGGGGATTATTCTCCTCTGGAAGAGCTGCCACAGTACCCTTGAGCTAAAAGGAAATCTCTCATTTGGCTCAAAATGGTGACAGCCTCCAAAAGAACCGGCCCAGAGGAAAACCACCCCATTTTTGTCACACGAAACGGGCAGGAAACAAGATATTTCAAAGAATTAGCTGGCTGAGATCAAGCTGCACAAGGGAGAGGTGCAGAGAGCAAGCTGCAGCGGGTGGTGGCTCAGTGACCCTGTGGTGAGAGATGGGGAATTTTCCTGCAGGATCCAGCATCATTCCAACGTGGCAATGACCCCTTCCTCGGAGCACGGGGCAGAGCCGGGGTCCAGACCCCAGACACAAGAGCAGCTCTGCCACAGGGCCTTGGAACTCCGAGGATTTGCACAGCAGGACGTGTTTGTACACGTGCTTTGCCACCAAAATGTTTCTGAGTTCATTTTAACACCAAAAAACCCCCAAACAAACCCCAAACCCACAATTCTGTTGCACAGGGCCCTATTTACTGTTTATCTTTGCTGAGAACATATGGTTCCACTTTCTTGGGCTGTTGGTCTCCAGGGTTAATGACATCTGACCAGATGGCCCAAAGCAAAGAGTGATGGGACCAACGTGCAGGACAATTAATCTGGATGGGGGAAGAAAAAGCAAAATAAAACGAGAAATCCCAAAATGCGCCCGCTTCACCCATAAAATGTCAGATCCTTGGGCTGCCATCTAGACAGATGTTGTTACCATCTGGGAAGATGTTAAGTGGAGCCTTTCTGTTCCCTTTTTCCATTGAAATGCCCCAAATGTAAATAGTAGACACAAAAACATTTATAAATGATGCTGTCTTTTTTCCCCCCGCGGAGGCCGTGGTTGTCTCCACGGCACTTCCAGCTCGGCTTTTAAAGGTTTTTCCAGTGACACACTCCCAACGTGTCCAGTGACAAATGATGTAACGTGTTGCTGGCCCAGGGGGGCTGTGCAGGGGAGCCCTGGCTTTCATTACATTTTGCACGCGAACATTTTCTCTTTCACAAGCCCTGCAGCACCACCACACCTCCCGCAGCCCGGGGTGCGAGGGCAGCACCAAAATGCCAAAAACCAACGGCCACAAAGGGCTGCTGCTCCCTCTGAGCTCACCCTGGACTTTTGTGGAACCCCTGGGAGATACCCCATGCTGGGAACCCCGAGGGAATCTGGGCACAGCCTCCAGCACCCAGCTCATTAAAGCTGGGATTTACAGAAACCAGGAGCAAACCGGGCTCAAGCACCAGCTCTGGCTCTGGAAAATGCAGCCTCCACCCTGACAATGCTTTGTTTGGGGCTTGTTTTTCTGAGAGGAACAAGTTCCAGCGGTGTCACTGAAAGGAAAGGTTTCCTTTGAGTCCCCGGCCGTGTGACACCGAGGGCAGATAGAGTTTTGCTGAAAGAAGAGTGCTTTTTGGAGCATTGCTTATTTGGTTTGGGGCACTAATATAAACTGTGCTGGCAAATCCTTTCTCCTCTAGGCAAAGGTTAAGTAGTCCATTGATTTAATTGGCTTAAAGTTAAGTAGGTGTCTACAAGATTAGAGCCCGAGAGCAGCCCTTCATTTCAAGCTGGCTTCCTTCTTCCTCTGACATCACAAAAATCTTCAGGGAGCTTTTTTTTCCTCCCAGCTTTGAAACTTCAACGTTATCTTTCGTCAGCATCTCAGAAGTTGGCAGAAAGATGCAAAGCTGAGGTTTTATGATATTTTCATCTCCCTCTGGCTTCATTGCTCGTGCAGCTTCACAAGCAGCAGAAGACACATTTGTCCTGCACCACGACCACATCTGAGGGAGCTCAAGGAGCAGCTCGGCTTTTTAGACTCAGCTTGGTATTTTAAATGCTGAATTCAAAGTTTTCAACCCATTTTTGTACTCTTTGCCCAGGTTTTATAGGCTGGCTACAGAGAGAATTCCAGGGAAGTTGAGATATAAAATGGGCAGAGTGTCCCGGGCTGCTTGAGATCCTTCTCCCTGGAGGAGCAGCCACCATGCCATGATTTCCACGTGGAAACACTGAAGGTTTGAGTAACCCTTTACTGTAAAGAGCCTCTCAGCCCAGTGACTCCTCCACAAACTCATCACCCACCCACCCAAATCGCTATTTTGGGAGTGGGAGCACCGCTGTGGGTGTCTGGAGCTTCAATGCCGGGAAGCACAAAAGGTTGAAGTAGAAATCAGAGTGCAAAAGATGAGGGGAAAATTACTTTAAAGGGTCTTCTGTGTCATTTTTACCTGTTTGAGTCTGTGCTTCATCTCTGTCAAAACCTCCTGAATCAAAACCTTCCCATCTCCAAATACAGGGAACCAGTAACTGGAAGACATCTGCTTCAAGTTGGAAGGAAATTATTTTACAAAACCCCTCTCCTTTCTATTTTTGGTAATTTCTTAATACTCCAGAAGCCTGTTGGATTATAAATGTTTATTACAGATGTTTGCAATGCATACCTGGCTCCCTGGGGCACATTTAATATTCATATATTAGATTATATGATTAAATCTTTATTGGAGCCATCTTCTAGTGCAATTTTCCATTGCAGGATGTTTGGAAAAGCAACTGAACATGAATTTAGGGCTTCAAAGATCCTTCCTTGTTATTCATTGTTCAGGACAGAAATACTGGATGAAGAAACAGGTGGGAATCTCCTTCTTCCCTCCACAGGCAGCACCACTCTCTCCAAAGGCAGCTCCAAGGACACTTCAAGGGGGTGAAAACAACTCCATCCAAAATTCCCACTGAAATCAGGGTACTTTAATTCATCCCCTGTCCTTTAAACTCTTCAGAATGGGAACAGAGTTTCCTTTCTGTTCCCCCAGCCCCCATCAAAAGTTAATTCTGGGTTTGTCTCTCTCTTAAATACTGTCAGTAAATGTAATAAATGAAAAAATAAAATGGAGAGGTCTGGAAGAAAACACAGATTAGGTTTTGACAGATGTTGAGATGTTAAAGATGCAGATAAATGCAGCTTGATTTTTGGATCTCAGATGGGTTGGGCTGGTTTGGGGTTGGTATTGGGATCTCAAATGGGTTGGGTTGGGCTGGTTTGGGGTTGGTATTGGGATCTCAAATGGGTTGGGTTGGGCTGGTTTGGGGTTGGTATTGGGATCTCAAATGGGTTGGGTTGGGCTGGTTTGGGGTTGGTATTGGGATCTCAAATGGGTTGGGTTGGGCTGGTTTGGGGTTGGTATTGGGATCTCAAATGGGTTGGGTTGGGCTGGTTTGGGGTTGGTATTGGGATCTCAAATGGGTTGGGTTGGGCTGGTTTGGGGTTGGTATTGGGATCTCAAATGGGTTGGGTTGGGCTGGTTTGGGGTTGGTATTGGGATCTCAAATGGGTTGGGTTGGGCTGGTTTGGGGTTGGTATTGGGATCTCAAATGGGTTGGGTTGGGCTGGTTTGGGGTTGGTATTGGGATCTCAAATGGGTTGGGTTGGGCTGGTTTGGGGTTGGTATTGGGATCTCAAATGGGTTGGGTTGGGCTGGTTTGGGGTTGGTATTGGGATCTCAAATGGGTTGGGTTGGGCTGGTTTGGGGTTGGTATTGGGATCTCAAATGGGTTGGGTTGGGCTGGTTTGGGGTTGGTATTGGGATCTCAAATGGGTTGGGTTGGGCTGGTTTGGGGTTGGTATTGGGATCTCAAATGGGTTGGGTTGGGCTGCTTTGGGGTTGGTATTGGGATCTCAAATGGGTTGGGTTGGATGGGACCAAATTCCAATTCCAAAGCTCTGCCATGGGCAGTGACACCTTCCAGGAGCTCCATCCCACCTGATGGTTGGACTTTCTGATCCTGAAGGCCTTGTCCCACCTGGAGGACCCCAGGTGCAGATGTGAGGTGCTGCGAGGTGCAGGATGTGCTCGGGGTACATTCCTCACTCCCATTTGGCAAACGCTGGGACTGGCAGTGCCTTCAGTCACGTACGGTGGGATTTCACTGCCAAAAAGAACGGGAGCTTTGACTGAAGCCTGCAGATCCCTTAATGCAGAAATTACCCATTAAACAAGATAAGAGCAGAGCAATCCCTGCTGGAATGAGAGCTGGATGTTTGTACAAACACTCGGATCCAAGCTGGGAACATCTGTGGGTCCCGCTGCTGGCTGGGCTGTGGGATGGAGACTTCCCCTTTCAGCTGGCACTTGGAAGGGCTCTGCTAATTGCTTATCTCCTTCTCTTATCTGATCACCTCCCCCAGCCACGCTCTGCCTCTCCGTGTGCGTTGTTAAAGGGGTTTTCAAGTGTGCAAAGCCCTGACAGAGACAGGTTCAGAAACCCAGAATAAACACCCGCGGGGGTTGTCTTTTCCCTGTTTCCTCAGCTGATTATCTGAGAACAATCAGACTGCACCGTGCTTTCTTTGGATCTGGCCGTGCCCTTACGGAGTTCCAGGAGAATGCAAAATGAGCATGCATCGTGTTGGAGCAGGCAGAGGCTGCTCGGCATGGCTGGGGAGCTGAGCTCTGGATTTCCCCTCCTTCCTGGGCAAGGGGGTCGTAAATCCATCATTTCATTATTTCATACATTTGACCACATGGATCTCCCTGAAAAAAGCCATGGAAACATGGAATGTTTTGGTGGCCAGGGACCTTAAAACCCATCCAGTGCCATGGGCAGGGACACCTTCCACTATCCCAGGTTGCTCCAAGCTGGCCTTGGACATTTTGACACTCTGGACAGCCAGGTTCCATGTTGTTCCCTGTGTGAAAAGAGAAAATTCTTGGATCTCAAAATAGTTCCTGAATTGGGAATAACCCAGCCTAAGCATGTCCAGTAATTCCAGGTTTAACACAAATTCCAGGGCAGCTCCAGGATGGAATTTTACGTTGTCCTTTACCCATTCCCCATTTCATCTCTAACCAGAAGAGAGCAGCCATCCCGCCAGCCAGGGGATTTAAAGGAATAAGCTTGGATTGCCTTTGGAGCAGACAAACAGAGCTGGAGCACTGAGGGAGAAATGAATTTAAATGCTTTTTGTGTTTATTTGACTTAAGCAGATCCATTTTCCCTGTACCAACCCACGGGTGCTTCCTGGAGAAGTCAGATTTCCCCAGCCATTCCTGTGACAGGCGCTTGCTGCATCAGACAAAATAAATTAACAAAAATTTAATTAGTTTGTAGCATTCCTGTCAAAACTGACAACTCAAACATGGGGAAAAGATCATGTTTTTCCCTCGGGAGCATTTTTTATTTCTTTTTTTTTGCTCTCTGTCTGAGGGGGAACATGAAGTTGCAGAGCTATTTTTGGTTTTTACATGGCCTACTGCTTCCTGTGCTGTGGGAGGGTTCAGGAGTGAGGCCATAAAGGAATTCAATTTCCTTCTCTCCCTTTAGGACTGTGGATATGGACCCTCTGCTTATTTACATTCTCCCTGACAAGTTTTTCCCTGACTGAGCCGTTTTCCTGTAATCCCCACTGGATCCTTGACATGGATTTCCATCACAGAAGGTCCTTTCAAAGGATTATGTCTTGGTCCTGGCCTAACTCCGTGGATATAAATACGTGGATGGATATCTTAGGGGTTTCTCAGGGAAGCATGGAATAACTCAGATGAATTTCCTACAGCCATGAAGAATTCCCCTCGGAAAAGAAAAAATCCCCAAATATCACTCAGAACCAGGATTTATTAACGACATATCCACATCTCCCACTTTCAAACCCATTTCCCACCTGCTGCCGAACTCAGGTCAGTTGTTAATCGTGGTGACAATTGTTGGATGGCACAAACAGTGAAATACCAGAGGAATGTCCCAAATCCAGTCCTGGGGGACGTCTTGCAGGGAGGATGTAATTCCAGAGGAGCTCCTCCATCCTGGTCTGGCACAGAGCAGGGGAAGGTGTTGTGGTTGGAGTAGCTGCGTGCTGGAATCAGCTCACTAATGATTTTGGGCCTTGAAAGCAGCTACTAATTACCTTAATTAAACAATTATCCAGGAGATCAAATAAATAGCAAATAATAAATCTTGCAGGTTGGGAGTATCATGCATTTCATGCAGATAAGCATCAGTGAAATATAATAGAGTGTTATTGTTAATTTTGACTTGGGGCTTACAAATCACAGCTCCCCTGAGCTCTGCAAGATCCAGGTAAAGCAAGAATTCCAACTAAAACCTCTTTAATTCTTGTTTTCCAAACCTTGCCTTTGGTTTTCATCTCCCCTGATTGTGGTGGGGCAAGGTCTGTCCAGGATGTCACTGCCACCCCCTGGTTCTGCTGGACCCCACAGCAGGAAAAAAAAAAATAGAGTTTAATTCATTATTTGAAGGATTTCTGTGCTGTTGGGCGCTGTTGATAGCTCACGTCCTCAGGCAATCCTCTCCTCACTCCCGTGTGGCCAGGAGGCATCAGGAGAGGATTCTCCACTGGGTGTGGAATGAGGGAGGGAGACAAAACACGGGAATGCTCCCCTCAAGAGCAAACTTCAGGAGCTTCACACAATGATTTACCCCAAAAGGAAGGCCCAAATCTCTCTTCCTGCCTTGAGTTCCCAATGCCATTTTTTGGGCCACCCCCCTTCCCAGCCCTGCCCAGGTGTGGAGCTTGCAAGGTCACAGAACAGAACTACTGCATTAAAACTTAATTAATTCCATGCATCTTATTAAATAAATAATAATCCCTGGGCCCCGAGTGTTTCTTACAGCCCAGGATTGGATTAATTCCTGGATCTGAGCCAGCAGCTTCCCAGTCTGCCCAGTTCAGGCACAAAGGAGAAACATTTCCAAGTCAGTAACCAAGGGGTGATTTGTGACACGTCAGGAATATCCAGGGAAAAACGATGGTGCCGGAAACCCTGGAGAAGGGAAATCCATCTTCTGCTCGGGAAGAGGTGAGTAACTCCTGGAAACCCAACACATTTTACCTTCCCTGCTTGGCTCCAAAGCCTATTCCAAGGTGCAAGATCAGTAGTTTGCAACTGAAAGAATTCCATATAAAATAGTAAAGGGAACAGATTTCCAGGAGCAGAAGTGGTACCAAAGCAGAGCCACTGCCCCACTCCCTGTCCTGCACTGGGGGAAACATTTATTCAGCAATTAGGTTGTAATGGCAAAACTTTCAAGGCAGCGCTGGGCAGAAAGTCAAAATCTACATTTTAAGGAGGTATTTTAAGTCCCCTACAATGCACAGGAGGCTGAATGATTTTTCTTTCCCTGTAACACAAGAATTTGTCTTCCTACAGAGGAGATAAATGCAGACATCCCATAAATTTCATTTAATTCAGCTTCTCTGAATTTCCCACCTGAATCCCAGAGCTTGATGGTACAACGTCACTATGGGGTGTTCACCCTAAAATCTAAAAAGTTTTGAGAATAATGACATTCCTTAAATTAAAGACTTGGGGGAAAACAAACAAATAGGTATTTTAAGTAAAACCAAAAAAGCAGCAATCAGGAGCACAGTGATTGATTTGCAAGTTTAAACCAATGTTTGAAGGATTCTCCTATTATGGAATCAGTGATTTTCCACAGAATCCCAGAATGGTTTGGGATGGGGAGGGACCTCAAAGCTCCTCCCATCCTTTGCCATGGGCAGGGACACCTTCCACCACCCGAGGTTGCTCCAAAGTGGCTTTGGACACTTCCAGGGATGATAATGTGCAGTTCAAGAGGGTGTTCAGTGGTTCAGTGCTGCTCATTCCATGGAATATTTTCTGGCAGAGCATCCAAACCCCTCCATGTGTGGCTGTGCTGAGCTCAGGTCACCTCCCTCAGGGACTGTCCTGAGCCAGGAGCATCCCTGTGCTCAGGAAGGGTCTGACTCTCATCAGCTTTGCCCTAAACTTGATTTCTTGCAAATTTAATGCAAATACAGCAAGAATAAGGCCCAGCTCAGCTGCTCTGGGGCTGCTCCCTGCACTGGGGACAGGACAGGACTTGGCCCAGGACTGAGGAATTATTCCTGGGAGATGAGCTGTGCAAAGAAATAGGAGTGTGAAGAGCTGAGAAAACTCTTTGTAACTCCTCAGTTTCCTTTTAACCGGGAATATTGACACAAGCAGCTCTGCAGAGTGCTGAAATCTGGGAGTTTGGAGTGCTGGAAAGAACTGGGGTTTTAATAAAAAATACAACAATCTTTGAAGAGAGTGTGAAAACCCCAGGATACAGAAAGTAGATGGCAAACTGGGCTCCAGAGCAGGGAGATGGCTGCAGGTCCCATCCCCTCCCCAGTCCTTGTTTATCCCTGCTGTGCAGCAAATGCAGGGCTGGAGAGGGAAGGAGGGGGGTGCACTGCCATGAAAGCTTCCCCCATCCTTTTTTCTCCTCTCTCTAATGCTGCCCCTGATATATTAAGCTGCATTCCAGCCAGCTTCAAGGACATGTTTCTGAATCCCATTCAAGATGCTGACAGCCCCCGAAGGTGTGAGAGGAAACATGCCCTCAGATGGACTGCATTTATTCGTCTGCTTAGACCTTTAATCTGACATGTTTAGCAAAGCCTCTGCAGCGGCTGCTGAGAACGTTCCAGGAGAAGAAAGGAGGAGAAGCAGGACTCAGGTGTTGCCTCTTGAGGTTGTTGTGGTGTTGGTGGGGCAGGCTCCAAAGCTGACAGGAAAGAAGTGGTGCCAGCCAAGGAATGGGGTTCTCTGGTGCTGCTGGGCTGGGCAGGCTGCCCTGACTTTCAAACTGGTTTTACTGGACTGTTTTGCCACATGGAACCCCGAGAATGCCCACAAGCTCCTTCATATCCTTTATTGCAAACGGTACCGTGTCTACTCTTGAATCCATCCCACTCTCGAGGGCCACAGAGCCCAATTTTCCTTCTTGACCCAAAACAGGACTTCAGTGGAATTACTTTGTGCAGATCATGAGCTTAGACTGGAGCCAGATAAGACTTGCGGCAGATAAGGGCTCCTGTCCTTGCTCTGCACAGAAATTGCTGAAATCCTGCCCACTTTGAGGAGAGATCTGCTGATTTCCACCAGCAGGAGAAGGGCAGCTTTCCAGTCCTGGTTTTAATCCATCAGAGATCTCCTGCAAACAGCTGCCTTTTATTTATTTTCTTCTTTTTTATTTTTCTTTTTTCTTTCTCTAGTTGGGACTAACTCAGTGTCTTTCTCTTTTTATTTTTTTTTTTTCTTGTGGAGAGAATCTCTATTTGCTGTGTCCTGGTGAAGTCCCAGTTATTCCTATTTCATTTACATCAACATCACTCAAGACTTAGTCACCAGCCTTAAATGATGTTGACTTAACATGGGCTTAAATAGAATAAAAAATGACTCATCACTGTGTGAGGGATTTCTGAGGCTGAGCAAAGGGGAGAAAGTGGAACAGCGTAATCCTTAACAGCTTCAAATCATTCTTTTCTCTCTCCTGCTAAAATGAGAGGAGGGAATTCCCTCTGGAGCTGAAACTCTGACGATGGGAAAAAGAGGTCACTTTGCAAAATAAAAAATAAAAAGAAACTTTAATCACCGTGATAAGATTCTCTTTAAAAACGTTCAGTTCTGCCTTGAGAGCCCTGCTGCAGCACATTCATCATCACAGGGACCTTGAGCTGTGGTAATCTGTAAAATTGTATTTGTAATTGTGGTTACAAATTCCATGTGGCGCAATGCTGATGGCACAGCAGTGGGGACACAAGACAGTTCAGAGGGGGCTCAGGTCTGCTGCATTTTGGAGCAGATCTTAAAAGGGAAAAATAAATCCCTAACTCCTGCAAAATCCTGTGCCTAAATCATTTTAAAGCCTATCCCAAGGAGCTGAAGGACCAGCAATGGGGATACAATAACTTGGGGTGGTTTTGGGGGGCCTCAGGCCTTCACTCTGCTGCATTTTGGAGCAGATTTTAAAAGGGACAAAACCCCTAACTGCTGCAAAATCCATGCCTAAATAACTTTAAAGCCTGGCCCCAGGAGCTGAAGGCCCAGCAGTGGGGACACAGGGCCTGGGGACAGTTTGCAGGGGCCTCAGGCTTCACTCAGGTCTGCTGCATTTTGGAGCAGATCTTAAAAGGGAAAAATAAATCCCTAACTCCTGCAAAATCCTGTGCCTAAATCATTTTAAAGCCTATCCCAAGGAGCTGAAGGCCCAGCAGTGGGGACACAGGGCCTGGGGACAGTTTGGAGAGGCCTCAGGCCTTCACTCAGGTCTGCTCTGTTTTGCAGATTTTAAAAGGAGAAACAATCCCCAACTCCTGCAAGATCCTGTGGCTAAATAATCTTCAGACCTGGCCCCAGAGAGCCCACGGTGTCCCTGCCATGGTGCCACAGCCTCTCTGGGGGACGGGAAGGGCTGCGGGGTGCCCAAACCGGAGCCCCCCTGAACACGGAGCTCCACGCGGAGCGCGGTGGCAAATCCTTCCCAGGGGCTGGAATTTGGCGGCCAGAGCCAAATCCGCATTATCCGAGAGCAGCCACTTCAGCTCCTCGTGACGGCCAGGCCTCAGATCTGCACTTTGCTCCTTCCTGTGGGGTAGAAAGAGCGGATCAGAGGACACCCCCCAAGCCTTTGAGGAGCATCCAGCTCGCGTTTGAGAGCCCGATGACTTCACTGCGCCGCTCTCCACGTCTGGAATAAAGAGACAGACAGAAAAAAGCACCTTTGGAGCCTTTAAGACTAATTAAGGAGTGCATCAAAAGAAAAAAAAAAATGAGAGAAAGAGAGAGAGAGAGAGAGATATGTTTGGCTGACTGTGAATGAATCTTATAAAATGGAAATGGGAAACATGTGCAAACACTTTAAATATTTTTGCCCCTGCAAGATACTTGAAGACTTCCCTTGTAAAACAAATAGGGAACAAAATAAAACCAGGTTTCCTTCAGTCAGCACATAATCATTTTCATGTTAATTTTTATCTTGTTAACCCAAAAATCTATTAGAAGAAAATTATCTGCCTGAAATCTGGCTTGTGGCTCACGCTAAGTGGTTCTGATATTTTGAGAAAATAAATCTTTACACTGTTTACACAAGTCTATCTGAAATTACAGTGTGTAAAAGAAATAATGGTTTCGAGTGACCATAGGTGACAAATGATCAGGCTTCTGATGTTATTCCCCTTGGCCTTGGCTGCAGGGGAGTTTTTTTCCTTTTCTTTTAATCCCTTCTCATTGTAACAATGGCAAAGCATGCCCAGAGCTAAATGCAAAACTAATTGAACATTAATTCAACAGTTAAATAATCGTGCTGTGGATTCTGCCCAGGTGCTGAATGGTCAGATCCAGCCATAATTAAAATGGGCAGAAGAGTAATTTAATTACAGACCTATCCTTAATTGTGAGAAGCCTCCCTGCTTTTCATGCCAAGTCGTGCTACCAAAAGGTTTGGATTTTAGAAAAGATCATTTGCACGCAGAGAGCAAGATGGTTTTGAATGGAATAATGGAATGATGGAATCACAGAATGATGGAATCACAGAATCCTAGAATATGGACAGGACCCACAAGGATGATCCAAGTCCAACTCCTGGCCCTCCACGCCAATGTTTCATAGCTGTCACCCTAATTTTTAATTTTCTAAACCCACTGATTGCCATTTAAAGGAGAATTAAAGTTCTTTCAGGATTTAAACGTTCCTGTTTCTCCTCACGGATACCACCAGTCTCCACACATTCCTTGTGTCATTCCTGAAATACAGTACAATAATAATAATAATTCAACATCTGTGGCTAATCCTCCAAGCCAAAGGCTATAATTAATTCTAACCCCTTTCTTCTGCTTGAATTCCAGCAGCATAAAATAACAGGTAGAAGGAGATGTTCAGTAGGGAGAAATCTGGATAAATACACAGAAGTTCATTAGTAAGAACAAGTGGTGTGTTTTGGCTGGAAAACATCATTTTGGGGTAAAGAGAAGGAAGCAAATTAAATGAAACCTGGGCATTTTATTCCAGGATTTGAACTTTCTATATTCTGCCCTGAGCTGCTTTATTAGCTAAAGCTCTGGGAGGACAATTATTGAGTGGTTTATATTGAAGTTATTACTTAAATCCCCTTAAATTCATAGTGGGCAGCTTGGAAACTCTGCCTTGGTACTGGGATTCCTGAGGAGGGCACAGACTGCAGGCAAAAGCTGCTTTTTAGCATTTTTTTGTTATTTTGCAAATTGATTCCACTTCAGCTCTACCAGGTATCAAAACCTTTACAGCTGAGTTTTGCTTTTTGAAGGGAATAGAATCCTTCCCATCCCTCTTTGCAAAGTTCATTCCCATGCCAGCTTTTCCATCCTCTGGCTTTGAGTCTGGCTAACTTCAAAAATAAAAAATAAATAGATAAATGCCTCTGCCTGAGGCTGAAATCCTGGGAAGGGCAGCCAGTGCCAGCATCCCACTTGATGGGATTGACACACAGATTCTCTTTATCCAGACTGCGAAGGCAACACATTGGCACAGACTGGCAGGAAGAAATGTTGGGAATACATATTTGAATGGTACCTTGGAACTCCCAGAAGGATCAGAAAAGCAGGAAGGGCTTTTGCCCGTGGGTGAGGGACAGCTGGGATGGGACTGGAGCGGGGAAGAGGAGATGGCCACGAGTGGAGCTCAGGCTTGGAGCCTGAATTCCTTTGGGAATTTTCTCCCCTGTTTAAAATCTGAGCCTTGCCTGGGCACTCTGGAGCTGTTTAACAGGAATAACCTCAGGAATTCTCCCAGGTGAGACAGGGCAGAATCCAAAGGGAAAGCCCAGCAGGTGCCTTTGCTGCTCAGGGATTTCCCCCTGAAATTCAGGGAAAATTTCCATTCCATGCTGAATGGGGCTCTGGATTAAAGCAGCTCCATGAATCCAACGTTTCCTCCTCATGTGCACTTGTCCCAAACCTTGTTTGACCCATGGCAGTGACACAGCAGAGGGGACAGCTCAGCATCCTCTGAGGAATGAACACAGAGCTGGATTCCAGCGGGACAAGGGGAGGACAAGCCATTCCTTGGAAACCAGCTCCAAAGGCTGCAGAGTTCCGAGGTGACAGGATTTGTTTTGTGGCACTAAACAACATCCCAGCCCAGCAGGGCCAGGCAGGCTGAGGGCGATGCCCAGACTATTCTGGGATGGGCTCCACAGCATTTTTGGGCTGTTCCCAACAGGAGAACTTCCCAGGAATGCTGGGGGTGAGCCGCCCACCCAGGCCACAGCAATAACTGGGTTTGGTTTGAGATGCAGATCTCCCACCACAACAAGCAGCACTCCCAGCTGGGCAGCTGGCACCAAAACCAGCTCCAGGAAATCCAATCCCATTCAGCAGGGGGAGAAGATTCCTGTTGGGAAAGCAGGGAGAAGCTCCTGCCCTACAGAGCTGCCCTTCCATCCCTCCACAGGTACCTACTGGGCTTGTTCCTTCCAGGTGCTTGAGGGTTTAAAACACACAATAATTTCACAGGGAGGAAAACCCAGGCTGGGCCCCACCACAACATCAGCCACAGAATTATACCCTGTGCTTCCTGCAGCAAGGAGAATTTGCTTCTCTATTACCCAAAAACGACACAGCTGAGCTCCGTGGCTTGAAGTTAACATCACTTGGAAACATGAGGAGGAATGATTGAAGGATTTTAGCAGTGAACTGCAGTGGTTCTGTTCACAAAGTGTCTTGGTGGCTGTTAAAACATTTTAAATTTCTTTAAATTTTCTTTAATTAAAAAGTAAATAGAATAGGATTTCTTTAATTCCAAGCGCATCTAATTATCTTTATGCTCACATCTAATAATCCAGATTCTTGTCTGTGGATATGAATTTGAGATTATTAACTCCTCATGAACCAAATAGGAAGCCACATGAAAAGGTCTTAAAATGGGACAAACTAGAAAAGTTATTAATTAATTAAATGACCAGAATATACATTATTCATCCAGCACCATCAAACAGAGCCCAGAACATGGTGGCGATAGAAAAAATCTAGAATTTAGCTAATTTAGGGAGGGGAATGTGGGTTGAACACCCACATTTTTGGTGAGAGGGACTGCTGTGTCAGTGTGTATTTGTCTTAATGTAGGACAGGCTCTTTAATTTAGGACAAGCTCTTTAATTTAGGACAAGCTACGCTTGGTTGTGCTGATGACCATGAAGTTCACAAAACACAGGCCTGGCAGAAAGAGAATTTTTGCAGGAAATTCTGCTCTAAAAGACCTTCCCTGGGGGAATTAAAAGCCCCACAGCTCTGTGATTGATGTCACCATGGCCACTGCTGTCGATGGACCTTCACAGGTGAGGCTGTTCAGACGTTCCACCTGCTGGAGAAAGGTGTTTTTCCAATTGTTTTTCCCCCTAAAAGAATGGCAGGGCTGGGGTTATCTCAGCCCCAGAGCCACCAGCCAAGTAAAGCAGGGACTGGCTGCCAGCTGCTCCTCAGGGATTAATAACGTGGCAACATTTCCAGGGTTGTCAGCTGGAGCTGCTTTCCAAAAAAACATGAATCAAAGGCATTCTGTTGTCCTGGACAGACGTCATGAGCGAATGGATCTGATGGGTTTCTGGCAGGAGGACACCTCTGAAGCCAGATAGGCTGGGATGTGTTTGACTGGAGCTGGGAGGGGAAGGAAAAGGTGGATGGGAAGCTCATGGAGTGAATATGAAGCCCCTCTTCAAATGGCTCTGCTGGAGTTCATAATGTGTTACTGCTTTGCAGCAGTCGCAGGCGTGGAAATCCTGGGACATCAGGGAGCCTCTGCAGACCTGGAATGGCCCCTTCTCTATCAACACCTTTCCTTCTTCTTGGTTTTCCCTGGAGATACTTCGGGAATAGCCTCAGGAATGTTGGTTCCTCAGGGCTCCCTTCCATTTTTTATGCCCCTGGGGCTGGACTAGATAATCTTTAAGGTCCCTTCCAACCCAAACCATTCCATGAATCCATGAACCCTTCTGTGAATATTTTTAAAGAGCCTAAAGATGCTCTTCTAGAGCTGAACCCCCCCCAAATTCATTTAATAAAAGGAAACAGTTTGAATAGTAGAGATAAGATAAAATAAAAGGTAGGAAATGATTTGTACATTACTTTCCCCAGGCTCATGAAAAGCACTTTCCATCCCAACAGCTGCAAAACCCAACCAATTGCCCAGGTTTGGCTGAGCAATGTGACATCCTTCCAATGATTCTTTTAAGATCCAAGCAATTATTGTCTGCAGGAGATGGGGCTGGCACTGAATTCCTGTCAAACACAGCTGAGGCGCTGGAGTGAAACTACAGCTTTGGAAGATTTGCTTGTTTGTGTTGTTTTGGGGTTTGTTTCTCTGCATTTGCCTAATCTTTGTCCACATAACTACTCTGCTGTGCCTCGGGTTGTTGTCTAAGAAAATAAATCACAAAGCTCTTGTCTGGAGGGGCTTGGCCTGGATAAACCAAGCAGCAGGTCCAGGCGCATCCAGGATGTCTCAGTGTGCTTCAAACAACCCCAAACCACAGCAGTTACCTCAAGGTTGGAGTCAGGAAAGATCTGCACCTTCACTGGAGGGGGTGGCAGCTGATCTGCTGCAATTACTGAAGGTCTGATGAGCTGAAAGAATAAAGAATAAAGCTGTTATTGAAAGGTTAGTTAAGATCAGGGAAAAGAGAGCAGATCATCCAGAGAGGGCATTGGGTCTGGGTAATTTCTGCGCACACATTTTGTGTTTAAAGGACTAAGAGTAAGAACTAGAGAGAGTTATGGCATCACAGAATGGTTTGGGTGAGAAGGGATCTTAAAAATAATTTAGTTCCAGGGGCAGGGACACCTTCCACCATCCCAGGGAGCTCCAAGCCCCGTCCAGCCTGGCCCTGGACACTTCCAGGGATCCAGGGGCAGCCACAGCTTCTCTGGGAATCTGTGCCAGGGCCTCCCCACCCTCACAGGAGAGAAGGTGAAGGCTGAGACAGAAGAACTGTGGTCCAAGACCAAGAAAAGCAAATACTCCAATGTTTTGTTCAGGGAGGGTGAGCCAATCCTTTTGAAACAGCACATTGGAGCCTGAATCACTTGGATCCTTTTGAAAATCTAATTGCATTTTGATACACAAAGATCATTAAACACGGAGGTGGTGGATGAAGAAGAATAGAAAGTAACATTCTCCTTAAAATTCAGAAATAACCTAAACTTCATGGAACGAACACACTGAGCAGTCCTAGGAAGACACCTCTGGGTACTTGGATTGGGTAGAAATTAATCTGGATGAAAATAAGACCAATCCAGCAGCAAAAACATCCCTGACAGGCTAATGTTCAATTTAAATAAACAGTTCTAATGAGATCTGTTATTACCTGCTATTTTGTCATGCTCTGGCATGCAGTCCCAAGTCTAATGTTTCTAAATGCTGTCATAAATTTTTTCAACCTAATCTGCTCCTAAAGATTTCAGCTCATGTCCCTCCTGGTTCACAGTAAATTATAGACAGTGTTGAAGCCTGTGAGGGAACCTAAACCTCTCTTAGAGAACCCCAGAACACCAAACCCAGTCTTTCCTCATCTCACAGGTTGCTGTGACTGTGAAGTTTTAGATAGACGTGCCAGGCACCGAATTTTGCATAAAATATATACAGAAAATCACACAGCTGGTTAAAAATGACCTATTTAGTGCCCAAATAAGGGAAAAAAGCTGCAATAACCTGTGCCCACCTGACAGCACTTTGACCCTGGCATGATCAACTGTGTCCCCTTCTCTGCTGTAAAAAATCCCTCCAGGTCACCTCCGTCCTGTCCTGCCAATGCTGGTCCAAGCAGCTGTGCCCAAGTTTTGGGTGGAAAACCTCAGTTCTGGCAATTCCTGCTGGTCTCAGCAGAGGCCAGGCCATGGCTTTGTCCTTGAGGGCATCTTCACCTGCTTTAGAGGGAAACAGGAGCTGTGTCCTGGACATTCCCTTAATTTTTGTTGTGCCCTCATCCTTGGCATATCCATGATGTTTTGGGGAGGATCCCAGGGTGGTGATGCCCCTCAGGTGAGTTCAGCATGGGAGGCAGCTCCCTGTTCCATGGTTTTGCTTTTTCATGGCAGAATCCAGCCAGGATGTTTTGTTCAGACCTGCCCTGCAGGAATTGCAGAATAGCTCCACTTACTGCAGTGGATTTGCTCTTAATTTGTTAATGCAAAGTGGTATCTGCAGCACTTTGATAGATCAAGGGGGCTGAGAATCTCTCACTGACCCAGAAAATAGTGGGAATACTCAAATTGCAGCATTCTGTGTCGTGTTACATCACCAGCATCACCTCCCTGCTGCTCATGTGCTGGGAGAAGAGCACTCAAAGAGGGAAACTCAGAGGGAAAAGGGAAATAAAAGAGTTCTGAGAGGCTCCTGAGTGATCCAGTTTAGGGTTTGATCCAGATGTGGTGACAGCACGTGGATCCCGTGGGGAATGAGGAAGGAGCCCCAAAGCTGAACAAAGACTTTTGGGTGGTTAAGCTCCTGAAATAACGCTCCAGGCAAGTGGTGATGCTTGAACAAAATACAGAGACCTCCAACCACTAAAATGATCCAATGATTGTGAATTCTGCTGGCTTTGGTCAATGGCTTTGCTCCAGTACCCCCAAAACCAGGCCCCAGATGCTGTTCAGAGCTGGAGCTGGAAGGTTTAGGAGTCCCTGTCCTGCGTCCCGGGGACACACAGGGCGTGCAGGGGAGCTGCTGTCCGGCACAATGTGAGGGACGTCACCCGCTGGAAAAGGAACCAGAATTCAGATTTGTCTGTGAATTGTGCAGTGTTAAAACCCTCATCACTGCCATGCAAGCAACTAAAGGCATCGGGAACGCATCTTTGGGGGTAAGAAGCTTTTTAACTTCTTCTCCTGTAGTATATAAATCTGCACAAGTGTTGTCACTCCCATAGTCCAAACAGTTTATTCAAAGACTGAGAGGAGTTTCAATTTTCCACCAAGGTCAGGACAACTTTGCTGTGCCCTGACAATCCCCGAGCAGGTAATACTTCTAATGCTTTATTAACACAGACTGGGGTCAATAAACACTTTGTACTGCCCTCCTCCCATATCTCCCCACGTAATTCCCCAATCCTACTGCCTAAAGACCAGAGGGATTCCCAGACCCAAGCCAGGGAAAGCTCAGCAGTTCAGCTCCATTTCAGCTCTTTTAAAGGCCACCGTGGCTGCCACCTTGATAAATGCAGTTGTTACTAGGAAAGAACAAAATCCTTTAATCATTTTCAAACATTAAATTCCATCATGTCTGGCCCGTAAATGTAAAGTTCACTTTCCAGGAAGGATTTACCAAAGTTGATACCTTGTGCTGGCAGAACGTTCACTGTACATTTAGCAAAATGATTTTTCGGGGGCGGTTTTTGATACATTCAGCTCCAAAACTACGACCATGCCCTAATTTGCCCCGAGTGGCTGAAGCTGAATGTTGTCATCTGTCCCTAATAAGGGCTTTGTTTGTCCCGGGCTTATCCCGGGATAGTTAAAGCTGAAAAAAAAAAAAAAANCAAAAAAAAAAAAAAAAAAAAAAAAAAAAAGAAAAAGTGACTTGAGCTCCAAGTCTGTTCTCCCTCCCCGTGCAGCCTCCAAAGCCTGACGTCTGTGCTGGTTTCTCAGAGGCAATGTTCAACATCTGGTGCCGAACCAGTGGGGTCAAATAATGTTCTCACCATTTAGCGTAATTAACTCCAACCGCCCGTCTGCTGCACGGCCCCGCCGCAGCCAACACAAGCAAAGCCGGGCCAAGGCGAAATTTCTGCTCATTATTAAACCCAAATCTAAGCACTTGTCTGTCTGTAAAAACAGAGCAAAGGGAGGAAAACTGAAACCAGCGAACAGGGTCTGAGGTTTCAATAAATGTCAGAGAGCGTCAAGTCTGTTTGGATTGCAAATTATTGCTGGCTGATGGTCTATTATTTTACAACTGGCGATTGCTGTCAGGAGGTGGGGAGGGGGTGGAGGGAGAGGGTGCTCGAATCCCAGCCAGAGGGGAACAGAAGTTGCAAAATACTGTAACAATCGTTTTAAAAAAAACCCACCGAAGTCACTTTAATGTTGGCTAAATTTAGAGTTTTCATCGAGTATCTCTTGGAAGAGTAAAGAGGGCTTTGGTGGATGTCCCATCACCAAGGAAAGGTTGGATGGGGCTTGGAGCAAACTGGGGTAGGGGAGTGTCCCTGCCCCTGGAGGAGGTGGGATGGGGTGGGCTTTAAGGCCCCTTCCAACCCAAACCACTCTGGGATTCCATGATTTCAAGTCCACTGGGATAGGAACCACCCCCAGTCCCTCTCTGCCATCCCTGCCTCTGCTTCCAATTCCCAGGAGGATTACGACAACTGGAGAACCGTGAACACGCAGAGTAAAAAAAGCCCATCCCACCTCCCTGTTGTGCTCCAGGTGAGCTCATATCTTGTCAAGCAGAGATAAGAGAACTTTTAAATGGTTCTTAAATTCTTTGGTAAATTAATTAAAATATAAATGAGTGATTGCTTCTTGACATAGAGTGGAGAGGGCATCTTATCCAATCCCAGAATCCCAGAGTGTTTTGGAACACCTTTTGGGACACCAGGTTGCTCCAAGCCCTGTCCAGCCTGGCCTTGGACACTGCCAGGGATCGAGGGGCAGCCACCAACAAATCTTGATGGATTTGCCTCCCACTGACCAGAAACACAGAGGATCAGACCCAGTTTGTGAGGAGAAGGGAGATGGTGCGGGATGAGCTCCAAGAAAAGCACAAATCAGCAGATGGACAAATGTCCACAGCCACAGAAGGGCCAGGACAGCAACGTGCTCATTGCCCCAGAGAAGGGGACATTGCCCTAATTCCACAAAAATCTTCCAGTTGCTAAAACCTGTTGGTTTTGGAGTCTACCAAACAGCCCAGCTGAGGCTTCTGACAGCGGGAAAAGTAAATAAATCCATACCATGTGCAAAACAATCTATGAAAACATCCTGCAGTTAATGGGGGAAAACATTTCCCCCAACAACGCTGATTCCAGATCCAAATTTCTCAGCCAGCTTTTCTGGAAGCGAACCAAGCCATTGAATAGAACTTTACAACTCAACACAGGCCGGGGAGCTTTGAAATCTGTGAGGGGATGAAATGCAGGGAGATGTTTTTACATGGAAAACGTGGTTGCTCTAGATCAATATGTGAGGTGGGCTAAAATAATTTGCAATTTTATAAAGCGAGAATAAATCTTTACAGCCCACCTATTTTTTTAAATTTTTTTTTTCAGCAATGCAAAGTGAAGAATTCAAGTTTGAAGACAAGAAGGCTTTAAATGAAATATAAATATTGAAAACATGGCTGTTTGGTGCTATATGGAAAAGTAAATTCTATTTTTTTTTTTTCTATTTTTCTCTCCCTAAATTAAACCTGTGTTTTGCAATGGGAACAAAAAAAGAATGGATTCATGGTTACAAAAGAGTGGTTATGCTCTCCTGTGCCCAGCACCTCCTCCTCTCTCCCTCACACGCACACAGCCACTGGTAATAAAACTGTAACTTATGATTTCTCACCAATAATATCCCAAGAAGGGTGCCTCGATTTTCCCCTGGAGCAAAGGAAAGAGGCCAAAACAATCAACGTCTCTCTTGTGCAGAGCTGAGCTTGGGCTCCACTTGGACTCCGCTCTGTGTCCCCCCTGAGCCCGTGGAATATTCTTTACCTGCCAAACTCCTCAGCCCCAAACGTGATGGTGACCCTGGAGCTTTTTTTGGCCCCCCTCAAAGTCAGGGGAGGAACGGGAGGAACGTGGATCACCCAAAGGTTTCTCTTCCACCAACCCAACAGGATCTGTCAGGCAGAGCTGATCGATATTTTCCCAGTGCAGAAACTTTCTGCTGTGAAATCCAAGGGTTCTAAAGATATGTTTTAATTTTTCTGGCTTTTGTCAAGAATGATCTCAATTCCTGGTTTCTGGAAGCAGGAACATTTTGCTGTCCCCTCGCTTGCTTTGACTGTGGAGTACAATGACTTCAGATTTCACCAAGGGGAATTTCTCTTTCTCATCAATCTCTGACTTGGGTCAGCTCACACAGAACTGGAAAACTCTCCTGGGATGGGCAATCTCTGGGAGCACACGGTCCAGGAGTTGCTGTACATGGCAGGGGGTGTGTTCCGTGCTTTGGAAGGATTCCTGGTTATCCACACTGTGCAACACGAGGCACTGCCCAGGGAAGAGGAGATGTGCTCTTTGTAATGCACAGTAATTAAATCAGCTCTAATCAACCACAGCATCTCTTTGGGAAGCATCCATGAGTGAAAGGCTCCCTTTTTTTTTTTTTTTTTTTTTTTTTTTAGGACGAGTTTTTCTCATTAGTTACACCAAAGCTGCATTTAATTCTTGTCTTGGCTGAACTAAACTCAGATGCACAGAGAATAAACTTTAACTCCTACATTTGGAACTGCCCCTGAAAAGCTGAATATCAACATAATCCCAGTCAGACCCCCTGTGACCAAACATGCACTTAAAGAGAGAGTAAACAGCCAAACCTCCTTGAGCTGCTTTGGCCCCAGCCCTGTTCCTTCCCTTTGGCACTTGTTCCCTTGGAATGATGGATTAATAACTCCAAATTTCAGCAGTTTCTCTTCCCCCTCCCTGCGTTGGGATTAAGTCTCTTGGTGTAATTAGTTTCTAATTGCTGTGTCCAAAGCATGGGAGTTGAGGGGTGGATATCCATGGACATCTCATCTCTCCTCCGGCAGGAGGGAGCGAATTTCCTCGGGAAGAGAGGCTGACCATGTTTAATGAGCAGTTCTGGCCTGACAAATGGTTGTGTAAAACACTTCCTCCCTTCCCATGTGCTCCCTGCGTGCCTGGGCCCTCGGGGTGCCAAGCTCTTCACTTTTGGATTAAGTATCACACGCTCTACAATTATTTTGTCTCCTTGTCAGATGCTCTGCTGTGGAAGGAGGCCACTGGCTTTGTTCCCCACCTGGGTGGTGTTAATGGGCTGCTCAGTCACCCCAGACACACAGAACAATCAGGGATTGCTCAGCTTTAGGGAGAAAACCAATTTTTCCCCCGTCAGTAGCCTCAGCTCCATTCCAGGTGCAGAATCTTGGAATAGAATCGTGGAATGGTTTGGGATGGAAGAGACCTTAAAGCTCATCCAGTTCCACCTCCTGCCACGGGCAGGGACACCTTCCACTGTCCCAGGTTGCTCCAAGCCCTGTCCAGCCTGGCTTGGGACACTTCCTTGGGCACTTCTGATGAACCTGAATTCATCTGCACCCCTTTGCAGCCTGAATCTGCAGTTGAGCTCTGCCCACAACCTCTGCTGTGGTGCTGAACTGCTCAGAGCCCAGGAAACCTGAGGATCCTCAGTGATCCTGAGGACCCTCATGAGTCCCTTCCAACTCAGGAGATTCTGTGAGCCCAGGACTGGGTGAAAACCTGAAGAGAACAAATCTTCACACTACATTTTACAGCTGAAAATTTTGAAAATAAAAATTCAGCGAATTCCCATTGAAATTTGACCCCAGAATTGCACCAGCCTCAATAAATCTCATTGTCCTTGGCTAAAATATCCTCGGAATAATTCTCCAGTTTTAACCAGGCACATCTATTAATCGGCCTCACCCAGATGAGAAAAACACTGGGAAAGAACATCCCTTTTATTGGACCTTCAAAACATTTTCCAGCCAAAAAATTCATCCAAACTGGGGCTTAACATTTAGAAGTTGGACTTGGCATTTTAAGATCTGGTCGATACAAAGTTTGGGACAAACCAAAAAGAAAAAAAGGACTGTTGAACAAAACCTGAGCTGAGCCCATGATGGATGGACCCTTTCTTTGGTCTCATTCAGCATTGAAACCACCCGTTGGCTTGGCCACCCTGAGCTCAAATATTATTTAATGCTGGCGTAAAAAGAAAATAATAATTCTGCAATGTGAGTGTTCCACAGCGCGGCTTCCAATTCACCTCTGGCCTTCCAGGCTCTGGGCAATGATTCATTTTCCTCCTGACAGGAGGGGTACAACATTCTCAGCACTTCTTGGGTGGAAGAAAGTTTGTAGGAAGCAAATCCACAGCGAGCCATTAAACTTGATGAGGATTAATCCCCTCCCTCGCTGGTTTCATGTCCAAAATGCATCGATGGCTTGGAGGATTGAACTGAAGTCCCCAGCTGGGAGCAGAGCTGTGATCTGGGGGTTTTGGGGAGTGTGTAAGTACGACCTAACTAATGGTGGAACAAACCCCAGTGCTCTGGGCTTGGGGAGTCCCACTCCAGCAATAACAGATTGTAAAAGATCAAGTTTCAGCACAATTAGCTCCTGGCTGCAGTTTATTACCCCATCGGAGATTTAAAACACAATTTTTTTTTCCCCCCCTACTGCATTCCAACAATACTTAAGTGTCTGGAGCTGACACTGTAAAACAATAATAGAGTGACAAATATCTGTCTATCCGAAGACAAACCCAGTGGCTGGGCTTGTTTGGAGACAGTAAATTGTAAAACATGCTTTAAAATGGCCTCTTCTTCTTCTTCTCGCAGGTTGCGGGGCTGAGTGGAAATGTTTTTGGTGTCCTGTTTGGTTTTTACTGTTTGGTGGGATTTCAGGATGGTTGAGGCTTCTGAAGGACAAGGCCCAAGGGCTGAAGGAAGAAATCCCTGTTATTTCTCCAGCAGAACTGAAGGTCAACACCCGATGCCTCAATGGGAAAAAGAATCAGACGGACTAAATTCCTCTCTGCAGATGTGCAGTTCTTCCCAGTGGATGCCAGGAGTCCCTGGATGTCCCCTGGGATGACATGGAGAGCATTCCAGCAGTTTTATTTCCTTGGGCTGGATGGAACACGTTGGAACAGCATTTGCAGGACATCATGAGGGGGGAATATGTTTGGGGACATCTTGCTCTGCTGGTTTTTAATAAGAACACCCTGCAAGCAGCCCTGCAGCTTCCAAAGCACCATGCCAAGAGTGAGCAAGAGAAAGGAAAGCACACAGGGGGAGAAAAGGGGGAGCTGGGAGCTGTCAGGGTCGATCTGGGATAGTTTCCATGGATTGGAAGGGAGAAGCACCGTGCATTTTGGAAAACACGGACTTGCAATTATGGGAGCAAATTGTAGCGATTAGAGCAGGTACGAAACTTCTCAGTGACACAGTAAACAGCAGGGCAGAGTTATTTCCATTTAATTAAAGTCCTGTTTACTCAGGCCCCGGCGGTTCAGTCCTAAGCAGAGCTGCAGGACCACGTTTGCCCCATTGCCGTGGGTGTTGTGCGGAGCTGTGCAGGTGAAGGTGTCACAGGAGCTGCCCCGGCGTGTCCCTGCACCCCGGAGGGTCTGCAGGGCGCCTCTGCTCCAGGGGTGGGCTCAGCACAGCAGGAGGAGTCCCCAGGGATCCGGGAGAGGACCGGGCCTAGGGAAATACGGAGCAATTGGAACAACCCCAGGCTGCTCAGCCTCGCGTTGCCTCCCATCGCTTTGGGTGGGATCCAGCTCACTGAGCTCTGCCTAGCTCTAGGCCACCTGTCTGGTTTAAGCTGTTCCTCAAGTCCACTTCAAAGACAACAGCACAGAGGGAAGTTAGAAGTGGAGTAGTGCCACCTCCCTCTCATGGGGGTCTTACACAGGTCCTTCCCCTTTTCAGGGAATCATGGAAACATGGAATGGTTTGGGTTAGAAGGGACCTTAAAGATCATTTAATTCCACCCCTGCCAGGGGAAGGGACCCCTTCCACTGCCCCAGGCTGCTCCAAACCCCATCCAGCCTGGACTTGGGCACTGCCAGGGGTCCAGGGGCAGCCACAGCTGCTCTGGGCACCCTGTGCCAGGGCCTCCCCAGCCTCACAGGGAGCGTCCAGCTCAGAGCAGACACCTCATCCTTCAACAGCAGGAGAGGGAGAAGCCAAATCCCAGCTTTTCTGGGTAAGCCTCCTGTGCAGGAGGACGTTACTGGTGCCATGGAAGCTGCAGCTCCAGCCTCAGTGCTGTCTGGCTTCCAAAGGCACCGGGACAAGGGGGTTTGGTGGTTTTGTTGGCTGCCTCCACGGGGCGGTTTGAGCCCAGCCTGGTTTCCACAGGTCAGGCTTAAGGCACGCTGGTGGAGAGGTGCAGGAGCCAGCCTGCAGTGCCAGAGTCTGTGGATAAACACAGCCTGCTCTCCGTGCAGGAACAGCAGCCCTGCAACGTCATTTTCCAGTGATGTCGATCTGGCACCTTTCTGCTGCACTAAACTCACTTTGAGGGAGTCAAGCGAAAAAAAAAAATTTAAAAAAGTGGGAAAACCAACAATGCTAAAAAAAGGCCTGCTATATTTAGGATAAAGCTGAGGATGCATTGGTCAGTGTCCAAGGGAAGTGGCCCAATGACCTGATTACTGCTCAGCAAAGTCGATGGGAAAAGCTGAAACTGGAAAACTCGATCAGTTTTATGACCTTTAAGGAGTGCAGTCAGAAAAGGGAGTTTAGTGCCTCTATCTTACCATTTGTTTATAATATTAGTCATTCTTAGAAGAGGGCCTGACTCACACTGCCAGAGTTCCTCCTCCTGTATAAACTAAAACTCTGTGACATTCAGTTATTTCATTATTTTAGGCCCCTCCCAAATTAATGCTCTCCCTGAAGCACCTTCTCCTCCCAGTGACACCAAGTCTGCACAGAACAACATCTGGCACTTGTTCCTTCCACTCCACTTCAGGCGCCTACTGGAGGTGGCCAAAATTAGCAGCACATTCAGCCTCAGCCCCGTGCTCGGTGCTGAGGGGATGAACATCCAAATTCGGGGATTTCAGCTTAATTTAGGGCTAGAATTTTCTTGTCTGGCACACGCCGGTATCTCTGCACTTAGAGGCACTCTAACATGTTTATCTTCGTGTGTTTATGAGTTCATGAGCTGAGAAAGTGAGGATTGGGCAATAAAGATCATTCCACTGAAATCATCACCCCCACCCCAATCAACCTGGAGATTTCACACTTGATTTTAAAAGATGGGCTGCAAGTCACGGCTGCGTTTTTCTGCTGATTCCTCCTAGGTGCCACCTCTGTTTTACGTGGATGTGGAGATGGAAGGTCTATTTATAAATTACAACCTGATCCCATCTGCACATCAGATCTGGACCCGATGCCAGCTCGGAGCTGTAATCCCCAAACGTGCCCTTGGAGCCCTCCACCAGAAGCGTTCTGGGTGGAGACCTTCCCGATTTGGCTCCAAACCACCCCGCAGGTGTTCAGTTCAAGGAGTGTCACCAAGGTGTGAGGCAAAGCAAGCCATTCCAGCCCAGACTGGTTAATACTTATTTTCTTTCCTGCTAATTGTGCCCGCAGCGAGCGGATTCCCTCATTAGCCCCGGGAACGCCGCTGAATCCCCGCGGCGGCTTTCTCCCTTCCCGCCTGGCACGGATTTTATTCCCGAAGTTGGCAGGCTGGAAAACTGGCCTGGCTCCAACCCTCCCAGTGCCTGGAACACAAGCCTTGCACAACCCTCCCAAGGCACCACTTTCCCCGTTGCCACCTCTGCTGGCAGCGCCATCCCAGGCTGTTCCCTCTTGCCCAACATCCCCGTGTTCCCCTGGGAAAGCTGACGGCTCTGTCTGGAATAGAAAATGATGTTTGAAAACAAAGACACGTGGCAGCGGTGGAAGGGACAGCTGAACGTGCTCACCGAGGGAGAGGGATGATTAATTGTGGGGAAATCTACAGTTTGATCACGGTGGGGTGGTGAAAACAGAGCTGCACTTCATTCCCACCTAATTTCCATGGAGTTCACTCTGGTTTCCAGTCCCAGCAGTGGCTTTGTCTGCTCTGGAGGGATTTGCAGCATCCTCAGGTGATGCCATGGCCTGGGCAGTCCTCAGGAACAGCCCCAAGGGCAGATTTGTCACCAACTGTCCCCTGCCTGCTGGGCACAAGCTCTGCCTAAATTCAGCTGTGAGGGGGATGAAACTCAACCCAGACTCTGGAAAACAGAAGGAATTGATCTGCCCAGAGCTCTGGATCAGCTTTCTGCCTCCTGAGTAACCACACCAAGCAGACAAGTCCCAAACTCAATGGGATGCTTCAATTCCATCCGGGAAACGTGGAGTTCCAATCCACATCATTGAGTGCTTTAACTCTTGGAATCACGGAATGGTTTGGGTGGGACAGGACCTCAGAGCCCATCCAGTTCCATCCACACCTTCCATTGCCCCAGGCTGCTCCAAGCCCTGTCCAGCCTGGCCTTGGACTCTTCCAGGGATCCAGGGGCAGCCACAGCTGCTCTGGGAATTCCATCCCAGCCCCTCCCCACCCTCCCAGTCAGGAATTCCCAGTTCCCAATATCCCATCCATCGCTGCCCTCTGGCAGTGGGAGCCATTCCCTGTGTCCCGTCCCTCCATCCCTTGTCCCCAGTCCCTCTCCAGCTCTCCTGGAGCCCCTTCAGGCCCTGCAAGGGGCTCTGAGCTCTCCCCAGAGCCTCCTTTTCTCCAGGCTGAAAAACCTAATAAACAAAATAGGAATATTAAATATATTTGTTAACAACAAATGTTATAAATATTGAATTTAAATCCACATTTAAGACCTTTCCCTAAATGATTGACCAGAGGTTTATGACACAAGTCAGTAACTAAACATGATTTGTTTAAAGAACAGTTCCATTTGAAAAAGCAAATGCTGTCAAACCATTCATGGGGGAGGAAAAAAAGTGCCTTTGGCGTTGTATTAACGATATATTTTTAATTTCCCAGTTGCTGCAGTCTCGCTGTTTGCATTTAAGGCTGTCAGAAAGAATTGTTTAATAAGTGCCATGGAACAAAGAGGCTGGAAATCACCTCCCTAGGAAAGGCAGGAAAGCTTTCAGCAAGAACCTGGAGAAAGAAAAGCCTGGTCAATACTGCTCGGAAGTGCCTGTTTGTGCTGCAATTAAAGGAATTTTGATATATTAAACCTTCTGTGGGGCTGAACAATGTCTCCTGAGTGAATGGCAGAGAGTTTCGGGGAATAGGGATAAATTTGTGTCACAATTGTCAGTGCAGGAATCTCTGGAAGGATGTGCTCACTTCTTAGGATCAGCATTTTTCCAAGGCAAGTCCAGCAAAGTTTGGCCTAATCCAGATCTAGCAAGGACAGGCAGGAGGAGGGATGGCTGCAGGGAAATGTCTCATCCATCCTCTCACTGGAGGAGAAATTCATCCATCTCCTCTTGCTCCATTTCAACTTGATCATGAACTTCATGGCAATGAAGGATGGGGGCTGAGGTGTTGGTAAAAATCCCTGGGTTTGGTGAGAACCCAAAGAATTTCACTGATATTGGGGTGGTTTTGTAGGGTTCATTGGTTCCAGATTGGGTTGTTTTTTTTTTTTTTTGCAGCATGGAGCCTCATCTTTATAATTAATAAAACCGAATTACAGAAAACACCATCTGGCATTAATTCCTGGCCTAATGAACTGCACAGCACCAATCTGAGCTCTTTCTCCTGATGAAGCATCCCTCCCCAGCAGGCTCTGGGACAGCTTTTAGCAGGAGCAGCACATTTCCAGCCCAGTTTTACAGAACTTTTCCTTGGCTTTGTCCTCCTTACACAACCCTGACATTTCAAATGTCAGCTTTTTATTGAGCAAGAGCCTTGGAGGAGTTAAAGTGGCCTTGAAAAATAATCCCCAGAACCCAGCCCAGGTCTCCAGGGAGCTCCTGCTCTGCTGGAAGGAGCTGGGAGTTCTGCTGGGGCGGCTTCCTGTGCCTGCAGCACTCCCGTGGCCCCTCCAGGTGATCCCTCACCTTCAGTTTTACCCCGTGATTATCCCCGGCAGCCTCTGTGGCTTCCTGGTCTCGGCCGGGGAGGGAGGCGAGGGCAGGGCTGGGTGTGCATGGGAAGCTCTCCACGCCCTCTGGGAGTGCTGAGCCTCGCAGGGAGCTGGGGCAGTGCTGGGAATTTGGGCACCTTCCACCAGAGCTGGGGCACGGCCGGACCAGTCTGAGGAGCCCTGCGCACGAGGAGGGGCATTTTAATCTGGAGGAAAGCACTTTAGTCCCTCCTGCCCCTCAGCTCCTCGTGCTCAGGGCTTCTGGGGACAGTTCCTTCCCAGCCCAGCTCGTGCTGCAGCTCCTGGCTGTCTTTGTGCTGGTGGCACAGTGCACGAGGCAGTGCCAACAGCAATTCCTGGGGCACAGCACTCACAGAATCCCAGGGGCACTGAGAGTGGAAAAGCTCTCCAAGGTCACCGAGTCCCAGCTGTGCCCAATCCCCACCTTGTCCCCGGCCCGAGCACTGAGTGCCACCTCCAGCCCTTCCTTGGACACCTCCAGGGGTGGTGAAACCTCCCTGGGCAGCCCCTGCCAGTGCCTGGCCACCCTTTCCATGAAGAAATTCCTCCTCATGTCCTGGGCCACCCCTTGAGGCTGTTCCCTCTCCTCCTGTCCCTGCTCCTGCGAGCAGATTCTGACTCCCACCTCCTGGCAGGGAGTTGTGCANGAATCCCAGGGGCACTGAGAGTGGAAAAGCTCTCCAAGGTCACCGAGTCCCAGCTGTGCCCAATCCCCACCTTGTCCCCAGCCCCGAGTGCCACCTCCAGCCCTTCCTTGGACACCTCCAGGGGTGATGAAACCTCCCTGGGCAGCCCCTGCCAGTGCCTGGCCACCCTTTCCATGAAGAAATTCCTCCTCATGTCCTGGGCCACCCCTTGAGGCTGTTCCCTCTCCTCCTGTCCCTGCTCCTGCGAGCAGATTCTGACTCCCACCTCCTGGCAGGGAGTTGTGCAGGGCCACGAGGTCCCCCCTGAGCCTCCTTTTCTCCAGGCTGAGCCTTTCCCAGCTCCCTCAGGAGTTCTCCAGCCCCTTCCCAGCTCTGTTCCCTTCCCTGGACACGCTCCAGCCCCTCTGTGCCTGACTCACCATTCACAAAGCAAATATCTGGAGGCCCAGGTAAAGCCGGGGTGCAGAGGGGGTGGAATCACCTGGTTCCATGGGGTTCTCTGAGGGTGCTGTGAGCAGGGCTGGTGGGAAGGATCTGAGCACCAGGGGCACAAAACTCCTCCCTACCTGCACAGCCACCTCACAAAATGATAAAGATTTTGGGGAGGGTGAAGAAAAGAAAACAGGAAAATGTGACCAGAGTTTCTCTGATCACCGTGAGGCTGCTCTAACCAAGGGTTTCAGAGTTCCTAAAGCCAGAAGAGAGGGGAAAAAGAAGCATGGGGGGAGTGGGAAGGGAGAGAGCCTGTTCTGAAGAGGGGAAAGATCTCCTTGAGGAGCACCAGCACAGCTCCAGACACTCTGGGGCTCCTGCTGTGGCTGTGGCCAGGGCTCTGCATGGCTGCCATGAGGAGCTTGGATGGCAAATGCAGTCTGGGAAGAGAGGACGATGCTGGGAGGGACTGGCAAACACCTCCAGCTGCTCCAGCAAACAGCCACGAGGGCTGGGATTCAGGCCCTGCCTCTCATTAGCAGCAGCTCCCTGCTTCCAGGCCCTTTACAGGATGGAGGGGTTTAAGAACACATTTTACCATCCATTTAATGTAACAATATTAAGCTCGATTTGGCAAGGCCACTTCAGACATAAAACTTTAAAATGAGCTTTTTCAGAGCATAAAATCACAATTGGTCCTGCTAGTAAAAGGATAAAATAAATGTCTATTCACTCTAATTGCTGTCAAACTTGTGATTTTTTTTTGTTTTGTTTTCTTTTATATGTAGTAAAGCCAACGTGGTTTTATTGTATAGGGTGCAAACGCTCACCGTGTAATATTATAAATCCTGCAGAGAATTAAGCATCTGCACATTTTTCCTGGCTGTTTCTTGCTTTAACTCGAAACGTCTGTGAGCCCTGGCACAAAAGGGAAGTCTGTGGGCGAGCCTGATCCCACCTCCTTTCCAACCCCACTCTTCCCGAGCCCTTTGCTCGTGTGCTGGCAGCGGGGATTTGTGGGGCTGAGAGCAGCTGATGGCAAACTGAGCAGCCTGGGAGGGAGTCAGAAAGGATTCTGATACACAGCATTCGTGGGGTTTATCCCAAAAGCTGCAAGGAGCCAGCCTCCCGCGAGCTCCAGTTGGAAAACAAGAATTCTTAGACCAGCTCCTCCTACCTCCGAGCCAGTGTGGGAATTGTTGGATGCAGGAGCTGAGATCTCTGACCTTTGCTAAACTCTGCTTTGCTCAACGGGTCTCCCTGTGCTTCCAGAACAGCTCTGCCTGCTGCAATTCCACCAGAAATTCCTGCTCTGCCTTCATCTTGTCCCTAAAACCCCTGCAAGGAATTGTTGGATCCCTCTGACCTTTACTAAACTCTGCTCTGGTTGATGGGTCCTGGGGTCTCCCTGTGCTTCCAGAACAGCTCTGCCTGCTGCAATTCCACCAGAAATTCCTGCTCTGCCTCCCTGAAAACGCCTCTGAGGAGCTCCGAGGGTTTGGTGGTGCCCTGGCAAATGACCCACTGAGGAATGTGGCAGGAATTGCCCCATTTCTCCCGGCCTGTGAGTGTGAAGAGAGGGAATTGTGAAAGGAAGCAGCCCTGGGAGGCTCCAGGTGATCCCAGATACATCCAGGGACTGAAGGGTGCTGGATAACCCGGCACAAGCACCCAGCGAGGCTTCACCAAAGCAGTGAACACGAAAAGAACAAAAACCTCTCAGTTACTGTTGTATTTCCTCCCCTTGAAGGTTCTCTGACCTTCCAGAGATGGCCCAGCTGCCCAAGAGAGTTACCCAGGGATGGGCAGAGCGAAGTGGAACACGTGACATTTGCAGGTGTTTTTTGAAAAATAGCAAAGAATTGTCTGAGTCGGGGCTGGAGGAGCTGGGACAGGCAGAACCCTGCTCCTGCCACTCCTCCACCACTGCTTTGGCTTTTTCAGCGCTTCACCCAGACACAAACATTCCCCTTTCCTTTGTTTCCATGGCAAAGAACAAGAGATGCATTTGCTCATCGGGAAATGGCACAAATCTGGGGCTCGCCAGCAGCTCCAGCTTCCTCTGGGAGCTCCTGGGAGCACTTGGGCACAGCCACAGCACAAAACAGCTCCAGAAATGATCCCCTCCCGTCCTCACTGGTGGCTCCAAGGAGCCCTGGTGGTGCCAGGCATCTCCTGTCACTAATGCTGCCCAAACGGGAGCCAAAAGGGAGGCTCTCATTTCCAAAACAATTTCGTCATTTCCCTTATTTACTTCATTATCGCCTCAATCTGCAAATGAGGTTTCAGTTGAGGCCGAAAAAAAACAGAGAGAACATTCTCCACCTTGTAGTTTTTCATTAGTTTCTTCCAATTTTGGAAGAATTATTATGATGGGTTTCTCAAAACTTTTACTTTGTGGTTTTTTGTTTTTTTTTTTTTTTAAATCTTTACCAGTTCAAACCCAGCAGAGATGTTGTAGAATGACATTTAAAATGAAATGAAGGCAATTCACGCCACCTTTGCTCCTGTTCCTCCTCATGGGATTCTTTGGAAAGTGAGGATTTTTCCAGCCCAAACTGGATGTATTTGAAGATTTCCAGCCTCCCAGCCAGCCCCAGCAGAGATAAAGGCTGGGATTTGCACTGTGTTGTTCTTCCACTAGATGTCCCAGTAAATATTATTTACATTGACCAGGATTGAAGGATTTCCCTGGAATGCTGTTTTTCCTCCACCTTTATGGGCTCATCCCTGCTGGCAGAATTTTTAAGTCACAGGCTTTGGAATAAAAAGAGGGAAAATGGATTTAGGTTATAAACCCCACATAAAACACACTATTACAGAGGTGTGAGGATGCTCTGGGCATTTCCTACTGATCAATGGATCAGAAATACACCCAAATAACCTGGAATAGTTATCCCAATTAACAGCTCCTCCTTTCATGGAAAATGACCAGAATGGAACTCCAGCAGGAGCAAAAGCAGCTCGTGGTAGGACTGGTTGGCTCTTCCAGCTGAGAAGCACAAGGAACATTAACCATGGAATTCTGGAATTTGGGTTGGAGGGATTTTTAAGCCCATCCAGTGCCACGGCAGGGCCACCTTCCATCATCCAAGGCTGCTCCAAGCCCCATCCAAGCTGGCCTTGGACACTTCCAGGGATCCAGGGGCAGCCACAGCTGCTCTGGGAATTCTGTGATGGGTTAAAGGGTTCTGCCTCTGCCAAGCTGGGGCTGGGGGAAGGATTTTGCTTTTAAATGAAAGGAAAACAAGAGAGCTGTGTTGGAATTACCCACTCTGCTCTTTGTCTAAGCAAGGAGGGCTCTGACAGAGTCACTGTCCCAAATCCCAGCCCTCTGCTCCCCTCCTGGCATTGGGACACTGCCCAGGGGACAGGAGCAGGAATTCCACCTGGCCCCATGTCCCAGATCCCAAATCCCAGCCCTCTGTTCCCATCCTGGCATTGGGCACTGCCCAGGGGACAGGAGCAGGAATTCCACCCTGTCCCTGTCCCAAATCCCAAATCCCAGCCCTCTGTTCTGTCCCTTTGGGACTCTGCCCAGGGGACAGGAGCAGGAATTCCACTGCCCAGCCTGGCCCCTCCAGGGGCAGAGAGCAGCCGGACCTGCAGGATGTGCAGGAGCATCCCCAGGGCTGAATTTAACCCATTGCTTCCCGCTTCCAAACAGTCTGGGAGGGTTAAGCCGTAGACGTGGGATGCGCTGGGTCCTACCCCCGGCTGGGGCTGTGAAATCAGAGCTGCTGGCGCTGGTTTGATCCCTTTTGTTCTCGCGTGGTGGTCCGGTCCCAGCCTGCCACGACCACAAAAAGCGCCTCGCTTGTTCCTTCTTGCCGAGCTCTTCGCTGTCCTTCAGCAGGGGAAGGTTTGAATGAGGCACCGTCACTGCCCGGGGGCAAAAATGCAAAGCAGACAAAGCAAAACCCCCCCATCCCAACCCCCAAAATCCCCCCAGACAGCTCCAGGTGCAGAACAGAACACACTGAGGGGAAACATGTGAAACTGTGTTCCTTTTTGAGCTGGAATTAAAGGAATTGGAGTAATGATTATTTAAGTAGACACACGTGGAAACTGATTCTCTCCAGATAGGAAACAGGTGAGTGCAAACAGGATGGGTGATAAGGGGACAGGTGGGGTGATTAAATTGCTTTTTAAAACACAGAAGAAGGGTGTGAAGGAAGAAGGAATGGCAGTGCTGGAGTTTAGGGTGGCTGGTTTGCATTTTAGCTCCTCAGGACCACAAAGCTGTCACTTAAAAGGAAGATGCTCAGAGAGAAGGGCAGAGCCTTCCTAAAACTGAGAGGATTCATCTCTCCTGGAATTACCTCCCTGAAACTCCTTCATCCAAGTGAGATTTTGCATCCAACTCCCTCTCAGGCCAAGGCAGAGAAGAAACA
Source organism: Promerops cafer (assembly GCA_013398275.1). Lineage (NCBI taxonomy): Eukaryota > Metazoa > Chordata > Aves > Passeriformes > Nectariniidae > Promerops > Promerops cafer. The sequence goes on from VZSE01014632.1 coordinate 60,615, forward strand.
TTTGCCAGAGTATCCCTAAAACTGGTAAGAAGGGAAGGCAGGAGGAGTCAGCCCCTCTGGGGCTGTGCCCTCGTCCCAGGTCAGACACCTGCACAGGTAAAGGCAGCAGCAAGTCCTGACCTTCACTCCTCCAAAAAAAGGCAAATAAATCACAAACAGTCCTGAAGATGGCTTCAATCACCACTTTTACACATTTTGCTTCCTTAGAGAAAATCTCTCCTGGAACACTTCATTTCAGCTCTTCTTTTCCTGGCTGGCAGCAGGATGGTGCTTGGGAACACTCGACAAGCGTTGGGATTGTTTTGGGGTTTCTTTTAATATCCTGGGAGAAATTAAATCAACAGACAAATGTGGAAGCTCTGAGTGGAAAATCATGTCCAGGCTTGTGTGTAGGGGAAAAAAAAAAATTTACAGTGATAACAAGGCAAATCCTGCAATTTCAGGTTTATGTTACATTCATGGGGCAGCGGGGGAAAAGTCCTGCTCAGCTTTTAAACCTGTCCTCTGTCTGCAGGCAGCAATCCCAGACTCTCCATTAGCTGGGCAGTAAAAGTCAGGAACAGATGGGAGCAGACAAAATATGGGATGAGAGTGCAGTGGCTGGAGGATGAGAGGATGATTTCTGTGGTGTTGCTTTGGCCTAACATGATGGAATAACCTCAAAAATCCTGGGGCACCCAGGGAGGCTCCTGGAGCTCGCCAGGAGCTTCCAAGTGGAGTTAAAAATGGACAATGTGTTTTCCCTATTTCCCTGGGCTCAGTTTTCCTTAGCTTTGAATCCTGGGTATCCTCTTCCATCTCTCAACACAGATCTCCAGCCAAATAATATTCAGGAAAAGCATTGGGAAGCTCATCAAGGAGCAACGAGGTCCCTCTGTATCTGCCACTGCCTGGCTCAGGGTTTGATGGATCAACAGTGCCAAGGAGCAGAGGATCAGCCCTGGGAGTTCCCAGCCTGGATAAATCACAGCCACATCCCATCCTCAGGCTGGGAAAACAGAATTGTGAGGAACAAACTGACGGAGATGGGGAGAGAACAGGAAAATAAATGTTTCTTTAATAAATTTTTCTTTAATTCTTTTTATCAAACTCTCATAATTCTGTTCCAGACTCCTTGGTAAGAGCATGTGGATTATCTGTGGTGATAGAACAGCTCCAGTCCTTGGGAATCTTTCCTGGTTCCTCACTGGCTCACTCTGGCAGTCTTTAAAAGATGAGGATCAGGATTTACCTTCCCCGTGGGAGGTTCAATCACCCCAGGTTTGCGAGTTGGGGTGATCCTGGGGAAAGGGGGAGCAGCCACCCCGTGGATCTGCAGAGAATCCAGTGCAAGATCCCAAAAGACAACCAGGACAAACCCCAGCCCCAGCCCGCCTGGCACTTTATACCACACCCGAGATCCCAGCTTCATTTCCAGCCCTACAAGAAACCTGGGGTTGATTTAACCTACAAAAGATAATTAGGTGATAATTAACACGTAACAAATGACAGGGATTATTATTGCTGGAGCCTCCAGGACGGATTTCCAGTCTTGGCTCAGCCCAATAGTTTGCTGTGGGACGTTATTTTTTTATTATTATTATTTTGGGGGGTATCTTTTGCTTCCCACAATCCCATTTTTGGAGGAGGAAGGCACCCTGGGATGCAGCAAGGAATGATTTGGAGCAGCTCTCTTCCTGAAAGGAGGTGCTGATGAAGCTGGGAGAGATGTGGCTCTGATAAACAATGCCCACCTTGCCCAGCCTGTTTGGGGTGGCACCTGGCCAGGAGGGAGCTTTGTCACCAGCTTTAGCTGGTGCTTCTCACCCTGCCCTTGCTTTGCTCCCCCACGAGCAGTCCAGCAGATTCTCAATTTTTCAGTGCATTCAGGAGCACCAGAGGACGGTGGGATCAAGGACTCATGGAATGGTTTGGAAAGGATTTAAAAATCTCCCTCCCTCACCTCCCCTGGGTGTGAGGAGAAAAACCTAAAATCCAACCGGATCCTCGAGAGTCAAAATCTGTAATTCCTGATTTGCATCCTCACAAAAGCTCTCCACCCTCTGGAAGGTCAGGTTCTGGAGGTGGTGCTTTCAGGCAGACCAAGCAATCCCTGGCTCACACACAGCACTCCCCAGGTGACACTTCGGGTGACAAAGTGTCAGGGGATGTCACCCAGGCGTGTCTCTGATCCCTGGATCAGGATCAATGTGAGCAATTAAAGCTTTATCCTGTCCTAAAAATAGCCCCAGGTCAGGACAGGGGCAGGGAGAAACTCTTCAGCCCTCCCTGAATTCTCCAGATGGACATAAAAATTCAGATTTTTGGGGGTTCCTTTCCAAGCCTTTCAAATCAGTGTACAACAGCAACCAAGGCTGATCCTGTCATGGATCCACGTCACATTCACCAGCCAATGAAACCCCAAAAATGGCCAGAGAGGAGCCTTTCAAAGCACCCAGCAGTCTGAAGTGCTCAAGTTTTCCTATTTTCCCTCCGAATTTCCTCGGAAAGGAGAACCAGTGGATTCCCACGGGGTCACCCAAAGTATGAAGCATTCCCAGTTAGTGCAAGGAGCTGTAAAGCTTCACCTCTGTGGCTTGTCCCAATCCTAGAAGGGCCCAATTACAAAACTGATCCAGTTTTTTGAAAAATTTCTGCCTTTCCATCTTCCCCACAGCCCAGCTCAGCCCTCTGCCTGTCCTGGCTGGGCACAGGGGCTTGGTGTCCATCCTGGTGTCTATTCCTGGATTAAATTCCATTTTTTTCCCCTTTCCCTGTGGTTGAGGACATTAAAATCCCCTCAGTAACCCCAGCGAGCAGCAGTTGGGCTGCAGAGCTCTGAATTTCCTCCCCAAGCACTGCAATAATTCTTCCAGAGACCATTATGATCCTTCCAGATGTTGGTGTTTTCCAGGCCCTTTCCAAGCCCAGCTCGAACCCCACGTGGAAGGGGAGCTGAGCTCTGGGGGTGGACAGTGTCTGTGATTTCCTCAGCTCCCTGAGCCTCTCTGCCCTCCCACAATTAGCTTAATGACTGTAAACAACCACCAGGGATTTGCTGCAAAAAAAGGGAACGTGTCACAGCAAGCAAAGCTTTGAGACGAGCACCCAAGTTTGTCCCCCAAACTTCACACTGCCGTGCTACAAATCAAAATTTATCATTATCCTGATGCATTTAAAATAATTCCCGAGGTTTCCAACATGTCTGTGAACGTTTCCCTTTTTCCTTCTGCTTTTTCAGCAGCAGCAAACCCCGGGGTGAGGGTTCTAAACAGCAGCAGATTTTGCACTTATTTTTGCTCATCTCTGGCTCTATTTAGAGAATGGATTTTCCTCCCCTCTGTTGAGTTTGGACCACAAAAATATCAAATACGGAGAAATGGAGGTTTGAAAAACAAAAGCAACGGTGCTGAGTCCTTTCAGGGATAAACAAACACAGCTGCTCTGGGATTTCCCTAATAAATAATAAATAATTTCCCTAATAAATAGAATTTGCTGTCAGTTGTGGGTCCAGATTAGGTGGATAGGGGAGGGGAGCATTATTTATTTCTCTTTAATTGTCTAGGGAAGCATTATTTATTTATCCCTTCTTGTTTATTAGCTGCAAGCACCCTCAGAAAATTGGATAATTCTCCCAACTGACCACCTTGGGAGCTCCTGGGACAAGAGGACAGCCTGGAGTCCTTGGGAAGCAGCACAAGCATTGCCAGGGCAAGAGAACTTCAGGTTTCACTCTGCTGTGAGCTATGAGGTCCCTCCTATCCGATTTTAGCATTTTCTTGGCTCAGGGGAGACGTTTCCATGAACCTCCAGGCATCCTGGTCAGGCTCAGGCAAAACTGATTGGCGGTGATTTGTCCTAATACCAATAATGCTGATTTTTCCTGGTGCGATCCCAGTCCCTCAGCAGGGCCCTGGGCACCTTCCAAACTCCAAATTTCCTGGGCTTCAGCCCCTGGAAATTGCTGAGGGAAAAGCACAGGGGCTCTTCTGGAAGTCAGGTCCTCGCCTGGGGTTGTGTTTAGAGGTGGGAGCATCGTAGGATATAAAACATTCCAGCAAGGCCACGAGGGGTGACAGTGGCTTTGTCACACTGTGACAGTGGCCTGACCTCTCAGGACACGGCCCCTGCTGGTTGGATTTGCTGTTACCAGGCCACTGTGACCAGTCAGGGCTTCCAAAAAAAAAAAAATAAAATCAGTTTTGGCTCTTCATTTTCAGCTTTTCCCTCAGCCTGACAGAAAACTGCAACCTTTCCTTGGCCACCTAGAGAGCTGGAGAAGTTTTGGAGGTGAATCCCTCTCTGAGCCACTCACAGCAATCCCCGGGGTTAAGGACTCTCTTCCCTGAAGAATATTTTTCTCTTGACATCCATCACAAGTGCCAGGGCAAAAAGCAGCAGGTCTGAACAGGAGAGGGAGGGAAAGAGAGCCTGGTTTGCTGCCTTGCAGCATTTTATCCTGATCAGACAGGGAGATAAAGCCTCTGCTCCTGGTTACAGGATCAGGTTGGAAGTGGAAGTGGCGGCCACACATTCCCTGGTGCTCTTTGTGGGTGATTTATCACCAGAGATGCTCATTTTCCCTCCTTAGCTGGAGTGGAAATCCAGAATAAATAGGAATAAATCGAGTAGGAGGTAGTGAGAAAAGGGTGTGTCCTGTATTGGGGAGAGCAGTGAAAATAAACCTCCAAACGCTGGCATGGTGTGTTTATAATCACCCCGCAGTCTGGAAAGGGAGGACAAAAGGCAGAGAAAAGGAGTGAAATGATAAAAATTTTCTGGTTTATAGCAGAGTGGGTGAAATTTGGGGTCTGAAAATCAATGATTTTCCAGCTCTTGCTCAGCACCTGATGCCCTTTGGCCCAGAGCCACCAGGGCAAAACTGGGTGCCAACTGCAACAGGGCTGAAGAATTTTTTTCCCAGAGCAGCTGTGGCTGCCCCTGGATCCCTGGCACTGCCCAAGGCCAGGCTGGACAGGGCTGGGAGCACCCTGGGACGGTGGAAGGTGTCCCTGCCCATGGCTGGGGGTGGAATAAGGTGAAATTTAGGTCCTTTCCCACCCAAACCAGTCTGGGATTCTGTGGCTCTTCAGGAAACCCAGCTGTGGAAAAGAGGAGATACTTTACAGCTGGCACATGACACTGATGAACCTAAAATTAAGATGTTCAATAAACTGGGATCTGTAACCTCGTTTCTAGAAGCCCAGAAACCCCCACCATGACGGAATAGCCATTATTTGTTATATTCCTCCTCATCATTTTGACATCTTCGGGAAAAAAAATCAGAATTAGAACAAGCCAAGTCCATTCTCAGGAAGATTTGTGTTTGCTCTTCACGGCTGAGCCTCACTCAGCACAGCTTTATCCTCCCTCAGCTGACTTTTCACATCCTGATTCAACAAAGCCCTAAAGCCTGAGCAATCAGTGCTGGCGTAACTCTGAGCTGCTCCCTGCTGAACCTGCTTCCCAGAGGTTCTGCAGGAAGGATAAATGGCCCCAGGAACACAATCAAATGAGATCCAGCCCTGGGATTTGCTTCTGCATCTCGCGGTGATCCGGATTCTTCCTTGGGAAGGAAAGCGCCCACGCTGTGCCAAGAAGGGCCTGGAATATGTCACACTCATTTTTTCCAGGATGGGGGCACTCCACAGCAGGCAGCCGCGGTGGGATGAGACCCCAAAGGTGACATTTCTACACCAGAAAATCTACTTTGCACTGCCATGAGCGATCACGAGCGGTGGTGGCGATTCCTTCCTTCAGCTTTGCGTAGCAAATGCCATCAGGGTTCTTTTAGGAAATCAAAATCCACCCTCAGCTTGGGGTTTCCCCATTTTTTAATTTTTTTTTTTGTATTTTCTTTCTCCAGCCAATGGCCACGAGGAGCATTTTGCTGTCAGGAAACGGTAGCAAGCACTAAAAGGAAAACAGAGGATAAAAATATCAGGGGGTCCACCTGCGATCACCGGAATCAGCATCTATCCTTTTTCATTGCTTCTTTCTCACCCCTAATCCTTTGTTTTCCCTATCAGTTCCTTCCCCCGGCACGGAGCAGACTGCCTGGGGTGCCTGGCACGGGCAGCTCCAAGCTCTGGGGCGCTGGAATCCCCCTTGGATCCGTCAGCTCCCGCTGCCGGAGCCCGGGAAGCGGCAGAACAAAGGGATCCGCGCCTCCTCTCCAAGGTGTCCCCCTGCCGTGTCACGCATGAGGGGAAATCTCCTCCGGGAGAGCAGCCCAGCCCGTTCCTGTTGGGAGCGTGGGTTTTCCGGATGACTGGGAGTCTGTAACCCGCACCTGAACCTTGCTGGTGGCTCAGCCTGTGGGAATTGTTTTGGCGGAAGGCGAGACCCAACAGGCCCCTGCTGACTGCGGCAGGAAGGCTCTGACAGCCAGAGGTAATTCAGGAAAACCCACGGCTCATCGCTGCTCTGGGAGCCTGGGGAGAGCTGGGGGCTCCCAGTGCTTCCCCCCACTCAGGTGGAGCAGAAAATCCCCCCAGGTCCCACTCGGTTCTCTCCTGACTCCCTGTTTTTTTCTGGGACAGATTGGCATTATTCTCATTTTTAATTAAGAGAGGTCTCAGCGTTTCGAGGTCTCAGCGTTTCGAGGTCTCAGCACTCTGAACTCAGAATTTTGAGGTGACAAAAGGAAGATGCTGAGAGGAAAATGCCTGGGGGGAGCATTCCCAGTTATAACAAGAAGGCCACAGGTAAACACCACATTTCCCCCTCACTCATCCATTTTATGCATATTAAAAAGGCCCAAACTCTCCTAAGAAGTTCCATGTTGCGTTTGGGACACTTTTATCCTTTTTTCCCCCTCTCTATTTTGTCCTAACTTGGGCTGGTAATTAATTGCAGAAAAGGAGTCTTTCTCCTGGAAGTTCTGCCTTTGCACTTGTCAGAAATGTCATCTGTTAATTACTCATGGTGAGGAGCTGCAGAATTGGGCTTTGATGCTGCAGCTCGTCCTGGCCCTGGGTGAGTTGGCTCCTTGTGCCCCGGGGCCAGGGGCAAGTGCAGGGGGACAGGAGGGCCACACACGTTTGGAAAAATGGTGATGTCTGTGACAGGAAACTCCCAGAAACACCTGGAAAGAGGGAGAGTGAGAGATCTTTGTGTAAAGATGCATCTCCGCTCGTGGCGTCCAGAACCAAAATGAATCATGAACAAAATGAGCTCGTTTTGATTATTTTGGTTATTTGGAAGGGGCTGCCCAGGGAGGTTTGGAGTGCCCATCCCTGGAGGTGTCCAAGGAACTCCTGGGGGTGGCACTCAGAGCTCTGGGCTGGGGACAAGGTGGGGATTTGGCACAGCTGGGACATCAACGATCCTGGAGGGCTTTTCCAGCCTCAGGGATTCTGTGAGGTTTAGATTGGATATTTGGGGGAATTTCTTCCCTAAAAGGACTCCCCAGCCCTGGCACAGGTACAGGGTGGAGTGCCCAGCCCTGGAGGGATTTCAAGTCCAGGTGGATGTGGCACCTGGGGACATGGGGCAGTGGTGGCTTGGGCAGGGCTGGGGAATGGTTGGATGAACTTAGAGGTCCTTTCCAACCTTCGTGATTCCATGATTCCATGAATATCTGTCTTCTGGTTTGGAGTCTCCATCCCTGGAGGTGTCCAAGGAATTCCTGGAGGTGGCACTCAGTTCTCTGGGCTGGGGACAAGGTGGGATCACAGCTGGGACTCTGTGACCTTGGAGAGCTTTCCCAACCTCAGTGATCCTGGGATTCTGCTCTCCCAGTTCCCTCTCACAGGCAGAAGACAGCTCTGCTGCCAGCTCTGCACGGCTCTTCCTTAGCAGAGTGATAATTAATCCATAAATTTGGAATCCTTCACGTTCCTGATGAGACCCAGACGCTGCCAGAGCTCCCTGGGGACAGGGAGCTCCTGCAATCCCCCTGCCTGGGGAGCAGAGAACATCTGGCTGCTGTCCTGAGCCCCACAGCTGCACTGGGATCATGGAATCATGGAATGGTTTGGGTTGGAAGGGCCCTCAGTGATTGCCCTGATGCCTTGTGGAGGCTGACCTAGAGCAGAGGCCAGACAGAGTTAAAGAATAAATTCAGGATTTATTAAAAGGAGATCCTCAGTGGATACACCTTGGGCAGTACAAGAGCCCAGCCAGGGCTGCACCCGAGATGAACCAAAATGGTCACAAAATGTACGATGGTCACGAGGTCTCTCACTTTTATAAGTTCTGGTCCATTTGCATATTGGAATTAATTGTCCAATTACAGCTTTAGGTTATGAAGTCCCACCCTTCTTGTTTTTCTCTCTTCATTCCACTGTTGGTTTTGCTCTTGGGCCTGAGATTTGGATCACTTGTCCTTGGTCCCCAGGTAGAGCAGGAATTGTTTTGTCTCCCTGCTCTGTGAAGGGAGCTGCCATCCCCTAATGTGAAGCTCAGAACTGCACACTAAAGCAGCACAGAACCTGAAAATATAAAAGTTGAAACCTGAGGAATCAACCCAGTTCGGGCAGAGGTGCCCCTCTCTAGATCAGATTGCTCCAACCAACCTGGCCCTGAGCACTTCCAAGGATCCCTTCTCCATCCAGAACCTCTTTGCTCGCCTTATCCTGCCTTTCCATTTCCAATTTACCCAAATTCGGGCCATTCCAGGAGATTCCCTGCTTTTCCTGCCCTTGCTGTTCTCAGCTTCCCCAGCAAATTGATCCATCCTCTGTCCCAGCTCTTCTTTCCAGAACCTTTTGAGAGGTTTCCCAGTCCTTTCCCACTCCCCACCTTCCTGATGCTTCTGGAATCCATCTTTTCATGAAGAAAAAAGGGATAAATAAAATAATTTGGGTTTGTCACCTCTATACAACACTTATGGAACAATTGATTCCCATTTAACACCCCTGTTGACCCTTGGAAAAATATTTAAAATCCCTAACTCTTGTAGGAGCCAAAAATAGAGCTGTTTAATCATGGAGCAGAAGAGAATAAACCTCTCTGCAGACCCACACAGTAAATCCTTTAAGAAGTTTGAATGCATTTATTAGAGAAAAGAAAAAAAGTTATGGATGTTTCAGAGGTCAGGAGAAAATGCCTGGGAGACCCATTCCAGCTGATCCATGGAGGTCACCGTTTATATTTTTTGCTATTTATGTGTGAAATGTTCTCTGAATGAAGGGCATTATCTGACAATTTACTGCTGATTTGCTCCAAAAGGTGGGAAAATTGATATTCCAAAGGTCTGGGTCTCCAGGCAAGAAAATGGGATTTAAATAAATTCAGATTTTTTTTGCTTTGTGCCCCGGATTCCTCCTGGGAGTTGCGGATGGGTTTTGTGGGTGAAAACAAAGGGAAAAAGAAGGGAGGCAGCAAGAAAGGAGGGAATTCAGAGACAGGGATTTCTGCCTGAGGAATTCTGTGGGGAGGACACTTTCCCTGTTGCACAACTCTTTCTGTGATGGCCAAAAAATTGCTCCAAGTGATGCCTTTGACACCAGCTCCGTGTTTATAACTACTGATTTCCCCCCTGAGTCTCCTCCTGATGGGAATATTTGGGAAGCAGGAATGGCAAAGATCACAACCATGTGTGGAAGGAAGAACAGCAGAAGGAATCCTGTAGAAATGAAGATTGGATTTTATGTTTTGCCAAGGCAAAGCCCCTCTGTATTAATTAATGTTCATTATGGACCAAGGTTAAATAATCTTAGGGAAGCGGGGATCTGTCTCTAAATCCTGGAGGATCCCTGTTTTCCAATCCTAAACTTTATCAGCTTTCAGACAGTCCTGGATTAATGGGAAGGCCAAGCCTGGGAGTTTTGGGAAGTTTCCCCTTGGGAGAGCCCAGGGAAAGGATGTCCCTCTGAAAGAATATTTTGAGGAAATATTCCTGCTTTTTTCACCCTCAAGGAGACATGGGGGTGGGTTTTGGAAAACTCTGAATTTTCCTTGTATACCCACCAGTTTTTGGGGATAGTTCTATCAGAGATGGGAGTTTGGGTCCATCCTGCAATGGGGACATGGAAAATCTCTGCTGAGAGAGCTTTTTCCATGGGAAAATGATGTAGATTTGTAGATGGAGTCTTATATTTCAATCATAACAAACCTTACAAGGTCCTGAATCCCACAGAATTGGGACCAAATAAGTGTTAAGAAAGTTCAGAGTTTTCTGTTGTTATTTGCTCTCATCTTTTTTTATAGAAGCATATTCTTTATAAGCTTTTGGAAAAGTAATTTTTGAAGCAAAGGAAAAAAAAAATCATGTTTGGACACCTCGATTTCTTCTTGAAAGCATTCCAAATCTCTACTTTTAGGTTGCTAAACCAGAATAAAAATAATTATCACACATGACAATTTGCAAAGCTTTTAATTAGCAAAACTACCAGGGGAATAAAAAAAAAAAGAAATGAGGGAAGAAAAAAAAGCAAAAATCTCAAGAAAACTTGCAACAGGTTTTCTCTAAGCATGGGTGGAGTGGAAAAAGTGAGCCAAGATAATTACCCACACTTAGTCATAAGGAGCAGGAAACACAGTAAAAGAAAAAAAAAATCTAATTGGGGCTGTTTTTCATATATATATTAAGGTGTTAATTTCCATCACATCATACAATGCAAGAACTTGGGATTTGGAGCGCAGGATCCTTTCTGCAGATGAAATGACAGAAAAAAAAAGGCAAATCCACGTGCAGATGTTGATATGCACACAATTAAATATTCACACAGCAGCTCGGGCTGGGGTTCGTGCTCATGGAGGGTTTTGTTTCATTGCTTTCGCACAAAAGCTGCTGCCCCTTTGGCACAAAACCAGAGGAGAGGCAAGAGCAGGGCTGCAAAGCCACCAGGCAGAGGAGGTGACAGGAGAGAGGTCCCCATTTCCTACAGACCAGGTCTGAGGAGGTGTCAGACAACCACAAAGCCTCAGGGTCATTCAGAACGACCACAACAACCCCAGCTCCCTCAGACAGGAATGGAAAATTCATCTCTCTGCCACAGGCATCCCTTTTTCCCCACAGGAACAAGAGCTGGACATGCTCCTCCTTTGGAGGGCTCCAAATCGGTGTCCTGATGCTCCGAAACGATTTCATTGCGAGAGGAGTTTGACCCATCAGTTATTTTCAGTTTGCAGAGGTCTGTGCACTTTGATATCATTATTAATAAACACAGAATCAGGTCGATGTGACCAGCTGGAACACTGAGGGGAGATTTGGGAAGGCAGAACTTAGGGAAGGATCTTCTTTCCCAGCATTATTCAGGCCCCTGGAAGGCAGGAGGGAACTGAAAGGAGGAGAAGTTGGGATTGCCAGCACTCCAGGGGAGGAGGGTTTCAGGAAAAACCAACAGAGGGTGAGAATTTGAGGCTTTCCACGAGCTAAACCTCCCTGCTGGTGTGGAGTGATGCGTGACCCAGCTGGGGTGGGAGCTCTGGATGCTCGGGAAGCCCACGCTGGCCTGCAGGGTGTTGGCCTGGCTCGTGTTGGTGTCATGCCCTTGGGGTGGCTGCCTGGAACAGAGGCTGGACAGAGTGAGAGAATAAAGTGGGGATTTATTAAAGGCTTCAGCAGAGACACCTTGGGCACTGCAGGAGCCTCGCAGAGGCTGCGCCCAACATGGACCATGGCCACGAGTTTTTCAGACAGAAATAAGTTTGGTCCATCTGCATATCAGGGGTTAATTGTCCAATTAGAGCTTCAGGTAATGAAGCCACATTCCCCCAGCTTGCTCCCCCCAGATTCACTTTTGTTTCTCGGGGCCTGAGGCAGAGGGTGTCCGTGGGTCTCAGGCCTGGGAGGGTTGTTCTGTCTGACCACAACGTGAAGAGAGCAGCTAACACTGTGTGGAGTTCAGAGCTCTGCACTAATGCAGTGCAGGACCTGAAAAACAGAAAAGCTACAAACTGAAGGCATCACCCTGTCAGGGCTGCGGGGCTGACACGTCCCCACGGGTTTGTTGTTCCAGAGGGTGGTGGTGCTCCAGGCCCTGCTGGAGAAATCCCTTTCCAGAGATGTCAGCTGGAAAGTCACCTCCGGGCGAGCGCGGAAAAAAGCCAGAGGTGAGCAAACAAAAAACCTCATCTGTTTGTGTTTGCAGGCACGGGGCCCCTCCTCCCCCTCGTGCTGTCATTGTTGTAGGATGGCATTCCCTGGCTCCAGCTCCCTGAGGGGGAAAGTTCTGGGCAGCAGCACGGGAAGGCGCTGGCAGGATTCGTGCCAGGGTTACGAACTGGCTTTGCCTGGGCACCGTAGTGTCAGACACAATTCCTAAACTGTTCCATGAGTTCATGTCTCTCTTCCCTTCTCCTCTTCCTCTCTGCCCCAGCTAAAATTAGCAATCCCCAGCGCTGGGAAGGGCAGCACAGGTACCTGTCAGGGACAGCAGAGGCCTGGCTGTCTCCAGAGAGTCTCAGGAACACCCTCTGAGGCACCGGGCTCCAGATGCCGACCAGCCCTGGCAATTAGGGATCCTAATTTCCCTCCTATCTGCTCCACTGAGCTCATGCAGAAAGGGAGGTGGTTTCCACTGCTTTATTCTTCATCTTCAACCCCAACAAAAGAAGGAGGATGAAACAAACCTAGATTTGCTGCAAATTGGATCTCCAAACAATGAACTCCCCAGATACTCTTTGGCATTAAGAGAATCCCTTTGACAGAAGAGCCATGAGAACTTCAGCAGTGACATCTATCAAAAAGCATGAACAAGCTGGGCCTGAGGAGGTCAGGATGTCACCCAAGTCACTCTTTAACCTGGCTTGCCATTGTTCTCCAAGGCCTACCTGTGTTATGTAGAGAAATACAGAATAAATGGGTATCTGGATGATATAGCAAGATAAATGGATGGAGAATGATTGAAATCCAGGCCATTTAGGGGTATCAGCACTTTCTAAGCCCCCATGCCCCACACAAGGATGCCCAGAGATTCCTGAACTCGCCAAGGCTGGATGGGGTTTGGAGCACCCTGGGAGAGTGGAAGTTGTCCCTGAGGATGAAACGAGTCGATCCTTCAGGGCCCTTCCAACCCAAACCATTCCATGATCCTCTAATGATTTATTCAGGGTTTTTTGTTGCTCCCAAGCCCGAAGCTGCAAACAGAAATGTCAGAGATCCCCAGCGTGCCCATCCCCAGCACCCCTGAGCCTCGTGCTGCCATTTCCCCTCCCTGCCCTCCTCTTCCTCCCAGGAATTCTGACAGCCTGGCTGGGGCTGGGCACGAGCCCCTCACTCCTGGTCCTCCTCCCGAATCAGCCACGCCACTGTGGGATTTTTATGGGCCATAAATCCTTTATGGGCCAGATTAATCTGGTTTAAAGCGTTGCACCCAGTAAACACCGTGGGCTCTTTGCTTTAGCACTACCTGTGGAAAAGGACAGCCTGGGGAGCAGGGATGGGAATGGTTGGAGGGGGCCTGGATGAGGAATGATCCCAGGGTGCCCGGGGAGGGAAGGGACTCTCCCTGGCTGTGAGCTGCTCCCCTGTGCTGTGATGTTCCACCTCAGTGACTGTCAAAGCTCTGCCCAGCCTCTCCTGCTGACTCGTGGCCACGGGATCCCTTTCAGCTCAGGGGGAGTCTCTGCTGGGGGAGGGACAGAGGGAAAGAAACACTTTAAAAAAAGAAATAAATGGGCGCTGTGCTGGAATCCTGCTCACTGAGAATTTTGGGCTTTCTGTGCCGGACAAACACTGACCCTCAGGAGAGCACTGCATTTGGCCTGGGGCTGTGGAGAAGCTTCCAAATTTGAGTGATAGCACTGGGATTGTGGGTGTGGAGTTTGAATGGAAGTGTGTGATATCACAGGGTGGAAAGCTTGGGGTTTAAGGTTTTAGAATAGTGTAATATATATAAGGCAAGATGGAGGTTTTTGGGCATTGGCTATTCTTTCTTCTTCATCTCCTTCTTCTTGGACTTTGGGTGACAGTTTCTAATTGGACAGGAAAGTCTGCAGTGTGGGCTTTGAGGTTGAAAATAGAAATAATATAGTTGTCACTTCTTAATTGGATAACTTGAGCTTAAAAGACCTTGGAGAGAAAGAGATAGAGGCCATTTTTCACTTTGCTAGATAGAACTCACAGCTCGTGAGACTGTAACATAAATAAAAATTAATAAACAAGAAATACCATCTTTTCTTGTCTTTAATCCTGGCTCTAACAAGAAGAAAAAGAAGATAAAACCCTCACAGCACTGGTTTTCTGGTGGTCTCTTTTTTATTGCTCGTTGGAGCCCTGCCTTCATTGCAGAGGTCAAAGCTGCTGGGTATTGTCAGAGGATGCAGGGCCTGGCTCCTACCTGAGGCAAATATTGGCACAATTGGAGGGGAAAAGGCACATTCATGGGAAGATCTGGATGTGTTTGTAAGCACAGGGATTCCTGGCCGAGGGGAAAGCAGAAAAGACCAACTGACTTCTCGAAGAGCGAGCTGAGAGCAAGTAAACAGGACAATGTGCTGAGGCCCATCTGCCTTCCTTCCCTGCCAAGTGTTTGCTCACAACAGCAAGGAAAAAGTGACCAGCAGGGACAGGGGAGGCTCATTCCTGACAGAGCTGCCACGTTCAGCCACAAACCTGTCTGCAAGAGTGGCCCTCCCGTCCCGCGTCCCCTGGGGCCGTCTGTGCCACACACACACCCGCCACGAGGGCTGAGGGGACGCTTCCACACCCTGCTCCGGCACAAAGTGCTTTGGGACTCCATACAATTCTCCAGCGTGAGAATATTAGAACGTCCAGCTGTGCTATCTGTTAAAAATATCCGTTAAAAATCAAAATATCACAGCAGAAAGGTGATTGTAGGAGCGGCCAAGCACAAGCTCCCCGTGGCGCAATAAGGAAGATGCAAACCCTGCAATGCACAGAGGGAAGGATGATAAAATATTGCCATCTGTTGGCATCCTGAGCAAGATCTCTCCACGATCCATGTTGATTTGCTTGTGGACACAGAGAGGAGAGATGGGGCAGCAGAATGCCCTAAAAAGGAATCATTTCAAAGGACAACACTCTTTTTTTTTCATTGTCGCTTGGGGATTCCAGGTTTTGATCTCCCTCCACTCCTTCCCACCCATGGTATGTCACCACACAGGTTTGGCCAAATCCTGAATCTGGATTTCCAGGGTTCGGGGCCTGCACTTGGGAAGTTGTCTGTCCAGAGAACAAGCCCTCAGGGAGAAGCACTTTGATATCATTATTAATAAACACAGAATCAGGTCGATGTGACCAGCTGGAACACTGAGGGGAGATTTGGGAAGGCAGAACTTAGGGAAGGATCTTCTTTCCCAGCATTGTTCAGGCCCCTGGACGGCAGAAGGGAACTGAAAGGAGGAGAAGTCGGGATTGCCAGTGCTCCAGGGGAGGAGGGTTTCAGGGAAAACCAATAAAAGTCCTGCTGTTCCTTCCAGTTGGAGATAGAGGAGCCCCTTCGTGCCAGACACTGCCATGACCTCAGAGCCTGGAGTGCCAGGAGAGCCTTTCCCACATCCATGGGGACTTCCAGGGTGTGAGGAGCTGGAGCTGCCACGGGGACACTGAGGTGCCCTCAGGCCTTGGGTGGAACCCCCAAAGATCAGCAGCACAATCCCTGGGTCACAGCCACACACTCCAGGCCTTGGCTGCCAACCCAAATCTCTCTTTATTGCCTTATAACTCCACAGGGCCTGCTCTGGAGGATTTGCAGCTGGAAGCTGAAGATGGGAGCACCAACCTGTGAGATTCCACTTGAAGTTTTTCCTCATGGCATGGGACAAACACCTGAATGCTCTTGAGCTTTGGCAGAGACTCTGGGACAAGCCCTGCCCCATCCTGGCAGTGTCCCAGGCCGGGTTGGACAGGGCTTGAAGCACCCTGGGGTAGGGGGAGGTGTCCCTGCCGTGGCAGGGGTGGGGTGGGATGAATTTTAAGGCCCCTTCCAACCCAGACCATTCCATGATTCCATGAAAACTTGAGCTGGATGGGTCCCTTTGGTTGTGCCACCTCTTCCATGTTTATTCCAAGCATTCATCCATCCTCAGCCTCTTCCGTGTGACATCTGAGGGCTCCACGATGTCGTTCACCCTCCCTTGGATCCACGTCTCCAGGATCACTCCAAACTCTGTCTGCCCAACTCTTCCAGCATCACCTTGTAGGCAAAACTCAACTTTCAATCCAAAGTTCTTGTTTGAATTGGAGAGATTAAGGGTGGAGGAGGAAAACAGCATCATCTTCCCGGCCAGCCAAAGTGAAATTGTGTTTTAATCAAGAAGAAAGGCAAAAGTTTCAACCTCAGGATCTGACACTCTCAGGAGAAGAGATTTTGGTTTGATCAAAGGCCCAGAAGAGGTTGGAGGTGTCTCAATCCTGGCTGGAAGTTATGAAAATAATGGGCATGCAGAAACAATTGCATGGCACAACAGTCAAAATAACGAAGATTCATATTAATTTTTTTAAATTAAGATTTTAAAATAAGAGTTTCAAAACTTGAACAGAATATTTTTTTATTCTGTTGTTTTTCAGACACTTCAGGTCAGACAAACTGCTTCAAGTAATGAGGTTTTCACAGTGAAAGTGATAAAAGAAAAATGCCTTGCAATTGTAGGCAAGAAAAAGTCGAGAGGTTTAAGTAAAATTTGCAATGAAGTATTGATGGTGTAGACACTGATTTTGTCCTACAAAACTGGTATCATCAGTTTGCTGAAAAGATTCAAAAAATTATTCTTATCAATTCTCGCAGCCATTTCCCTAAATTCCATTCTAAGCAAAATTTGATGATTTCACCATTTCCCTCAGAAAACTACAAAACCTCATCTCCTCCATCTGCTTTTAGTTTGAGCTAAAAATATGTCTAAAACAAGAAGAGTGATGCCTCTGAAAAAAATATTCCTGAAGCAAAAAAAGTAAAAAAAAAAAAAAAAAATCTGGATAAAACCCGAAGTTGCCTGAAAATTTTCCCATCCCACAAAAACTTGAGATTTCCAAAACAATTTTGCTGTGCAGTAGGAATAAATTTTGTAGAGAAAAGAAAAGACCCACCCAAGAACATCCAATAACCCCGTGGTGAAAGCTCTGATTTGGGATCTCAGCTATTCCAACCCAAATATTCCCCCTGTCTGCTGGAGATGATTCCTCCTGTCCAAAGCCAGGAGCTACCCTGGATCTGGGAAGCTTTGCTCCAAATGGATGCATTCCTGCAAAAAAAAAAAAAACAAAAAACAAAAACCCAAAAAAGAAGCTCCTCGCTTTGTGAATCATGATGAAAAATTGTCCTCCAGAATTTCTCGACTCCTTGTCAAACTCGGGGATTAAAGGAGCAGGAGCTCAGGGTGGCTGTGCCATCCCTCAGGGCCAGGAGCTTCCCCAGGGAGTTCAGGAAAGGAGTGGGATTTAAGGGATGGAGTGGGATTTAAGGGATGGAGTGGGATTTAAGGGATGGGATGTCAGGAGCTCTGGTGCTTTTGGGGAGGTTTGGGACCCCCAGCTCTTTCCCAAAATCCACCCAGCGAGGTCCCACAGGCTGAGCTGGTCCACGTGGGCAGAACTGGAGTGAAGATCTCACCTAAATAATGCAATTTTTTCAGTTTGGGGCATACCCAGGCTGGCCAGAGTGACCCACAAGGAACAGCAGCAATAACCTGACAAATTCAGCTGCACAGCTGAATGCAAACCTCAAAGAGGAATATTCTCTGAATGAACTCCTCCCAGGGGAAAGGCTGCAGCTCCCATCACTGCTCCCCTGCCGGCAGCTGAAGCATTAATGGTGCTGAGCCGGGGCTGGGGGTGAAATCCCCGTTTTTGACTGCCACTTTGGAAAGCTGGCGTTGGGCTGTGGCGCACAAAGATCTCATCAGGCCGGGAATGCAGCGGGCGTGGCCGGGGCTGCAGGTAACAGGCACTTTCTCCCCTGCTTCCCTTTTATTTTTAGAGCCATCAGCTGAAATGTCACCTTCCCTGCGAGGGAGCCTGGGCTCTCCTCACTGGCAGCAGGGTGGGATTTTTTTCCTTTTTTCTCCTCGCTTTGAAGTCAAACCAGTAATTAAGAAGGAGGCTTGACGAGCTGAGGATCCCTATCTGGTGTTACTACTAATAATAGGATGGGAGCTGTCTGCAGAGGGTTCTGTGGGAGCCAGGGCAGTGATCTGAAGGGGGATGGAGCCCTCTCTGATCCATGAGGGATTAACTCGTCACCCTGCCTGAAAAACAACACCCAAAGAAGCCAAGGCCTTGCCCAGCCTCGTCCCCTGAGCTCGTGGCAGAGCTGGAAACGCAGCGTGGGCGCTTTTGAGGCTGGATTCAGGAGGAATTCATTGCCAAGCTTAGCTAATTCCTAAACGTTTCGCTGGGGTCTAGTGTGGTGGGCTTATCTTCTTTACTTCTTCTCAGAGTCGGGATTAAAGACGAGAGACGGAGTTTCTCGTTAGGGCTCAGATGTTTATTAATGTTTATTTATGTTACAGTCTCACCAGCTGTGAGTTCTGGCTAACAAAGTGAAAAATGGCCTCCATCTCCTTCTCTACGAGGCCTTTTAAGCACAAATTATCCAATTAAGCAGTGACACCTCAATTATTTCCATTTTCAACCCAATAACCAAGAACTCGGAGTCCGCACTGTGGACTTTCCTGTCCAATTACAAAATACCACCCAAACCCATGGAGAAGGTGGTGAAAAAGAAGGACTGGACCACGCCCAAAAACCTCCATCTTGCCTTATATATATTACATTATTCTAAAACCTTAAACTAGAAGTTTTCCACCCTGTGATGTCACACACTTCTATTCAAACTCCACACCCACAATCCCAGTGCCATCACTCAATTTTGGAAGCTTCTCCACGGCCTCAGGCCAGATGCAGTGCTCTCCTGAGGGTCAGTGTTTGTCCAGCACAGAAAGCCCAAAATTCTCAGTGAGCGGGGCTCCAACAGTCTAGAGGCTCGTGCTACACTCCTTAAATAATGCCCAAAGGCAGAAGAGCCCCTTGGGACAGGATGGATCCTGGATCCAACCAGCCACTTCTGGGTGCTGAAGGACAGCTGAGGTCCCTGCAGTGTGTGACAGGGACAGGGCTGCCCAAAATGATGGCACAGGCCCACGGGAACGCCTCCACCCCGAGCAGCAGCAGGGGTGCCAAGGTGCCCAGCACAGGGAGGAAAGGGTTTGGGCAGCAGCAAAAACGTGGTGCTTGAGGAGCTCTGTACCTGTGGGGGAGAGGAGACTCCAGGGAAACCCCACTGTGACCTTGCAGGGCCTTCAGGGGGCTTAAAAAAAGGAGGGAAAGGGAATTGTTGTATGGGCAGGTAGTGACAGGACAAGGGGCAGTGGATTTGAACAGCCAGAGGGGAGGGTGAGATGGGATTTGGGAGCGAATTCCTCCCTGTGAGGGTGGGCAGGGGCTGGGGTGGAATTCCCAGAGCAGCTGGGGCTGCCCCTGGATCCCTGCAGTGTCCGAGGCCAGGCTGGAAGGGCTTGGAGCACCTTGGGATAGTGGAAGGTGTCCCTGCCACAGTGGGGTGGGACTGGATGGGCTTTGGGGTCCCTTCCAACCCAAACCAGTCTGGGATTCCACAGTTCCATGAGTTCAAGCATCCTGAGCATTCATGGGAAGAGAAACACTGATTTTCAGGATGTCAGTTTGGGAACAAAAACACCAGGGCCTCGTGTGTCTCCTTAATTCTCTTTTCTCCTTGATCTGATATTTAATTCACACCAACCCTTCCCCAAATTTAAGCTCTGAAGTGAGGAAAAGCCCAATTTTACAGATGTTGAGTGTCCCTTGTGTGTGAAGGGGCAGCTCCTGGGTGACTGAGCACAGAGATAAAACAGGTGACAGGGACAAAGCAGAGCTCAGGACCAGGCACAGGGATAAAACAGGTGACAGGGACAAAGCAGAGCTCAGGACCAGGCACTCAGTGCTGATCCTGGCTGAGCAGACAGAGCTCCAGGGCTGGGAAGGCTGAGCCACCTTAAACCACCTCAGTGGGACAGGTGGCAGCAGCTCCAGGAATGCACAAACTGTATTTTTTGTTCATTTTGACATTTTTGCCCCTCCCCACCTCCTTAACCCCTGCTGGATGTCAACCAGCCCAAGGCTGATCTTGTTCCACGTTCATAAAGCTGCAGTGGCGATGACACCCATGGTGAAAATTCAAAATATAAATGGGGTTGTTTCACTTTGCAACCCGCTCTGAGCGTGGCTACTCCATGTTCTTAAAAAGGGAGGAGGGGTTTGGGATTCACTTGGTAAATTTTCTGGTCAATTTGGCTTATCTAAATCATTCCTTTGTACAAAAAGCTGGGAAAACACAGCAGAAAATCAGCTTGGGAGGATGTGGTTATCAGGAGATAATCAGGCCCTGGGGAAAGCAGCCACACCTGGCTCTGCTGTGCCCTTGAAGGATCATTAACTCCCTCCCACCCCGCGGCAGGAATCACCACTGGCCTCTGATTCCTGCGCTGCACCGGGGACGTATCCCAGAAGCAGCTCCCGGGGAAGTCCTGAGCTCCCCAGGATTCCTGGAGCAGCAGAAGACCTCCCGAGCAGCGGGTTTAAGCCCGAGCTCAGCGCTGCGGAGCAGACAGAGCTTTTCAGGTGTGCGGGGTGGTCAAACTCCACCGGCTGCAACCCGGCTGGAACGGCGGGAGCTGCCCTGGAGCAGGGACGGGGGGGGACAGCCCCTCCCTGGCTGGAATCCTGCCACGCTTCCCTTTGGGGGGCTGGGAACGCATTGCCTGGCCAAAAATCAGCCCCGGAGCAGGGCAGTCCCAGTTCCAGGTGAGCCTCGGCTGAAAGAAACCTGGACTGATGTGGGGACAGCGGGGAAGGGACAAGGAGGAGGAGGAATAAGGGACAAGGAGGATGAATAAGGGATAAGGAGGAGGAGAAAGAAGGAATAAAGAAGAGGAATAAAAAGGGATAAGGAGGGATAAGGAGGAGGAGAAAGAAGGAAAAAAGAAGAGGAATAAGAAGGGATAAGGAGGAGGAGAAAGAAGGAATAAAGAGTAGGGATAAGAAGAAACAAGGAAAAGGAATAAGAAGGGATAAGGAGGAGAAGGACTAAGAAGGGATAAGGAGTAGGAATAAGAAGGAACAAGGAGGAGGAGTAAGAAGGAACAAGGAGTAAAAATAAGAAAGGTTTTCCAGCAATCTCAGGCTCTTGAAGCACCAAGAGTTACACCAGACTGGGGGGAAAACCCCCAGACAGGTCCATGAGGAGCAAAGGACAGGGGAGTGGAGCATTTTGGGCGTTTTGCCAGTGACTCCCACCTCCTTCTTCCAAGGAAAAGCCTTGGCTCCCTGCAGCCCTGCTGCTGCTGGCACCAGGCACGCCTCCTTGGCCTCTGGAAATCCAAAGGGAAAATATTTGCATTGGAAGCCAGCAGCTGATACCTCAGCGAGGTGGAAGTGGATCTGACACCTCCTGCCCTGAGCCCCTGGCAGTGGCAGCTCCTTCCTGAGCTCAGCGTGTCCCGGCCCGTGACAGCCACCGCAGCTCCCCGACCCGGCAGCGCGCCTGCCCTTCCCTCCCTGCACACAGGGATTTGGCTCTTCAGGTTATGGGATCCATTCCAGGGGGGAAGGGGAGCACATCCAGGCTCTTGTGGCCCAGCCCAGCCACCTGATGGTGTTCACTGAAGCATCGCTGGCATTTTCCTGCAAGACCCATCCTGAGAGATTTGGCTCTTCCACCTCCCAACCTCCCACCCTCCAACTGCCACAGTGTACTTTGGGAAGCTGCCAGATTCTATTAATTAAACTATTATCTTCCCTCACTCCCTTTTTTTTTAAATTTTTTTTTTTTATTGAAGATCTCGTAGCTCTGAGGAATCCATTGTTTATTTTAATTAGAAGCAAGGATTTGTCTGGAAATCCGTACGTGGCGCTGGCTGCGTAACCAGGCTGGAGTTTTGTACTGTTCCCAGGTGAGCATGGAAATGTTGCTGGCTTGAAATTAAGGGCACAAAAGTAGCTTTCATTTCAGCACAAACTTTAAAAAATAAAAAACCAACAAAAAAAACCCCCCTGAAAATCTGAATCTCCAGGTAAGGGGAAAGTGAGTATCAGCCTCATTGCACACACGTTTATTAACTCCAATTTATTCATGGATAGTTCCCTCCAGGACACGAGTGGACAATCCCTGCTACAAACTGAACAGGATTTCTTTGCTAATTTGACAGATGGAGAGAAAAAAAAATGAAGGCAGTGCTCCAGCCTGGCTGTACAGCCAAGAGTTTTCACCTGCTCCTGCTTCTGACTCCAGGGCCTGGCTAAGTGCATCACTCAGCCTGAGAGCAAAGCTCCTCTCTGCCTTAGTTATGCTATGATTAGACAGGTTAATTAGTTATTTCAAGTTGATGAGATCTTCAGAACCCTTCTCTCCCTCAGATGCCCAGGTCAGGTGTGACACAGCTCCTCTCCATCCTCACCTCAGGATGTCTTTATCCCACCTGTCAGGTACAGGAGTGATGGGCACATCCCAAAATTGTTCAAATCATGGAACCACAGTGTCATGGAATGGTTTGGGTGGGAAGGGACTTTAAGGATCATCTCATCCCCCCCCTTCCATGGCAGGGACACTTCCACTGTCCCAGGCTGCTCCAAGCCCCGTCCAGCCTGGCCTGGGACACCTCCAGGGATCCAGGGGCAGCCACAGCTGCTCTGGGAATTCTATTCCAGGGCCTCCCCACCCTCTCAGGGAACAATTTCTTCCTGATGTTCCATCTAATCCTGCTCTCTGCCTGTTTGAAGCCATTCCCCTTTGTCCCTGCACTCCAGGCCCTGGTGAAAATCTCTCTCCATCTTTCTTGTGAGCTTCCCTCAGGGAAATGTTTGGGATGGATGCAGAGAATTCAGGACTTCAGCTTCCCAATCGAGGCAGCCCCTGAGGGCACACTCAGATTGAGCTGTCCCATCCCATCCCATCCCATCCCATCCCATCCCATCCCATCCCATCCCNATCCCATCCCATCCCATCCCATCCCAGATCCCTGTGTTTGCCTAAAGATCTCTCTGGATTTGGGATCTGCTCTAGAGTAGAACTGGCAATTTCCTATCAATCACCTTCCCCAGTTTTCAACTCCCCCTCCCAGGGAAGTTCACCTGGGGGTGAGAAACTCTCAGCTGCCTCCAAGGGAACCTCTTCCCCTCACTTATTTCTTCTCCTCCCTCCAAAACACGGAACACTGATGGAGGAGTTCTCTGCCAACCACAACTCCACACGTGAAGAGTTTCATCTCCTCTCGGCTCAGCCTGAGCATTTCAATTACCAGGGAGAAGAGAGGAAGGAGCAGCAGTGAAGGATTGCCCCTGCTCACAGTGCCTGGGCTGGGAAGGGCTGGATCCGTGTCTCTGGGAAGAGCCAAAGGAGTTCTAATTCCCACCAAAACCTCAGCAAGCTGCTGCTGTTGGACATTTACCCACAATATCCACCAGCACAAGGCTTTGCTGGGAATTCTCCAAGCCTGTCTGTCCCTTTTCTTTCCCTTGGAGTGGCTCGAGTTCTGCTGGAGGTTGGAATTTTGCAGGGCAGGGGTTGCTGTGAGACCAAGGAGTTTCCCTCCACTCCCACCTCTGCCCGCAGTCAGTTCTTTACCTAAAACTCCTCCTGGAGCTCTCTGGGGTATTCCTGGGAAGCTCCTGCAGCGCACATGGCAACACTCAGGGATTTATTCGGGCTCCCCAGCAGGAATTTGCCTCTCCAAGTGAAGCCATTCCGCTCCAAATGCCATTTTCAGCCTCCGTGACGTCAGTCCCGGCTTCCTGTCTTCCCTGGGATGGAGTCCGTGTTACACCCGGCTTCCAAGGAGGCTTCCTAAAAACTGGACTCTTCTGCTGACTCATCTCCAAACCAGACCAGGTGGGTCCCATTAACTCCAGCTCAGGAAGTGAAAATATGGAGAGCGTCCCCACAGACAGCCGGATATCTTGGCAAGGAGAAGGCCTGGAAAGGAGCCAGCTCAGGAAGCAGCTCAGGATACAAAGGTTTAGATTTGTTGGTGGAGAAGAGGAAAAGCCCAAGGTGCAGAGTGATGTGGGTGACTCCATCTGCTCCCAGTCTCCCCAGCTGCTGGATCCCAGTTCGGATCTCATCCCGAATATCTGGTTGAAAATGGATATTCAGGGGTAGGATTTGAGGTGACCATTAGAGCCCATCACTTTCAGAAGAAGATGAGAGAAAGTTGTTCCTTTCCGACCACGCGGCTGAGCATTTGGTTCCAGCAAACTCTGGGGTTTTCCTATCATTTTTGTGACAGATCCAATCACTTTCCTTGCAGCTGAAAAACTGATGACTAAAAATGAGCTGAGTGCTTTTCCTGAAGTCACGTGGCCAGATGGAAAAGAAGAGCAGGGAACTTCCCAGACAATGAAGAAGAATTTGGAAGGGTCCAGAAATAAATTTTGACCTTTTTTTTTACTGAGAAAGCGTATAATGAGGTAATTATCTATAATTTTTTTGAGAACTATTGGAAGATAGAATAGTTGGAGATGAAAGAATTGAGTGCAGGAGCCCAGAACTCTGATTTACTGTTTTCTACTCTTAGACCACAAGAATTTTGCAAAGCATTCCTCAAGAGCAAACTCTGCTAGATTAGAGCCTGATGGAGCAGAATTGAGGACAAAGTTCCACTGCACCCTGGCTGCCCACTGCCTCGACATCCTGAAATTTCCACAGCTAATGATGGAAACGAGAGGGAAACAACCACAGCAGCTTCTAAGGACCTTTATTGGACAACCCAAAAGGCAAAGCTTTGGGCTGAGATCCAGAGTGATCCTGGAAACCTCATTTTTAATCCAGAGCGAGACATTTCCACTGGCTCGTGACCGTGCTCCATTAATAACCCTCGAGCTGCTGATAGGACATCCATTCCTGGGAAGTCCTGGGAAAAATGGGGGTGGATATTTGTGCCTGCCTCCAACACCCCTGGGCCTTTCCAGCCACAGGCTGTTCCTAAATGCCGGCCTCTCCTGGGACTGGCATTTCCAGCTGGGCTGCAGACACCCCAGGTGACTTTGGAGCTTTAACTTTGGCAGTTTAAGGAGGTTTCTTTTGCTCCCCTGGCTGTTGAAAGTGGCTATTTAGGGAATTATCAGCTAAAAAGTCCTTAAAATGCCACTGGGGTTGCTTGTCCTACCCTTCCAGCTCCCGTGTGATGGGAAAGCTGGAGAATCCAGATCTGCAGGCCAGGCTGAGTTACCAGAAATACCTGTGAGTGTCACAGTGACACCCCATCCCACCCAAAGCCTCGCTCAGGGCTCAGGTCCTGGCAGAAATACCTGTGAGTGTCACAGTGACACCCCATCCCACCCAAAGCCTCGCTCAGGTCCTGGCAGGTTGGAGTTTTCCCTGTGAAAACCCCTCCAGTGAAGCACCAAGAACTGCCCAGCTCCAAATCCCGCTGAGGCAGAGAAATCCCAGCTCCAAGTCCCATTTCCACCTTTCCTTCTCCCCACACCAAACCCCCAAACAGGACCCACCCCATCTCCAGGTGAGCTCCCTCTGTTTTCATCCTCGATCTCGGAAAACCTCGAAGGAATTTTCCGCTTCACCTCCTGAAGGTGCAGAAGAGCCCATCCCAAGGGCTGGGAGCAGCTCCTGTCCACGGAGAAGCCCAGCCCCAGGAGCTGTGGGCTGGCTGCCTGCTGGGGTCTGACCCATCCGAGCCCAGCTCTGCCAGCCTGGCCCACGAGCGTTTCCTCGCCCGAAATGTCCCGGCTCCAGCACTCCCTCAGTGCCTGGCTCGTAAAGCTGAGCGGAGCTGAAGCAGAACTGTCTTGGTTGGAGAGGACAGGTGTCTGCTCAGGAGGGCAGGAGCCCCCCTTGAGATGGAAAATGCAAACCCCCTCCCTCCCAATTATAATTTTGAAATTAAGGGGCTCTCAGGCAGAGATATGGGAGTAGGAATAACAGTTCTTTAGTAGGAAATTAAAAATACAAATGCAAAGTACAAAAAAGAAACCCCTGGCAGAGTCAGAACCCCCCTGACACCCTGCTGGGCAGGGGGCTGGCACAGCCCCATCCCATGGGGGCTGCAATCCCCCTGCAGGGGCAGATGTGGCTCTGCTGGAGCAGGGTCCTGGCCAAGGGTGGAGTTTCCTCTGCAGCTCCAGGGGTGCTGTGGATGGGCCTGGGCTCCCTCTGGGAATGCAGGGGAGGAGAAAGCTGCTCCTCTGGGAATGCAGGGGGAAAAGGCTGCTGGGCTGTGCAGGGTCAGATTCTATCCAGGTAGGAATTCCTGGCTCCTCCCCTGGGGGAGCATCTCCCATGGGATGCTGGAATTGGATCAGCCCTGCAGGGAGGCTCCATGGCCATGGACAGAAGAGATTTCCCTGAGGGAGGATTGGTGTGGGAGAGATAAAGAAAAGTGCCCCAGCTCTGACAGATGGCAGTGGAACACACAGCCCCAGCCACACTTTGTACCCTGAGGCAAGAACCCAGCTCCCCTGGAGCCCACGGGCTGGGACTGCAGCAGGGCAAGGAGAAAAAACCGAAAATCCCCTCCCTGTAGAAAATGAAGGATGCGTCACACAGGAATTGCTGCTCGGTAAAAATCAGCCTTTTCTTCACTCTCAATGTGATATTCTTTCACTTATTTAGAATATTAAATTAGGAAAAAAACAACTTACAAGAATGATTACAGCATTCCATTCCTTCAGTCTTTTAAATTCATGCAATGATTTATTTATTTTTAATTTATAAACGAATTATTGTTTAAATTAATAGCAAATAACAATGGAAATTAAATTAATTATATTTTCATGATAACAACAATGAATTCAATTAAATTATTAAATTTGGAATTTATTTCTCTCTGTGATGGAAGTGTGGTTTTAGTCTCTCTCTTTAAACATTTCTGCACTGGCAGCTCTCTGGAACATGGATCTGGGGACAATGTCAGGGTCTGTCCCTGTGCTCTGTCCCCTGGCTAATGGCAGTTCCCACCCCGAGCTGAGGCTCAGGCAGGAGCCCCAACTCCTGGACAATCCTGGACTCTGATGTCCCCCCACTTCCCAAAACTTTGCCTTCAGCAGCCAGCTCAGCTCCACGTTCCTCTCCCAGGCAGGTTCTGTCCATCCCACAGAATTCCCTCCGTGTCACTTCAGCTCTTAGCTCAGCTCCTGCCTTCTCCCACCCTTCAGGGAACCCCTGGCTGCTTTTCCAGCTTTTCCCAGCTCCAAACATCTTCTCGCCAGCCCTTTGTACCCTCCAGCCCATGGAGCAGGGGCTGTGCTTGGCTTTGAACCCCTCAGGTGTGGAGCAGGGCCCTGGGGGGGCGTTGAGTGCTCCGAAATGTGGGATGTGTTTTCCTAAGGGCACCTGCCAGAGCCCTGCTGGCACATCAAGGGAAGGAAAATATTTGCCAGCAGCACCTCTCCCAGCGTTTCCCTGCCTTTGTCGGGGCTGCAAACACAATGCTGCTCCAGGCAGACCTTCCCCGACTGCTCCTGGGGGCAGGAGCAGCCAGGACTGGGAAAAGTGCCGGGCCCAGCTCTGCCTCTGTCCCCTGGGCTGCAGGGAACTGTCCCAGAAGTGTCACCAAGCAGAGGCTGAGCTGGTTCAGGTCCTGACTCTTTTCTCCAAAGGCTGCCTTGAAGCTCTTCCTGAATTGCACAGGCTTCTCCTTGCAGAAATTCAGAAATAATTATCCCCAAATTCATGGAATCATGGAATGCTTTGGGTTGGAGGGGCCATAAAGCCCAGCCAGTGCCACCCCTGCCATGGCAGGGACCCCTTCCACTGTCCCAGGTGGCTCCAGCCTGGCCTTGGACCCTTCCAGGGATGGGGAGTCCTCAACCTTTCTGGCCAAACATTCTCCACTTTAAACTGTTTGTGACCCTGGAATTCCTGGCTGGAAATGAAAGATCAATAACAATGCTTGGATTTGCCCATTTAACTTTCCTACAGCCTGACTGGTTTTTTCCTTTTTTTTCCCCCCTCCCACTGTGATTATGATTATTCCTGGCTCCAGCTTGGATTTGTAGGCAAGCTAAAATGAAGGAATGCCCTCTGAACTTTCAGGTCAATAATCTGTTCATCTTCTGACACCTTTGTGAGGTGTCTCTTCACACTGTTCCCAATTCATGATGCAGAATTTGAGGTTCAGAACGGGACCAAACTCACAAAAGGAAAGGTTCTTATTGACAAAGATTAAATAAAAAATACTAAAATAAAAATGAAGAGTAAAGATCAGTTACAGAAAGAACCCGACCAACCAAAAAGACACATCAGAACAGAGAAAGGAGGTGGGATGGCTGGGAACTGGGGATTGAAAGGCAAGGAGGAAAATGTCCCTGAGGTCTGAGGTTTATCTGAGCAGGACCAGTCAAAGCAGGGACACAGGAGGGGTCACGGCCTGAAGGCAACAAATCTTCACTGGAAAAGACAACCTGTCCCACGGGGAAGGACTTCCTAAGGTGAAGCTGTGGAGATTGAGGTGCTAACAGCAAAATTTTCCAGTTCCACTCCAAATAAAGGCCGGGATGCTCCGAGGTTGCTCCCAGCACCCAGCAGCTTCCATGAGGGCTGGAAATTCCTCAGTTTTCACCTCTAGGCACCCTCAGCTGGGGCTGCACCGTTCTGCACACAAACCCCAAAGCAGACCCGAGACCACATCGTGCCTGCAATTGTCTCCTTTGCGCAACATCTCAATCTCCCCCGGCTGTTAACAGCCACATCTTCCCCTTTGCAAAAGCCCTGACATCTGGCCGGGTTTTTCCCCTCAGGAAAGGCAGGATGCCATCCCCGAGCCGTGATTCCAGGGTTGTTAAACAGCAGGGATTATCGGGCAGGACAATATTAAGTGGTATTTAACAGCAAGACCAAAGTTCCTTGTCAAACGCTTGACTTAGTGCTCCTTGATTGTTCGCATCCCAGCGCCGGGACCTTTTGCACTGAACCATTTTTCATTTTGACAACAAACTACCGCAGCTCTCCAACGCTGCCTGGCTGGAGCTGCCAGGAAAGTATTCCTGGGGCAGAAATATGGCCACGGAGAGGGGTTCAGGGCTGCAGGAGAGGAGGGCTCAGCCCTTTCCTTGCAGGGAGCAATGGCATTCCGAGCAGTGGGTGTCCTGAGTCAGAGCCTGGCTAATGCGCTCAGTAGGATCCTCTGTCTAGTCATAACAATGGGGGGAAAAAAAATCCCAAAAAAGGGAGAGAAAAAGAGAAAATCGAGGGCTCGGTGTGATTGTTGAAATTCCAGGCTGCCTTCTTCTGGATGTGTCTTAATGAAGATGTGTGGTGGGAGATGAGGGGATAGGGAAGGGAGGCTGGGTTACTGATTTAGGGGGGGAGTTTCCAAAAGGTTTTGGGGGAACCTGGAGGGCCTGTAAACCTCCACCAAAGCTGTTTTTATTAAAGCACTAAACCCAGGAGTGCTTATGAAAGTCGGAGTGTGATGTGAGCAAAAGGCAGGAAATAAAGGGGAAAAAAAAAAGGGGGAACTTAATGAAGGTTTAATCTTCAAGGGAATATGGACTTGGAGACTGTAAATCTAATGGAATGGCCCCATATTGCAATGTCAAAAGCTGCCATCTTATGCCAGCAAATTTAACATTTTCAGAGGAGAAATGGAGTTTTAAACCCAGCTCTTTCTGCTGTTAAAAGATGGGATGTGGTAGTTGGAGACAGCTACAACCCCGGCTCTTTCCAAGGGTCTTTGCTACTGACAGATTTATTAGGGAATTTACCACCCCTTTTCCATCCTCTTCTGTCTGTACATGCTCCCTCTGTGCTTCCAGGCTGGAAAATGTCCATGAAAAATCCTGGAAATTTGATTGTGAGCTACTCTGGACCCAGCCAGAAAAGGAGACTGGTTTTCACTGCGGGAGAAACAAACTTTGGAGTTTGCAATCTGTGTTTCTGATTTTTATTTCGAAATCCCTACATCTCCTCAGTTTCCCTTTTCTTCGTGTTTCTTTTTGGAAAGGAGAACAAAAACCCACCTTAAATTCACACTTTGGGGCTATTCCATACTCTTTTGAAGGAATTCTAGCAAGATTCCTGGGGAAGCAGTTGCATTAATATCAGAAATTAATACACGGGTTTATTTTTTACTTCACCCTGAAGGGAACTGGGCATTTTTACAGATTTCTGTGTACAGCACGGCATCATTTAACACTCCAAACCTTCTTGCTGTGGGCTGGAAGCTCCATCTGGGCCCTGAGCAAGCCCCATTCCCAGTGTTTCTTGATTCAGCACAGAAGATTAAAATGTTTGCTCGTGGCTTTCCAGGTAACATTGTGAGAAATGCAGAAGATCAAATGTAATCCCAGTTTTATTCATCCCTACACACACTCCCATGGATTCCTCTTGTCAGCCTGACAACAGCAAAACTGCAGGCTCATCTTAACAGAAATTTTTTTCCAGAGGGTCTAATCCAATTCAATAAAAAGTTGAAAAAAAAATCCCATTATTTAGAATAAATAAAAAGAGGATAAAACCTTTGAACTGCCCTGAGAATGTTGCCAACCTCAGAAATATGCAAAGCTTATTAATTATGAATTATTAGCTCAGATGCTACAGCTTTTTTCTCTTTTCTCATCTATCCATGGCCTTAAATCAGATGGGGCAGAGTTTGTTATCTGATTTCAGATTAACAAACACTGAAGGAGGAACATAAATAATACAAATAAAACCAGCTCAGGCAATGAATTCCTCCCCATTGCTGCTGTAAAAGAAAGGAGAAGCCTCACCAATAAACAACAGGGAATTTGAGAAGAGAATTTCTATGTTTTCATGTCTGTAAAATGACACCAGGCTTGGCTGGGTGTAATGTGACTTGGAATTAAAGGAAAATAATCTGCGTGCACTTTAAAGCTGTAATAAACCCTCCAAATTTGTACCTAAAACACAGATCTCCGATGAAATTCTACTTGAATTCCTAGGAAGTGATGGAATGGACACCGGGCCGTGATTTTAGCTTTTCATGGAGTGCTCTGTGCCCCTTTCCTGCTCTCTCACACACAAAATAATCCCGGCCCCTGCCAGAATATTTGGCTCCCAAAGTATCGCTCAGCTGCTGTGGGAATTGTGTAAAACAGTTTGTTCTCAAGCAATTAAAGCATTTCAAATGAAATGGTCGGGCCAGCAATAATCATGCCTGGCTAAAAATGGATGAAAATTAACACCTTTGCTCCAAAGATCCCGGAATGCCGCGGCCTGTCCCGAGTACCCCAGCCAGGGGCTGGGAGCTGCCCTTGGTTTCGGTTCTAAAAGCAGCAAACCTAAAACCAGTATCAGGATAAGCCTGAAATTAGGGCAGGGTGAGGTCTGGAGCCTGAGCAAGGTGCAGCCTCTGTGGTTTGGGCACCGTGTTCCTTCCCTCACCCTCCCCTGTGCTCTTCTTTTGGGATGCTCCTTCCTTGCTGTGTCGGGATATTCCCAGGAAAACAATTCCAGCACCTCACCTGTGCTGCTGTCGAGCCAAACCATGGGATGACTCCTCTGAAACCACTCCAAAATTCCAGTTTCTCAGATTTTTTTTAATCTCCCACACCCAGAAACTCTCAAAATGTTGTAGCAAATCCCCCCAGGCTCCAGGACAAGGGATGGTCCCTATGGGAATGTGGCTCATTAGCCCCCAAATCGACAGGAGCTTCCTGCTCCATCCTTGGCAAAGCTCCCATCCAAAAGCTGAAGGAACCATCACGACTTTTTGGTCTCTCTATGGCAGGGGTGCAGTTAAAAGTGAAAACAATTCAGATGTGGCCGAAAATCCCAGGTTCCACACAGAAGCTGTGGCTGCCCCATCCCTGGGAGTGTCCACGGCCAGCTGGGAGCAGCCTGGGGTAGTGGAAGCTGTTCCTGCTCATGGCAGGGGTGGAATTAAATGATTTAAGATCCTTTCCAACCCAAACCATCCCACGATTTGAAAATTCAGCCTCTCTGCTGCCATTCCCTGGTGGATGATCCTTTCTCAGCTTGGGCACACGTGAGACACTTTCATTTGTAATTTAGATGCTTCTGGCGAAAAAAAAAAAAGTTCAGCTGCAGACACCTCTGGGCTTTGTCCAGCCTAGGAGTGCAGAAATCCAACATTGCCCAAGGAACTTCATAGGAATTATGAAACTCCTTCCTCTCACAAGCCATGCTTACAAAAGAGAGGAGAGTTAATCACAAATTCCCTGTTTTCTCCAATCCCCAGTGTCAGACCCTGCTGAGGAGCTGCTGCTGGAATGGTGCAGGGGAAGAAACTCATCTGGGCCCCCAAGGTGATCCAGGAGGGAGAGGACACACATGTGCCTGGCAGCTGCTGATCCACGAGCAGCCTTTAATTCCATAAAAATAACCACCTCAGACTGGAGAACAATTGGGACAGAAGGCTGAAGAACCAGTTGTCACATCGTGAGCTGCACAAGCTTCAAACCCTGCTCTGCTTTATTTGCATTTAACCTTAAATCTTCTACACCTGCAGGCACACAGGTATAAAATCTGTAGAACTTTACTTCGAGTGAATTCAAGACAAAATGTTGTAAATATTTAGAAGTGGCTGTTCAGTATTTCAGGTAATACTGACAATGAATAAAATATTTCAGGTAATAGTGACAATGAATTTAGAAGTGGCTGTTCAGTATTTCAGGTAATACTGACAATGAATAAAATATTTCAGGTAATAGTGACAATGAATTTAGAAGTGGCTGTTCAGTATTTCAGGTAATACTGACCACGCTCCACGTGGTCACATCCAGCCCAGCAGTCCCTCAGCTGGTTCTTTTAAAGCACTGATTGTTCAATATACAGAAAATGAAAGTGCAGCTTGTGAAGATATACAGGGAAGAAATATGGCTTCGTCAGAACCCCAGGAACCCTTCCATCAATGCAGCTTCTTCTCAGCAAAACCTCAAGATATCACAGGGACATTTATAACTCGAGCAGCCTTTGATCAGCAGAAAACCCTCCAGAAGGGTTATGTTCAGCAAGAGATCCACAAGCATTAACAAAACAGATGATCCATAAATCTGGGACAAGTGCTGGGTGACAGCTGGGGCTCTTCTGACATGAATTAAAGACCAAAGGGTCCTCTCAACTATTTCTACCTCCTGTCCCCACCCCAAGCTATATTTTTTCCCTTCTTTGCTCTGAAGCCACAAGTCTGGAGGGTTCTCGGCGTGAGCTGCGCCTCTGTCAAAATCACTTCACACCCGCAGGAAAATTTTTTAATATGAATTGGGCTTTAAAAAACTTTACCTTGATTTAGTGAGAATATAAAGTGGGGCCACAGTCAATGTGTTATTTGTAGGAACCCTGGAACACGAAGGGTCTCTGCTACCAAGGCAACATTAAGAACTAACTCCCATTTTGAAAAGCTCCCAAAGAAGCTCTTTATTCAAGGCAGGGTTTTTAAAACAAGGAAAGCCACGTTATCTGCAAGCAGACATTCCAGATATATATAAATACAGGAGGTTTTTGGACCAACACGCTTCCAGGGATTGCTGCAAGTGATGTTGTTTTACTGCTGGTCAGGAGGCACAAGCTGAGAGCGGGAGTTTAGGCTGGGCTCAGCCTGAGCGGGGACATCACTGCAGTCACCCAGCCCAACAGAAAATTGCAACTTTTATTTCCATTTGCTACAGAAATCTGGAGCTGCTCCTGTAATTCCCAGTCTTTCGGCTTCCCTCACACCATCACTTTAAGAACCAGAGGGAAAAAAAAAAAGGAAAAGAAAAGAAAAGAAAGGTAACGGAGATTTTATGGGCTGCCAACTGATTGCTGAGCTCATGCTCTATTGGCTTTGAGTGCAGGATCCATTACAGATCCCTCAACTACATTTTATCCCCGAACTACATTTCAGCAGCATCGCAGCTCCCCGGCTCGGCAGGGAGCAGGGGGGGCTGGTTCTCCTCCAGGGGAGCCGGGAAAGGCCCCTGGAAAAGCCAGGGCTGTTTTATCTTCCTGCAGTCACACTCGGAGCTCAGGGAGACTTCGCCTCCTGCCCGATGCCATTGGGAAATCGCGGCAGCAAGGGGATTAAAGTGCAGGTCCAGGCTCTGTTCCGCCGGCAGTTCTGGCTGGAGCAGCCTCTCTGGATGGCTCCGTGTCACAGAATACACTCAGCCACGGCCTTAAACAAATAAGTGGCTTTCGTGTACAATGGGATGTGTGTACAGACCTGCAAAACCACATCCATGCGAGAGCAGCCAGCTATTCTTCAGCCCGAAGTGAGTCTTTTCCTCACAAAATCGTCTTAAAGCCCTTTCTAAGCGTTATTTCGCTTTAATAAACTTGGCAGCACAACCCTCTGCGATGTCTCTGGATGGGCTGAGGGGAGGGGGATTTAGGTGCCACCTAAAGGGGGTAAATTGGGAAAAGTTTCGGCTCGCTGCCTTGACCCCTGAGCTCTGGCCAGGATCTCCGGGTGATCCTCCTCCCGTGCATTCCCGAAGTCTGAAAACTCAGCAAACAGGAACTACAAAACGCTTCCAGCTCTCCAGGGAATGGTTCTAGCTGCGATTCTCCCCGTGCGCCCAGTGGGAGACACACGGGGATATTTTAACCCATCTCAGCGGCTGCCCCACTTCCCCATAGATCCTCCAGGGAACTGAGACCTCTTTCCAAAGCGAGAACCGCGAGATTTTTAATCCTGTTTTACCCTCCTCAGCCCCGCACCTCGCCTCGGAGGCTACCTGGACACTCATCCCATAGGCAGCGAGGCATTCTCCCTGCAAAGCAGCATTTTTGGGAGTTATCTCCCCTTCTCCTGCGCTTTGATCTCGTGCCTTTTCATGCCGGGGCTGGGCCGGGCGGCTCTTTGGAGCATCCCCATCTCTCAGCAGCATCCTTGATGTGGGGACAGCGGGGGCTCCGCGCCAGCGCAGCGCCAACAGGTCCTGTTAGCGCAGCTCCTGCCGTGCCACGGGGCAGGGATGCTTCGCATTCCAGCCTTTGATGCCCCCCGGGCCCCGGCTGAAAGATGCGGTGACTTCAGGAGCGGCGCGGAAGGGAAGGGACTTCGCAGCCCTGGAGAAGCGACGCGGTTGTTTAACAAATCAAAGGAGCGGAGTTCTTAGCCCAGCTCGTTAAGAGGTGGAAGTGGCAATTATTCTTTTTAATTTGCTCGCTTCTGGGTTATTTTGCCTTTGCGAGAGCGTTGCTAGGTCAGAAGTTGTTGGGGCTGGGCAGACACCGCTGATTTTCCCTGTATCCCAGGTCCTTAATCCACACTCGGGTCCCCCTTTCATTAATAAACCTCTGCGAGATGCAAACCAATTAACAAACCCGCCCAGCTGACCTCCAGCCGTTCTTCCAGCACTAATTTCTATTATTCACCACTTGCAAACTCCATGTTTTAAACCTCTCAGGTAGGAGACATCCAGCGCTTCCAGAAAACATTCGGGATCGTTCCCTGCCTATCTCGTGAATCAAAACTCAATTATCGTAACAAAAGAAACGCCTTGAGAGATCTCCTGTCGCTTATTCAAACAAAAAAAGAAAAACGAGCTGCTAATTAGCCTCATAACGACTTATTTTCTCCCCCTTCCCTCCCTTATTTTAAATAAAACCTGATGATGCAAAGTATTCCTTGGCTTCTCGCTCCGTAACCAACCGGCTCTTGGTGGAAAGAGCTTCTTTTTTTTATGGCTACGTATTAAAAGTAAACCAGCCCATGCCAGGTTTGGATAAAAGGCTATTTATTTTCAACCAATTTGATAGCTGCAGTTTTCGGTAATTGAATTTTCTGTGGTCGGAGAAGCAGTAATCTTAGAAACCAAATAAATATTTTTTAATAAAATGGAACACTGAGAAACCCTATAATAATGTCAAATATGTAGCCACTTATGGATGGATAAATATTTTAAGAAATTTACATCTCACCCAATGCTTTAGGCCTTCAGCTTCCCTGGAAATTTCAAACAACGCTATTTTATTTTGGGGAGGGGGCAGGGGGGGAACGGAGTGTATTTAGATAAAGAGCTAAATACTAATCCTTCAGTTTGCAGCGGGTTCGATTTCCAATATTTATGCAAGGAAAGAGAAATCCAAAAACGCTTTCTCAGACCCTTTCCCTGGCACGTGGCGCTCCTGGGGATCCAGGCCCTCCTGCAGCCACCCAAGCTCCAAAAAAATGACCCATTCTGCCAGAACCACCCCAAAACCCCTCTGCAGAGTCACAGCTCGTGAAAATAATGAAATCTGGCAGAAAATCCGCTTTTGTCGAAGGCTCTCCGGACAATCCTCTGGACAGACACTGGTTGCTGGTGGTTTGTGCAGACTGAAATCCCTCTGCAAGCCAAAGGGGAGAGCAGGAGATCGAGGAGATCCTCACTTCTGCCATGATGGTCCCCGGAATAAACCCCAGCGAGAGGTCACGGCACACCCGGGAGGGGTTCCCGGAGCTTCGGTGCAAACATCTGGGTCTGAGGAGCAAACACAGCTCAGGGCACGCAGGAATTGTAAAGGAGGAAAAGCTGCCCGTGCTCCCGGCTGCTGCAGCCCCAGGAGTGGATGGAGCACAGATCCAGAGGTCTCGGCCATCCCAAATCCTCCCCCACTTCCCTGCTGCCACCACTTCTTAAAATCCCTGATAATTTTGCCGAGCTCCTTCTCCAAACTCGGTGCGGTTCCCTTTGCTTGGGAGTCTCTTCACTATTTATTTATTTATTTATTTATTCATTCTTATATTTATTTATTTATTTATTTATTTATTTATTTTTCCCAGGCCTTCTAAACGTTCTAAACCAGTGCTAAGTCACGGTGGAATAAAGGGGATTCCATGGGATGCGGAGCAGGGATGACTGCAGGGACAGAATTCCCGTTTCCTGCAGAACAGCCAAGCCGGAATTGGAATTCTCGTTCTCTTATGGTGACACCTGCTGGCAAAGGCAGCCTCCTGTAAGAGCTTCTGGAAAAGGATCAATCCCAAAAATCATCTGGATTGGGGAGACCAGCTCAGGGGTTTTGGGAAATGAGACACAGGAGAGTGGGAGGAACTGGAGTTAATCAGCCAAAGTAAGGAAAAACAGGAAAAACACACATGGGGTCCTGAAATTCAGGGAACGCTGCTACAGAAGGGGATAAATTGTTCTCCATCTCCACGGATGAAACATAATAAAGGATCAATGCACATCCTGTTGAGGCAACAAAGACCTGGGCAAGGTCCTGTTCAGTGAAAGGTTCCTACCAGGGGAGGTAATGCTGGAAAATCCTTCACAACGCTGGACATCTGAATTTCCAGTCGTGTTTTTTGCAGCATGGATGCTCATTCCAAGCTGATCGATCAAGACTGATCCCAGTTCGAGCACAACCACCACGCTCAGCCCCCCTCTTCTCCTTTTATTCATTTTTAGTGTTGCTGAAAAGTGAAACCCAGGTGGTTTTCAGCAGGACACCGTGGAAATCAGGGATGAAATTCCCAGTTTATTAATGATGTGCCAGAAAAATGACACAGGAACAGCAGCTCCAGCACTGATGGAGAAATCTCAACCACGTGTTCCACACCACAGGTATCCTAAAGGAGCAGAGCTTGGCTTCCCTAGGGATTCAGCTGAAATCCGTGTGTTTTATCCCAAAATTTCAATCCCAGAAAGCAACGATTCCAAAATGGAAGTGAAACCTGGGCTTGGTCATGGAGGAGGCATGGAAGAGCAGGGATGGTGGGATGGGGTTTGCCAGGACAAACCCCTTTGCTTGGCATCCCAACAGGAATCACCATCAGACCTGGAGCACCCCTGGTGTCACATTAAAGTGATCAATTAGTAATTAAAAACTCTGAGCTGCTCCCATACCTCTGGAAAACAGGGGACAGAGCAGGAATAAGCCATAATTCCCAGGAGATGGCAAATCTTGTTCAACTGCGTTGAAAACTCTTCAGTACAATTTCCAGCCAGTTTATCTCCCTTTCAGTAAAGTTCACATTTCCTTCTTTTCCTTTGTTATGGAAAATTCTTGGGCTAACAGACAGCGTGGAACCAGCAGGACTAAGTCTGACGAAACCTTTTTAATGATGCATCATGGAAAAAGCAACTGTGGATTGTTCTGGTGGTGCCAAGAAAAGAGTTTCTGGTTCATGTGGGGAGTTTCTCCTCCAAGTTTTAGTCTCCACAAGCACCTTGGAGCACACATCAGGAACAGTCACTAACAGCTTTTCCAGTCTTTCTCCTGGAGCCTCCATTCCACAATATTTGCCTTGTTCAAGGGGGAAAGATGCATCTTGGAGCCATTTGCTGGGGCAGCTCTGGGGCATCATGCAATATTTATATTCTGTTAATCTGAGAGCTTGAAATGAAAGATGGAAGAGGCCAAATCCAACCTTTCCATAAATGCCATTGATTTGGGAACAGCATTGGATTTGGGCCAGTGTTTTCCCTCGCCTGCCTCTCTGCCTTTCAGGATATTTGTGGAAATGAGGAGCAGGGTCATTTGGTATTCAGCCCTGGCTATGAATTATAATCTGGGTATGAATTGCGCAGAAATTTAAAAGGCAAATTTTTCACCTCAGAAACAAACTTTTCTTCCAGCAGCCAAAAAAACCCAGGGCCAGATGCAGCCCCTGGCTGGCAGGAAAGGGCAGCACACAAAACACACTCGGGGGGTTCGCCAGGCCCCGCTGCAAAACCAGAACAAAATTCAAAGAATTCCACCCTGAGCAAGGGGGACAGCTTGGAAACTGTTCAGAAACCTGAGGGGGTTCACAAGATTGGCACCATCAGGGACAAAAATTTCCATAATATCTGCATAAAAAATAGAAGCAGGCCACCTTTATGTTCTGTACCTCGTTTAATAAGGGCTATAATGCAATTAAATCACTTCACAATTAACATGTTGTCTCTGGGCCATTTCCTGGAGTGGCTGATTCCTCCCCCTCGGAGCAGGGAGAACAGTGAGGCACCAGAGGGGTTGGGCAGGACCCGTTTCTTGTGTGGGTCACCCTCCCCTGAAGGATCTGCATCTTCTGGGGAGGTTGGGTAAGATCTCAGATCCTAAGGATGTTCTGATTTCCTGGGTTTGCTGAGCTTGTCATGAGACAAAACTTCCAGAAGCACCTCAGTCCTGCTGGATTCCTCTGCCCTTCAGATCCCAGGGTGTATCAAACCTTCAGATTCCTGCATGTACAGATCCCTGAAGGATCTGCATCTTCTGGGGAGGTTGGGTAAGATCTCAGATCCTAAGGATGTTCTGATTTCCTGGGTTTGCTGAGCTTGTCATGAGACAAAACTTCCAGAAGCACCTCAGTCCTGCTGGATTCCTCTGCCCTTCAGATCCCGGGGTGTATCAAACCTTCAGATTCCTGCATGTACAGATCCCTGAAGGATCTGCATCTTCTGGGGAGGTTGGGTAAGATCTCAGATCCTAAGGATGTTCTGATTTCCTGGGTTTGCTGAGCTTGTCATGAGACAAAACCTCCAGAAGCACCTCAGTCCTGCTGGATTCCTCTGCCCTTCAGATCCCGGCGTGTATCAAACCTCCATCCGAGTCAGTGCTTGACCCTGACCTCACCAGCTCCATTTCAGATGACAAAAGCCTGAACTGGAGTGACTTAAGCTGGGTTTTAGGCCCTGGGATCAGTGCTCAGAAAGACACTGAGGTTCAGGGTCTCTGGAATAGTCCAAACCACCCAAAATAGACTCTGTGCTTCTGACTCCTTCATTGTGTATTGGCTTTTCCTGTTTGGAATTCATTCCTGCTCCACTTACGTCCTGAGTATCTCCACACATCCAAGGTTTTTTTTAGGTTTTCTCTCACAGATGCACTTTTACCTCAACTTCAGATTAATTCATCCTGCAAAATCAAAAATATCAAGAAATGCCACCTGTTTCCTCTTCTCTATTTAGCAATCCCAGAACCCCTGAGGTTGGAAAAGTCCCTCAAGGCCATGGAGTCCAAGCTGTGCCTGACCCCC
>VZSE01014632.1:102945-132421 GCA_013398275.1 Promerops cafer
TATTTAATTTATTTCTATTATTTATTTGTGTTATTTAATTTATTTCTATTATTTAATTTTTCTATTATTTATTTTTATTATTTAATTTATTTTTATTATTTAGCTTTTTGTTGCGTGGACTATTTTACATCTGAGCATGGAAAGTGCTGGACCACGATTAAACCGACCTTCAGTAAATTGTTTAATTTGCTGAGATTTCTGGCCTCTTCTAAAATACCAACAGCATCTTTTCCTAGGGGAAGCAGGGCTGGATAAAAAGGGAAAAGGCAGCACCCCACTAATTTTAGCCAGCAGGGAACGAGGCTGCATCCAGAGGAACTTTTGGCATTTTCAGGTCACCTTCGCCCTTCCCCTGGGCATTTCAAGGCCAATTAATAAACAAAACAAAGTGGCCTCAGCAAACAGATGAGCAAACATCCCGGACGGCTGCAGCCGAGGACCCCTCCTGCCCTCGCCCGGCACCCCAGGCCTCCACGCTGCTCCTTGGAGTATTTTTACCGTTGAGCAGCGGCCCTGGGATGTGTTGTGGTAAATATTCCCAAAACCCCCCGGTGGGGAGGGCAGGCAGCGTTCCCGCAGCTCCACGGGGCCTGCCCGGCCCCTCAAACAAACCCCCCGTGTCCCGGGGCGCAGCCAGGCAGAGCCAGCCCGGCACCGGGAGCGTAATTTAGTGTGCAGGTATTTGGTTTGATAAAAAACCCCGACCTTAATTGGGAAAAACTCCATCTCTGGGTGCATAAATGGATATATGGACGTGGATAATAGGCTCCTGACAAGGCTGTAATTCAGTGAGAGGGGCCAGAGCCCAGTTTGGGGCTGACATGTCACTCCAGCCTGCAGCAGCCCCGGTTTTCCACCACCCCTAAGAGGGTAGCGTGTTGCAGCTGGCAAAAAAATAAACAAACCTGAGCTCTGTGCTAACAGGATTTTTTTCCCCCCGCTATGATTTATGCCACGAGCGAAGGAAAAACAGCGACACGTTTGTGAGGGGAGGCTCCATTCCGTGCTTCCAGCATGTCCTGGGCATGGACACTGGGAAATGCGATTTTCTGGGGAAGGACAGCATCTTAAATGCACGTGCAGGACTTTATTTTGTTCTTTTTTCTTTTTAATTTCCAAAAAATCTGTGTCTCTGCTGAGGAGAAACTCACGTGCAGCAGTCAAGTAACATTTTTGGTATCGCTCATTATAAGTCGGGGTTTTATTTAAAAACTCCTCCTTTATTCTGGAGTCAGAAAACCAAATTTCAAGCAGGATTTTCTGCTCTTGGCTACCTCTGTGGGCTTTTCCAAACACTGCCTTCAGAAACGAACTCATTTAGACCTTCCCCCATCTTCCCTCTCCATGGATTCAGAGCACAGCCATGGGGTAAGAGCAGAGTCCAGGGAACCTGGAAACTCCTAAATGAGCTCAATTAAGGTTTGAAATCCCCGAATCCCTGTCAGCAGCACACGGGGCTCAGGAGTGATGACAGGGCAAAGCCACCACCCCAGGCCCCCTCGGCTCCCTCGCTCCCCAGTCCCAGCACTGGGATTCCCTTTTCCAGCTGGAGCCTGGGAAAGGGCTCAATTCCCTCTCCAGGCCGGGCTCTGGCCTTTCTCCCATTGTTCCCAGTTTGTTTTTCTTTCCAGCAGGACCACGGGGCTGCAGTGTTGGATTTGCAAGTGGAGATGACAAACACAGAGCATCAGGCCTTGCTTTTCACCTTGGGCATGTGGAAAATGGAACTTGCTTTTACCTGGAAGCCAAAAGAGCTGGGTGGATTTCTCCTCCCATTCCTTTCTGTCCCAGAAGTTTTTAGTCGCTGATCATTTCAAGGGAATAAAGATTTTAAAGAGAGGTTTCCAGAAGTTTTCATAAAATAGGGAATGGAACAGGGAGACGAAGAGGAGCTTTCCTGGTCTCCAAGACAGCAGAAAAAAGGAAGGAAAAGAAAGGGATGGATGGTGAAAAGTGGCTTTTTATTAAACCCTCTGCACACCAAACACTTGTTTATTGCTCTGGGGATTTTTCCATCCATCTCCCTGCTCCCAAAATCCAGGAGCTGAGTCCGAGGAAGTCGATTGAGCTTTACAATGCTCTGGTCCATAAAGTGAAAGCCTCCCTTAGGTCTGGGATTTGGTGTCACCTTTCAGAAACAGAACCCAGAGGAACCTCTGGGCCTGGGGAGTTTCCACGACAGCTCCCAGACAGAAATATCTGTGCCCAGCAGAGGGGAAGGGTGGCAGTGGCGCTGGGGTTGTGCTGAAAGACAGAAATTAGCCAATATCCTCCATCCTGGAACAGCAGGGTTTCCTTTTTACAGCTTTTTGCCATCCCAGCTTGGTGCAATCCTCCTCCTCTTTAACAACAGCGAGGCCAAGCACACAGAAACAGAATTTTTCCATCATTTTTGTCCTTCCTGCAGCAGCAAGCCCCAATCCCCAGCCCAGCAGCAGCCTGGCTTCACGTGCCTGAGCTTTATATTCTATAAGTCTAATATAACAGAGTGTCAAATGTTTGCTTTGGCGATCCCGATGCTTCAAATCCCCTTTTTATACTAATATTTCAAATGGGAAAAGGCTTTAAAAGAATGGGAGCAAATTACGGCTTCAAAGGTTTTATTGGGCTTCCAGCTGAGCATTGCTTCTGCTAAGAATGGGGATTTGAAAAAAAAAAAAAAAGCAGCGTTTAGGCTGCTTTATTGGGGTTTATTTCCTCTGCTGCTGCACTCCTGAAGGAGGGAGAGGAGCAGCACAAAGAACAAGGAGCAAAGAATGATCTTTTTACCTCCTATAAATCCCAATAACTCTGATTTT
This sequence comes from Promerops cafer, assembly GCA_013398275.1. NCBI lineage: Eukaryota > Metazoa > Chordata > Aves > Passeriformes > Nectariniidae > Promerops > Promerops cafer. The sequence continues at coordinate 105,744 of VZSE01014632.1, forward strand.
TTACAGTTCATAAAGATTGACCTCTAAGTTATCCCAATTTTAAGAACTCAGGACAATTCAGCTCAGCAGAAGTGAGATGGGCTTCCCATCAGTGACAGCCACACTAAAAATGCTCCTGCTTTAAAACATTATTTTATGAAATAAACATTATTTTATGAAATAAACATTATTTTATGAACTATTTAGGAAATTGTGGGCAAACATTTTGTTGAAAATTCAGTGTATAAAATCTCACCCAGCTCAGGGAGAGGCACCAGAGCAGACAGAGAGGCAGAGTTAGCCCGGCTGGAATTTAAGGGATTTGCACAAGGGCACTTTGTGGGGTTCCTGGGATGATTTCCCTGATTTTAGTGCCTTGTCACTTCCCAGGGTTTATCAGCTCAGCTTTAAGAGTCTTGTTGGAGTGGGGGATGAGCCCTGAGGCCTCTGCAGCCTCTGGGATGGCCAGGGCAGCCCAGCTCACCCAGTGAGGCTGCTGGTCCTGCTGGGAGTTCCACCCTGAGCTGCTGCAGAGGGTGGGGATCAGCCAGGTGAGCTCGGGGTGACACTGCCAGGGCTCCCGGGGAAACGGAGATGAAAACTGGGACCAAACCAGCAGTTCAGATGGGATATTACAAAGAAATCCTTCCCTGTGAGGGTGGGGAGGGGCTGGGATGGAATTCCCAGAGCAGCTGTGGCTGCCCCTGGATCTCTGGAAGGTCCAAGGCCAGGCTGGAGCAGCCTGGGACAGTGGGAGGGGTCCCAGGGGTGGCACTGGGTGAGCTGTGAGGTCCCTCCACCCAAACCATCCTGGGGTTCGGTGATGACTCGCTCGTGGCATTTCCCTCCAGGGCATTTCTCTCTCCTTGCCGTTTGCCAGGGCGGGGATTTGGGTGTGGACAGGAATCTGCCCTGCTGCTGCTCGGCTCTCCCCACTGCTCCCCGGCTGCCAGGTCAGAGCAGATCCAGACGAGCCACTGACTGTGGGGTGGGGAATGCAAAGCCCCAGCTCTGCATCCAAAAGCTTTTCAGCTCGGTCCGGGAGCACCAAACGGAGCTGCACGGCTGGAATCAGCCATCCTTCCCTGCCAAGGAAGCACTTTTTGGTGGAGAACAGCCTGGAGAGATGCACTTGAAAACTTTCAGCAGGAGTTAATCAGGAGTTAACCCAGCCACGTTTCACGCCGGCATTCCAGTGCCAAACCACAGCAAGCTGTCCCTGATCTCTGTGCTCTGACCCAGCTGGGGTTCTTTGGAGCAGGAACTTCTTGCTGGCAGAGTTACCACAGGTCCTTTTCCTCACCTGGCACCCTCAGGACCTGATCCTGCAGGGTCTGAAGCAGATCTGACCCTCTCAGCAAGGAAGTGAAATTTCCATTTATTCAGCCATGGAGAACCAGGTCTCCACGCCAGGGATTAACAACACTGGGTGCTAAGGAGCAAAAAAAGAAAGAACAGAATTTCAGGTTTTAGACCCCCCCAAATCTACCAGCCTGCTCAGATATTAAAAACCAGATTTATTTATAACCCCTTGCCTCACAATGGCACCTTTGGATGCTGATTCCCTGCACTTTACAGGGAGTTCATCTCCATGAATCCATTTTGCAGACAGTGAAGCCAAAGCCACATGAAAGAGGGACAAAGATCAGAGGCAGCAGAGCCAGGGATACACAGAAGGAAGAAGACAACTTGAAGAGTAAATCATGGTTTAAAATTCAACCAGCACTTCTCAATTATTCAAGGCACTGTTTTCTTAACAAGGATTAGAAAATGATATTTCAAATGCATCACTCCAGCAGGATGACACCTTTTCAAATGAAGGGTTTCTGTTGCTGCTCCTGTTATTCTGTCTGGACTAAAAGATGACTTTCAAGTATTTTGTCTATCATTTTTAAAGAGGGGAAAAAAAAATAGCAAGCCTGAAAGAACAAAGGCAACACTTCAAAGCTTTCAGCTGAGAAGGAAGTGCTTTCTAGCAAAAATCATCCACTTGTGTCAATGAAACCTTTGTCAGGCAGTTCCTCTCCTGCCTGGGCTGCTGCAGCTGAAGACAGAAGGGAAAGAGAATCCCTGAGAGAACGAGGAAAGTCATGTCCCAGCAAAGTCCCCTGTGTGCCCTCTGTGATTGTGTGACAAGCTGTTACTGAGAGGAGCTGAGGAGCACACGCACCTTGTTCTGCCCTGGAGAGGGCTTAAATCCCCTGGAAATTCTGTTTGTCCCCTACCCAGGGAACTTCTGCAGAGGATTTTGCAGTAAGAAGGAACAGTAGTAGTTAAAAGCCATGTCCAAAAGAACTGCAATTCCTCGGGCTCTCCATATTTTTTCATGGTCCTCAGTGCCAGGGGACCTCACAGTTTCAGAGGGAATTATCCAGTGATCCTCTGCCACCTGCACTGGGCTCTGGATCAATCCAAAGCATCAGGGGAGCTTCCCTCCCTCCTGACCCTCAGGTTCACAGTCTCACCTCAGCAATGGAGATTTCTCTTCCCAGCCACCTGGAGTGCCAGGGGGATTCTCCTGGGAAACAACTTTCACTCTGTTCAGGTACTAAATTCATTTTGGGCCCTCTGGTCTCTTTTCTAACATGTTTTTTGTGGTCACGTCCTCCTGAGCAGAAGTCTGTACCACTCCTTACACAACCTGAGTGTTCACAGCTCTCTTCAGGGCCTCTTTTCAGGGGGGCCCTAACCCAGAACTCCCATTGGCAGTGGTCCCTCTCTCTTGGAATATTTGGAATATTGCAGAACACGTTGTTAAACACGGCTTTAACACGACTCAGTGCAGTTGCTCTGATAGCTATTACCCCTAACAAGCTTCCCCTCAAAAACGAGTCGCTTTTGACCTCCACACACCTGGAGACTTCACCCTCCTGCCGCACCTCTGACCTATCCCCTATAATTGACACTGGGCAATTATCAGCAATTTGTTGGCTTTGTTTTCCTTAGCACCCAATTATGCAAATAATAGGCCTGGAACGGAGCTGCTGCGAGTTTGGAGCAAAGTGTTTCATGCCTGAGTGACTCTGCCAGCCCGGCGATGTGCGGGAGCAGGAAATGAGAATTCAGGGAATACTTATCCCAGGCAATCTCTGTCGGGGTGGCAGAAGGATATTTAATACCTTTTTTTATTAACTCTTATGAGAACCTCCAGCCTGGATGCTGCCTGCTCCCGTGGACTGCTGGATATTTCACTTTCTTGTGCTCCTGAGCTTCCTACCCTGGCTGTGCACCCTCAGCTTTTCTCCAGGTCCAAGGCAGGGCTGGCATCTTGGCAAATGCCAACAAAGAAAACACATTTTCCAAAGCCAAAGGGGAGGACTTGATCCAAACCATGTGAAAGGAGAATCCCCCCATTTCTTGCTGCACACAGGGAGTGGAGCAGAGCTGTGCCCTGGCTGTGTCCACACTGGATTTTGAGCTTGAATGCACTGTTTTGTTTTTCCTTTCCATGCTCTGTCCATGTCCACCTTGGCTTTTGTGCTTGAATCCATTGGTTTGCCTTTTTCTGTCCATGTCCACCTTGGCTTTTGTGCTTGAATCCCTTGGTTTGCCTTTTTCTGTCCATGTCCACCTTGGCTTTTGTGCTTGAATCCCTTGGTTTGCCTTTTTCTGTCCATGTCCACCTTGGCTTTTGTGCTTGAATCCCTTGGTTTCTCTTTTCCTCTCCACGCTCTGTGCAGTTCACAGGGCTGAAAGCAGAACAGCTGATCCCATCCTGCCCTCTGTATATCAAAAGGGCTTTTAACCCACAGAGTTTCATCTGCACCAAAGACAGGGACAAAAACCACTGGAAAAAGAACATTCTGGGCCCCTTTCCCCTACCTTTCTTCACCCCACTTGGATCTATCGGACGTGTCAAGATCAGCATTCTCTCCACCAGTCCCTTGCCAGCCCTGTGACCTCATCCACTTCCCTGTTAAAAGATTAGAACCCATTTTCAGATGTTTGGGGCTATTTTTAGACAGACCCAGAGACACTTGGGGAGGAAGGGGGCAGGAGGACTTTCTTCATCATGGAACAATCTCTGTGTCTGGAGAAAGCCCGCAGATTTAATGTCACTGCCCAGAACTGCCCTGGCTAAAGCTGGATTAGCTCCATCCCTCTGAGATGGCTCTGCTGGAATCGGTTCCCTCTGGGAAGGGCTGCAGTGACTGGAAATGCCCAGGGGGCTCTTATCTGCACCACAGGCTGGTGTGCTCTGTCAGGGGTCCTGGAAACAGGAACAAAAGCAGCGGGATCAGAGGACAGCCAGGAACGTGTGCTGCGGGCTGAGAGCCAAGCTCTGCCAGGGTGGGAAGTTCTCCACTTGTCCCAGAGAAGGGACAGCTGAGGCACAGCCCCTCTGGAGACTCAGCCCCTCTCCGTGCTGTCCTCACCCCAACACCAGAGAATTTGGTCCCCTGTCACTCCCTCCGTCCTCTCAGGAGCTCAAAACTTGGATTTCCATCAGGTTCCACCTGAGGAGTCAGCAGGGAAGGAGGGGAAGAAACACAATTAAACCAACCCCCCCGAATCCCAGAATAACACATTAAAGGCATCACCTTTTCTTCCCCCTGCAGAACAAAGCATGGGAATATTCAAAAGGCAGCTCCAGAAGCCCCTGCCAGCACCGTGCTTGGTGATCTGCCCACCTTGCCAAATCCAGAGCTTGCTTCCAGCCGTGCCTGGCACTTTTCCACCCAGGAACAGCACACTGGGCTCCGCAATGGCTCTTGCATGTCACGCTCGTGGGCATTTGGCCCACGGAGTGCTCTGTTACCCAATCCATAAATCCATGAAATCCAAGCCTGAGTCAAACCCGAGACATTGTGGAAACCGAGGAGGGCTTGAACGAGCTCCTGGAATAAAACTCCAGCCCCTCCCCAGCCAGAGCAGTATTTTTAGGAAGTCGATTGAGAAATGTTTTCCTTGCTCCTTTTCCATGTTTACTGGGATACAGCATTGTTACACTGGATTGCATCAGAAAACATGGAAACAGCTCCACAAATCGATGTGGCCACAAGTTCTCTGAGGAATTTGCTCCTTGTCTCCAAGGAGTTTAGTCAGCACAAACAATGGCAAATAAAGACAAGTGCTTCTCCAATAAATAAATACTGGGCTATGGTTATGTTAGGGAATTTGGGATGGATTTTAGGATGGCATCATTCTCCTAAAACCTTGGATAAGGTAATTTATAAATTTAAAGGAAATAATCACAGCTGAGTGAAATTTGCTGTATTTTAGGGAAAGGTCCTATAACTGAAATAATGATGGGACCATCCCTTTCCTGGGGCTTTCAGTGTCTCAGCCACTCCAGGGAAGGAACTGGACTCTACTTTAGGATTTCCAGAAATCGTTCTGAGGTCTGAGCTCACATCTCCAGCCAGCCAGAATTCCAGGGAATTGATTACCAACCTAATGGGAAACATGGCAGCTTAAAATCGTTGGCTTGAACTTGGGATCTCTTCAATAACAGAAAGAATAAAAATGTCCAAGCGTTGCCTTTCAGACATCTGAGTGGTCTCTGCGTGTAATCAATTAGAAACCAACTCCATTCCACAGGAAAATAGCTCTGGCTTAGCCAAAAGATAATTTTTGTGAAATAGGTCAACTAATTTTTCCCAGGTCAAGCATATCCAGTGACTCCTTCCCTGCTCTCTCTGCTCCTTACCTTGTCTTCCCAGTTAGTTTCAACTCATTAGTCCAAAACCTGTCTGAAAATGGAATTTCCTCTCCAGAAAAAGAAAATCATTACAAAATAATGACGGAAATTATTCTGACAGGGACAAAAAACCCAATAAAATGGCAGCAACAACCCTGATATAAATTAATTTGTGTGCAGGGATTTTCAAGTCCTGTTAAGTTTTCATTTGTTTGCTTGAAAAATTAAAGAAACATTTTATTTCAGTTTTTTTTTCTTCAATAGACAGCAAAAAAAATGACATTGTGAGGCTTCCAGGTGGGCAAGCAGGATGCTGTCAGTTCCATTTCCCCACTGAGCTGAATTTTTCTGGCAAAACTGTGGCAGGCTCCAGGAGCAAGTTCGATTTTGCAAAGAGATTATTTTGTATCAGAAAATTCTCTGGATAGAAAATGGCCCAGCAGACCCATTCAGTGAGAGTGGCAACACTGAATTTCAGGGGGATTTGTTGCAAGGCTGCTTTTGCCATTAGTGACCAAGCACTGTGTGCAGGAAAATCTGGGAATTAAGGGGCTTAATTAATTAATTGCCTGAAGTAAGGGGAAGTCTAAAGGATGTATAAAGAATAGAAGAGGTTGTGGCTGCCCCATCCCTGAAGGTGTTCAAGGACAGGGGTGGGAGCACCCTGGGGTAGTGGAAGGTGTTCCTGCCATGGCAGGGGTGGAATGAGATGAGATTTAAGGTCCCTTCCCAACCCAAACCATTCTGGGATTCCTTGATTCTGTGAAATTCGGCCCTCGCTGTGAAGTCCATTAGAATGAAAACCCCACAAAGAGAAGTGGATCATTCAAAACCAGCTGGAAAAATGGGCTCAGAATCTGTTTGCCCCAGCTTTGTAACCCAGGAGCTGACCCCACTCAGCTCCTGAGCTCCTCGTGCTCTTATCGGGATCGTGCACGTTCTAAGGCTGAGGAAAGAGAGTCGGGGATCAAACACAGCCAAAGCCGCAGTGGTTCAGTCCCAACACCACAAACAGCACCCCAAAATCAGCCCTGTGTCCAGGCTGCTCCCAGAGCTTCCCCCTGGGAACGTTGTCTGAGCAGGCAGCAGCAGGGCTGCTCCTAGAGGCTGGCACACCGGGATAATTCGGGAATAGAACACACGTCCAAGAGGAATTTGTTCCTCCTCCACCCTGTACGTGGCAGACGCTCTGTGAGGACACCCAGATGAACTTTTTCACCTGAATTAGAACAAAGTGTTTTGCTATTCTCTCTCGGGTTTCCTTCTCCTCCCTCTCCACCCCTTTCCCTGTCCTTATTTTAATCTACAAACCAGGAATGGCTCTGCAGGCGTCCTGCCAGGGCACAGCTCGCATTCACCTGGCAAATGCTGGGCTCCTTCTCCTGGCTCCAATTAAAAACCAAGACAAAAAGGAGGAGCCAGGAGGTCCTTTTTGAGCCAAGGCATCCGCCCAGGGTGTCCAGACTTTACAGGAATTAAATTTATGGGAACTAAAGTCTCCTATCACTCTCTTGCTCTTTCTTTTGCTCTGGAAGATGTTTTTATCACCCTTGGTACTGGGGTAAAAAATGTTTTAAAAGGCTGATATTATCAATATTAATAGCATTATTTTCTTTTTGCTTAATAAGTAAAATGGAAATCGTTTAGTGATGTGCATTTTAATGCAAAACCAACTTTTATTTCTGGTCTAACAGCTAAGTGAGAAATGTTGGGAGGGACTTCAGAACACAGGGCCTGCGGGGCTCTCAAATCCAGCAGCAGCAAGTCATCCATCAACTCATTCCTAATTGTCTTATCCCCAATAAACCAATCATATTTTAATTGAGCACTTTGCAGGTCTCATCGAGGAAACTGGGAGCTGTTACTCACATCCTAAGGGCTTCTTCAAGTGTGACAGAGAGCCACCAGCAAATCCTGGCAGCAGTGTTTGGGGGGATCCTTCACCTCAGCCAGATGTGGAGCTGTGATTTGGATCCTTCACCTCAGCCAGATGTGGAACTCTGATTTGGATCCTTCCCATCAGCCAGATGTGCCGCTGTGATTGGAATCCTTTACCTCAGCCAGATGTGCAGCTCTGATTGGAATCCTTTACCTGAGCCAGATGTGCAGCTCTGATTGGAATCCTTTACCTCAGCCAGATGTGCAGCTCTGATTTGGATCCTTTACCTCAGCCAGATGTGCAGCTCTGATTTGGATCCTTTAGCTCAGCCAGATGTGCAGTCCGATTTGGATCCTGCCTTTGAACCACCCTCACCACGACACTGTCACCCAGCCCTGTCCCTCACGCTGATTTCTTGCCCCCAGCTCTCCCCACTCTGGCACTGTGCCTCAAGATCTGAGTGCTGGCATTTGTCAGCTCCCTCAAAGCCCTTTTCCCTCCCCATCTCAGTCCCCAACCCATAATTCCAGCACATTTCAGGGGTGGAAGCTGGAAGAACAGAGCCCTGAACTCATCGCTGGCACGCTGCCTGCAATGGAAGCTCCCTCACGCAGGTTAGCTGCAGTCCTGAGCGCCCTCATTTCCATTTCAATAAAAGCAAGACGGGAATTCATCCCGCTGCCTGCTGACTGACGTGGGAACGGCTCGAAAGGCAGGATGAAGAAAGCAGCGCTTCTTCAAATTGCAAACTCCTTTGGGCAGGGAAAAATGCCAGGTTCTGCCACTGCTGAGTGACTTGGATCGCTCGGCAGGGATGGAACGGCGACAACCCAGACCTTCTGTGTGCCACGGGCTCCTCCAGTCCGGCCCGAGGCACCTGCTCAGTTCCAACCGTGGGCAATCACATTAATTAATGATTAATGATGATAGGGCTCTCGGAAAGAATTTTTTTTAGCCAAGCATCACACTCGCAAGTGACTCAGAGGAGTCCGTAAACACTGGGCAGCCGCCAGCAGTGACAATGCAAAGGAAGCAGCCCGCCTGCAGAGGATTGCTCTCCGCGCTCCGGGGCAATCAGGGATACCCACGGCAATGCAATTACAAGCCCCGGGCTGCGATGGGATCGGCCCGCGGGGGATCAAAACTACTGTTGAGCAATAATCGGCAATAATCCGGGCTCTGCTCCGCTCGCTCGGCTTTTCTGGGATGCTGGAGAGCAGAAAGTCAGGAGGAAGTTGAGTGTCCAGGGCCTCCGGGATGAGAAAACCATCAGCAGGGATCACCTCAGAGCAGATAAATGAGGTGAAATCAGAGCATTTCTGTCCTCCTGATGTCCCAGCTCTTTGTTCAACGTTTGGGGTCATTCCCTTGTTCTGGAGGCAGCGAGGGGCGCTCAGAGCAGGAGGTTTTGCTACACCACACAGAGCCACTCCCGACAATCAGAGCCAGAGTACTTCGCACATCCTCCGACTCCATTCCCTGCTGAAGAATGACCAGAACACCTTTTCTTCCTGCAAGATTTCCATCTTAACCCTCATCCACATGTGGCTGAGCCATCAAAGGACCGGGATAACCTGCAGAAAACCCTCAAAGCAAGGGTGAGGGGAGGTCGGAAAATGCTGGGGGACAGGGAGTGACTCACTGCATGTCCAGACAACCGGACTGGACCCAAAAGGTGTCAGACATCACCTAATAGTGGAAATGAGGAAACCCAGATAAGATAAGCTCAAAGGGACTCGGTAACTCTGCAAGTTGCAGCAGCCCAGAAGTCCAAAAATAAGATGAAACAAGGGCCCAAAATTAAACAACACAAACTTGACAATGTCAAACAAAGCAGCAAAACAAGACAGAGCTCCCGGATGGTGCCCTGGAATTCTGCCCCCCTCAGTTAATCTGCTCATGGAACCCTTCCCAGTTCCTTCCCATGCTGGCTGCCCCTTATCTGGGCAGCAGCTCATTTTGAAGGAACCACAGAAAGGGTGAGAGAAATGTTGGCTATTTCCAGTGTCCCCCAGTCCCAGCTGCCAGCCTGCAGGGGAAGGTGGCACCGCAGGGGACACGAGTGTTGAGGTCAGGAAGAAAATATCTCAGTGTAGGATGCCAAAGCCCAGCTCCTGCCCACCTGTGGCCACGGAAGACCCCGGGGCACAATTTGCAAGGCTGAGGGTGTCAACCCTGGTACATTGTCCAAACCTGGGTTATTTTTAGCCACCTCCCCTACAATACTGCTTGGGAAAGTTCATTTTGTGTCCTGTCTGCGGGTCCAACAGCAGCACGGGGAATGCCACGGGAGCAGCGGCCCCAGGGCTGCTGGATCCTGGAAGAGAAATGTCCTTTATCACCTTGCAGCAGCACTTGAACACCCACACAACGAAAAGAGACCAATAAAGAATAAAGTAAAAAGGGATTTATTTCAATCCTAGACTTTTCATGTGTTTAACAGCCCCAACTTCAGTCCTGTTTTTTCCCCATAATGCTCAAAATTCCACATCTCCTCCAGGCACCTGGAGCTGTGGATTCCAGCTCTGCATTCCCGTGTTCCTCCATCGCAGGTGTTGAGGTTTGAAGGATCAGGAACCAGGCATGAGCAATATTTAATTAATTTCCTCTCTTCTCATAATCTGTAATTAATTCTGAACAGTTGGTGGGCGCAACCTTGAAGAGTGTTTTGCCGGGGTATATGAAGATTTTTCAAAATTAAATATTAATTCCAGTGCCCACCAATGTTTCTACATAAAATAAATTATAAATACTTCTAATACACTTGAAATAATTCAAATAAATTCTTTTTATTTCTAAATTAAACCAGTCAGAGCATGGGGATGGGAGGGCAGGGAGATCCTGGGAAGCAGAGCTTGCCAGCTTCTTGGATTTTCCACTCATTTTAGCATGGAACCCAAATCCTCAGCATTGTGCTTTTTGCCATTATTAAATCAAAGTTTTCCACCGGTGCAGAATTTAATACTGCATCGCTGGAAGTGGAATCATGGGGAAAATTGTGTTTTCTTTACCTTTCAGATACAATAAATAGATAAAAGAGTGAAAAAGGAAAGTTATTCAAAGAACCAAAGGCTCCAGCTCAATACAGCCAAGACAATGTACTGTGAGACAGATCTGGAAAAGAGATATCAGAAATGTCTATCAGCCAAAGTTAATATTTGCACAAAAATGGTGACTCATTTAAGCTGGGATTTCCTCTCCTGGCCACTTATGGAATATCAACTGTGTCTCCATCGAGTTTGATGCAAGAACTTTCATCTGAGAGTGAAAAATGTTCAGCTCAGGTAAGGAAACTTTTATTTTTGGGCCTGGATTCTTCCTCTGTGTCCAGCTTCTGAAATGTTCAGGGAATATTCCTGTCACCCAAAATTCCATCACAGGGTATTGCTCAACTCTTTTTATGTGCAGCCACTTCCTGATCCCAGTTATCCCCCAGGAATGCAGCATGGAACCAACACACCAATTCCACCCTAAATTCTCAATTTGGACTTCCCAACTAAAAGCAGAAAACACCTCAGGAAAAAAAAAAACAACACTCCAGATTTCTTCCATTTTCTTAAATCACAAATTTAGTTCTAAGCTGTTTAAGCTAAAGGGAGGCACTTCAGAGCAATTTAAGTTTGCTCCAGGCTCGATTTTGGAGTTTTGGAGTTTGCTCAGGGTCACAGAGGGGGAACATTAAGAAGCTCCACCTCACAATGTCACAGAAGATACCTGGAGGTGTTCAAAACATTTAGGAACATGTCAATCAAACATCCAAACCCAGGTGTAGCGTGAGAAAACAACACCAGCTATTTAATTTCCTTCTGGCTCTGAATTTTATAATTTCATTATCATTGAATGTGTTTTATTCAGCCTATGAGGAGTTTTCCCTGCTCCTCCTGCAGGATGCTCCTGAGCAAGAAGGATTTTTATCCAACTGCATCCATGGAAGGGAATGATAAATAAACAATTAACACTGAAAGAAAAACACTGCTGTCAGTCAGGAGTGTGTTTCATGTAAAACACAACAGCTCTGGGGTGTTTGCTGGGAGAAACAAAAATAAGCTGAAATCTTGATAGCTCAGAAATAACTTCTGAAATTTAGAATCTGCACATAAATAAAAAAAAACCCTGCTTGAGGTGCTGAGGGAGAAGCTCCATTTCTGTCTCAATCTGACTGCACATTTACCTGCTCGTTAAGATTTGGGATTCTCCAGAGCAGGCACTATTTTCCAGAAGTATGGAGGATTTTAGTGCTCAGCTTGCTGCTCTTGGCACTGGATAAGCACTGGGTCACAGTTAAAAAAAGCACATTATGCATTTAATCATGTCGATATGGAAAGAGTAGGATTTATTAAAAGCACCTAGATAAGTTCCAGGCCTTACTCCCATTAGCTTCCAGTGGTGACTCACAAGCTGGTTTTATGAACTGTCTGGAAAAATCCCTCTGGGATCTGCCTGCATCTTTAAGCACATTTTGTAAATGTGACCTGCTGCTCCTGCCCAGTGCTCAGAACAACGGGGTGATTCCTGTGGGGATGTTAGGAATGACAGGAATATACCCAATAAACCCGGGATACCCTGCCTGTGGCACGGTCACTGCCCATCCAATTCTTAAATTGATTTATTTCTGATTCTCTTTTTGTTGACATTCTTGTGAAAACTCGCTGGGCTCTTACTATTTCATTAGCTGTCTAGACTGTGCTGCAGGTAAATACAGGGGACCTTAAAATGGGAATTAACACGGTGGGGATAAAAAATAAAAGGCAAATAGCGGAAAATAGCGAAGGTGTTGCTTCTGCTGCCCTGAGCCTGTACAACTCTTGGTCAATTTAAGTCGTTATTTAGGAGGGTGCTCCTGTGAGTGCTCAGCCAGAAGGTCCCTGAGGCTTATTTGATGCGTGGGAAGGGTGCTTGGGAGGACTGGTTAAGGACGGAGTTACTCAGGGATGGAGTAATTTACACTGATTTTATTCCTTAAAACCAACCCCGCTCGCGGCCCCGCTCCTCCGCCCGCCCGCGCCTCGCCGCCGCCATCTTCCCGGCGGCGAAACGCCGCGCGCTGATTGGCTGCTGCGCCGCACACCGACCAATGGGAGGAGAGCTCGCTGTTGCCATGGCAACGGCGTGCGAGAGCGGCGCCGCGGCCTGCGCGGAGTTGTAACGAAATTAAATGTGAATTATAACACTTAAAACGAGTTATACCTGAATTATAACCGAGTTATACCTGAATTATAACAGCTGTAACTGAGTTATGACTGAATTGTTGCCCCGTCCCATCCACACCGTTTAAATTTTTCCTTCACTAATGAATTCAGTAGCTCACCCCCCCAGAAAAAAAATCTATAGGGACCTTGTGGCTGTATGGAAACACAGTCATTAATAACCATACGTTCATACATATACATATGTATGTGAATAGCGCATAATTTTATTCCAGTGGGCCAATTTTGCTTTAATAAATAAAATGTTATGAAGGGAGGGTGGTCAGCTTGTTTGGAAGAACAACACTGGCCGGCGGCGACTCAGCTTTCCCTGGCTTTTTCACAGCTATGAACTGCTTGATATTTTTGGCTCGGCTCTATTATTATAATTCTTTTTTTTTCCCTTTTAAAAAATATGAGGCAGTAGGCTTCCTCCCAAGACACACTCAGGTGGGGCTGCTTCGAGCTGCTGACTTTCCCCTGGGGCACCTCATTTTGGTAAAAAAAAAAAGGGAAATAAAAAAAGGACAACTCCCCCGTGACACACTCAGTAAAGCTCAAATGGCTCCGCTGTCCCCTGCGCGTCCCTCCAAGGCTGTGCAGCCTCATTACATCCCTCAAAATGGTTTTAAAAGGCTGCAGATGGAAGAGCAGTGACATTTATCACTTGCAAATGAGAGCCCTGCCGTCACCTCCAAAGGAGAGTTACATTCTGTAATCCTCATTGCAGTGTATTTTTCTGCTGACTTTATACCCGGAGTCTCAGGGAAAATGAGCTCCCTGTGCTCAGTTTTATTGCTGCAGGCTTGCAGTGACTCCCCGAGGGTGGATGTGGAGCCCCCCAAATCTCCGTGGGATTGTTTTCCTTCGCACACATCACCTGGAACGAGCAGAATTCCACCACTGCTCTTCCACCTCTCCACAAGGAATTGTTTTCCCTGATGTTTGGCCTTTCTCAGACGAGAGTTTTATTGTATTTGTTCCACCTACAACTGTGCTGGGCCAGCCTGTCAGGTTGAGGTTTGATTTGAGTCAGACAAAGTCTTGACTCCAAAGTTTTAGTAAAAATGATAAAACTGTTTGAAACCTGTCCATTGTTGGGGAGTGGAGCCAGTTTGTGCTGGAGCCTGAGCTTTGCGCTGAGAACCAGTGTCAGCAGCACAGTAAAAAAGAATTTATCAAGAATGTTTGATCTCTGTTGTAGAGAACATTATTATCCCTGTTCGGGCATTCATTTCTGTTTTATTTGCTCTTTTTTTCACGGCACGACATTTCCAAAGAGATGGGAGTGAGAAAAAAGGGAACGAGCAGTGCTGTGAGAGGACATAAAACCCCGACCACGATTGGAGTGCTGAATTCTGAAAAATCAGAATTAGGAAAATCAGAGTCACCAGATATAAAAGGATAGAATCAAAATGTGGGATTTGCTTCATCCTTACAGCTGGTTTGTTTGGAGCTGCAAAGGTTTTAGTGGCTCGGGTGATTCTTCCTGCATCGTTTTCATAAAAACAGTCTCAAACTGATTTACAAAGGAGGTTGTTGTTTTGGCCTGCTATCTAGATCTGGGAAACGAGGAGAAATCTTCACATGGAACAAAACTTTTAGGCAATTTAGGAAATTCTGAGCATTCTGGGTCCACTTTTTACCTTTTGACTGTAAAGAAACGGCGTAGCCTGGAAACTTCTTTCCCAAAATACCTCCTGAATGGAGGTGCTTAAATATAGACAGTGTGAGTCCCTCACCCCGTGAAGAGTTGTCCAAAACTTGGTTCCAGTGGCTCCCAATCCCTTAAAAATGAAAATCCCTTGTGCTGCTGTGGGCTGTGGGGAGAGAGAGAATCGGAGAGAGGAGGAGAGGAAGCCCCAGCAGCTCCATTCATGGGGGGGATGCAGCCCCTGCCAAGTGTCATTATGAAAATTCTTCCTTTTCATACGATATTAAACTCTCCTCTTGGCAGGTCCCCTGATGCAGCCAGTGTTTTTAGTGAAAATACACGAGGTACTGAATTCTTTAACCTCAGTTCATTTCTCATTATATTACTCTGTTAATAGTCCTGGGAAATACACAAAAATCCCAGCGTTGTGTCCGAGCTCAGCGGGGATCTCTGCATGTTTAGGGTGGCCCTTGGCAGCGAGTGAGCACAGAAGAGGAAAAAACATTTTTGCAATGGGAAGAAGGCTCAGGAAGAGTTGATTTCTCTGAATTTAATTGGGCATTGAAGCAAGGCCATTTGGACCTCATCTTTCTCTTTAAATGTCAGGGGTTTGAGGTTGGAATCATTATAGAATAAGTGGTGGGTTTGATTCCTCCCCAGATTTAAGATTTTATTTAGTTCTTGTAGCCAGCAAAGAGAAGGTTGACATGGATGAAATGTGGAGTTTGCCCCCAAGAAGTTCCTGCCTGTTGAGCAGAAGCACAGTAAATGACAAACTCAGTGTTTCTGGTCTGTCACAAATATAAATCAGAGATGTGAAAGGACACATGGAAGTGTGACAGATCCCAATCCCCTGCAAATGGGGGTCACCAAAACTAACATGAGGGTGTTTCAAATACACCTGCTTTTGCTTGTTGTTCTCAGGAGCAGGCTCACAGTCAGCTTTTGTGGCTCAAGTCACCAAGTAAAACTGGGCAACTGCAATAAATTTATTGCTTCTGACCACGAGTGTAGCTGCAGGAGACTGGATGGTGATTTATGGTGGTGTGGCTATAAATTTTGGTCCTATCTCCTGGTCTGGGTGTATTTCATCCAGAAATATTTGATTAATAATGATTTTTTTTTATTTCAAAAAGCCAGCTGATCTTTAGTTTTACTGCATCAGCCAAAGAAGTAGAAAAATCATCTAAAACTCCTGTTGGATATTCTATTGATTGCAAGGTGAGCAGTGGGCAAGGCCTCTTGACCAGGAGCTTTTGCACAGAAGTGTGAAAAATGAAGAAAGGCGGTAGAATGGTTTGCTCAGCGTTGGGCAAAAATCTGTGGCACAAGTGGAAAACCATCCCTGGTGATGTTTGCCCAGTCCCTGTCATCGCTCCTGCCCTGCCTTCTCAAGCCACTACTGAATTCGTAGGTTGTTGTCAGATTCTGCCACCCCGCTGTGTTCCCAGCGTTCCCAGGCTGGGAATCCTGCTGGGAGTCGGGATCAGGGAGCTGCATTCACAGAGCTGCTCCTCAGAACTGCTGAGGGGCTCCTCTGCATCCTGTCTCCAACAAAACCAGTGCTCCTCGAGCATCTCTTCCAATTTCTGCTCCCACTGACTCTTGCAAATGGTTGTTCTGAGCCAGCACAAACTAAACAGATGTTTAAATGTTCATTCACTCTTTTTTTTTTGTTTTATTTTTGTCCCCTCATTTTGCTTTTAGTTCAGACCACGACAGCTTTAGGTTGGGAGTTTTTAAGACCATTCACGGCTCTACTCGCAGCACCTCAAGGCAACCTCTATTTGTGCATATCTCCAGAAGCAGCAGGAAAAAAGTTCCATTTTCCAAAAATTCCTCCCACTTCCTCTTCCCTGCGTGTGCCTCTAACCACTGCTGTATATGCAGTTAATTGAAATGGTGTTTGTTTTATCTTGAATAACCTTGTAATTGATTGAGGTGGTGGACAGCGAGACTCCAGAGTCATTTACATACCTGTGCACGGAGCAGTCATTTCTGGGGGCCTTGCCACTGCTTTTTTTTTTTTTTTTTAAATTTTTTTTTTCCCCCTGAAGAACTACAGCGCCCTGTCTGTGCATGTTTGCATATATCTATAGATACTGGCCTTCATATAGATCTCCCCACAGTCCATTCACTCTGGCTGCCACTGTCCATTTGCTGCTCCTTGGGATCTTATGTTACCTGGGCTGGGGAGACTCCTGGCACTCTTCCCTCTGCAAGAAAAACAGCCTGATTTGGGGAGTGCTCCTTCTGCACAAGGCCCCCATTGTGTGCGAGGGCCCAAAAAGTAACAAATGCACTTTAATTATGTTGGATGCTTGGTGGCTGGCTTTGCAAATCTTTTATTTGTTTTGAGAAGTGCCCCAGCAGCAGCAGCAGCACTAAATTTTGTGTGCATTTGGGGAGCCTCGCGGGCTTGGGCTGGGGGAGGGAGGACGGGCTAATTAACTGGGCTGCTGTCAAGCTAATAAACTAATGGAGAGCTTAAACAAATACAAAAATAAAGGAAGTAGACATGATGGGGAGAAATAAAGTGACTAGACATGAAGTCTTGTGGCGTGCGTTTCCAGCTCCCATGAAAAGGTGGCCGTGGGCACCCAGAATTCTGCGGAGGGAGTTTTATGTCTCCTCATTCAAGCGCCCCTTTTAGGAGGCAAAGGTTTAGTGGATCTCTCCAGGAATGAGTAACGAGAGAGAAGCTTTCCCCATCCTGCCCAGAAACCAATTCCAGCTCATCAGAGTTGTTCATTTTGGAAAAGAGTCAGATTCACATTCATGGGACAGAGGGGAGTGGAAAGCAATCAATGTTTAAATCTTCTCTTTGCCAGGCCGAGATGTTACATAAGGTTGAGGAAAATGTTTTATTATCCCAGCTAAGCCTGAAGTGTCAGATACTGACGGCGTTTCGGAGACAGGATACTGGGCTTGATGGTCCAATAGTCTGACTCAGGCTGACAGATTTTCTCTCCCGCCCTCTCAGATTATTACTTGTTCTTTTTTGGTCCATTAGGTAGGAGGTGGTTTGAAATTCAGAAAGGTTAAAGCAGCACACTCGTTACTTTGGGACTGGGCTGAAAGGACCCTCCCAGCTCTGCTCATCCTGGGCTACCAGACAAATGCAGATCTTTGCTCATCTGATTTCTCAAGGCCTGCAGCTCCCATGGTCTCATCCCGAGGTGGTACCAGTACCTGTGCCCAGCTCCTTGGGTCCTTCTTTGGCTCATTGTATTCCACGAGACTTTAGGGTATCACGTCCCAGTTTCAGTGAAATTTTCAACCCTTTTATCACGTCAATGTTTACTGGTTGTTCTACCTGCATTTTCCAAGGCTTATCTCAGCTCTAGAGTTTACTTAAAAACTCACGGGGCTTTCAAATGTTGTTGAACACTCAATTATCTGACCCAGTGCCTAACAAAACACACGGTGTTCCTCTTTGGGAAAATATTTACCAGCCAATATCTGTGTTATTTGGCCACCTTTGCTTATCAAACACAGAGAAACTTGTGCTGAATAAATCAAGGCAGCCATTGCTGGATAATGCCTTGAAAACCTCCTTTTCACATGCTAAAGAAAGGAAGTTTTGCATTTGGAGAGCTACAGGAGATGCTGGGTGGTCCCAGCCGGCGTGGGACACGTATGGCTGGGATGACACAGCCCTGGAGCTGGGCCAGGCTCGGCTTGGAGCAGGCAGCCAATATTCCAGATCTCCTGGAAAAGCTTTTGAACTGCCCCCTGATTTGCCTTTCATTTCCAGGATGAAATATCGGCCCCGAGGTTTCTTGCCCGGGGTTGATGGCGCCTCCTGAGTGTGACAGCGAGTCAGAGGAGCAGAAAGATTTCGTGGTCTCAGAACAAAACCATCAAACCACGTTTTCAGGACTGATTTTCTTTCTGGAGATCTCTGCGTGGCCTGGTAGTCTCTTCTCAACTTGGAAAGGTTTGAAAGGCAGTGAGGTTGTTGGTTCCATTCTTACAGCCCTCCTCACACATCCTCCGGGGCGCTGCAGATGGATTCTGGAGCGTGTTTCAGTCTGCCCCATCCCCTTCATCCTTCCTGAATCCAAGGATTTCCTTCAGGAGTGTGGAGGTGAAGTCTCAGGCAGAGGCAGCAGTCCCACAGAGAGCTGCTCCAAAGAGTTGGAGGGAGAAAGAGAAATCCACACCAGCATCTCCCAGGAAGAAGGTTGATTTTGTGCATTTATTGTCATTTCTAAGGCACTTCAGGCGAGTTTTTGATGAATAAATCTGGCTCTGGGAGCAGATTTTGGTTGCCTTTGGTTAATGCTGTGCTAGAAGACGCTGAGACACCACACAGATGATGTGGCTAAAAATTTTGCCATGAATAAAACAAAGTTTCAGGCTGGGGGATTGCTTGGTGGTACGAGCAACTCCTAAAGATAAATGTTCTCAGATCTGGGTAGATGTTGAGTGAAAATTAATTCAGAGGGTCTTGTCTTTATCCCAGTAACGTCACTGGAACAGAGGAGAAGCAAAACTTTCCATTTCACTCACAACAAAAGCTTTCATCTTCCTCAACCCAAACCTCGGAATGTTTTCTTGCCTCAAAAGCTGAGCTGTTCCCAAGCTCGTGAAAGACAGGGAAGAGCTGGATGGTGTCCATTGCTCATGGCAGTGTCATTTACCATCATCACTCTGCTCCTGAGGGCTGAGGAGCTCCTTCCCTTGTAGCCCTGGCTCTGCCTCGTCCTCTGCTGCTGCCTCCGTGGGGAATCTGGCATTTCCCATCCTTCCATGGAATACAGTGGCCTGCACAGAAGGAAATGAGCTTTGCTCAATATTTTTGAAGCCTCCAAGGCATTTTTGAAGCCTCCAACTTCCTTCTCCAAGGAAGTTTTACCCATGAGGATTGACCAAAGATTTCATCCCACTGCAAGGCTGGGTGATGAATATTCAAACTGAGCTGGGAGCTCTTTACTGAAATCCCAGAAAAACCCAAAGCCCAAACCAAAAAAATCAAACCCATCTTCGGCAGAGATAATTTACATTTTTCAAATTCAAAAACTTTAAAGGAATTTAAAACCTCATTTTAATCAGGAGATTTGAGATTGGCACTAGGAATTATTGCTGGTGGAAAG
This sequence comes from Promerops cafer, assembly GCA_013398275.1. NCBI lineage: Eukaryota > Metazoa > Chordata > Aves > Passeriformes > Nectariniidae > Promerops > Promerops cafer. The sequence continues at coordinate 125,182 of VZSE01014632.1, forward strand.
GCTTGGGTCGTTAGGAATGGCAGCAGGAAGAATTGATCGTTAAGAATATTCTTTCATTTACAAATCCTCCTCAAGCCAGGCTCCCTCTCCAGTCCTGATCCCAATATTCATCCCTTGTGGTTAATGGGGTGGATCTGGACCTGGGATCAGAGGAGAAGAGTTAAGCAGTAAAATCACGGACAAGGGATTAAAAATACACTTCCAGAACTGACTGATCTGACACAGCCACCAGCTGAAGGGCCCTGCTCAGTAACTGGCTGCTTTTATCAGCAGTTTTAGAACATCCAAGATATCGAATTAATTCTGGTTTTTGGTCCAACCTATCCCTGTGCCATGAATTAACTTCACTCGTGGCAAAAAGATGTTCACAGGGGGGTTTAGCTGTGTGCTCCTCACCTTCTCCCTTCATGCAATATGCTTCCAGTTTATTTATTTTGGGCTTACACATCACCTTCCTATTTTCCTGGGCTTTTTTCTGGATAAGGGATCAGTGGAGGAATGGAGAGACCGAGACAGGCTGGTTTTAGGGCAGCTTTTAAGCTGAACTGAACAGCACTTGAGGGTTTTGTGTGTTTGCTTGTGCAACCAAGTACAAGAGGTTTCAGCCTGTTAGGATAAAAAACTCCAATAAAACTGGAAAACATCAGCTCCAGGTTTGTTTTCTCTCAGTGTTTTTGCTTTTTCTGAAGACAAATGATATTTTCAAGTATTTATCTCAGCTCTCTTGAAATCAGTGGATAGACCCTGCTCTGAAGGACTCTCAGCTATGACATTATCTCCACGACAGATTCAGTGCAGTCAGTAAAAAGTTGTTAAAAAACCACATTCAGAGCTTTCTTGTTGTTGTTTATTTTATTATTTTTTTTTTTTATTTTTCATTTATTTAAACATTTAAAAAACTACTTGGTCACACATCCAGCCTGGAGTTTCCAGCTTGAAAACACAGATCAGCATTTGGTCTTGCAGTCAGGCACAGATAAAATTCCAGCGTGTAACACTTCATTTAGCAGGGTATTAACCCCTGGGGAGCACAGGGGAGCCCTTCAGTGAACAAAACTCCTCAGTGTGGAGCAGGTAAAAATATCTCTGCAGGATTTTTTCCCCTGTGTGTGACAATGGTGAGAAGGTGACCAGCCCAGCTCCAATCCGTTTGTTTAACTTGCTGGGAATTAATCAGAGCACCCTGGGATTAATAATTACTTAATCAAATAATCGCTTCGTGACTCCAACACTTATCTTTTTTTTTTCCTCCGAGCAGGCTGGAAATAAGAGCCGTGAATATGTAAATTGGAACTGATTAGAGGATTAGGTTTCACTCATTTTTTTTATTATTTGGAATAAAAACAGCCTGCAGATCCCTCCAAGCCAAGCCGTGTCTCTGAATTACAGCACCAGCGCCTGTCGGCTGTGATAATTTCACTTCATTAAGTTCCAGATATAAATAGGGAACGGTTCTTATTTTTTTTCCATGCACCACCTTTAATAAGCAGGGCCTGGAAACACAGGGGTTATTGATCCCCGCAGCCATCGGGCCTTCCCCAGCCTGAGGAGCAGGGAACGAGGACCAAACCCCTTGTACCTGCTGCCTTCTGCAGCCAGGCACAATCCAGCTCTGTTGAATCCATTGGAAAAGGCAAAAAAGCCTTGGAGAAGTGGAAGTGGCGCTGCCCCGTTGGTAGCAAAGCAAAGTGGAATTATTCGACGGGCCCTGACAGCCAGAAATGTCAGTGGGGATTGCAGGGTGGGGACCCCAATGTTCAGGTGACCCCAGTAACTCCCTGGCACTGCTGAGCATCCTTGGTGTCCTCTAATCCACGGGGAAGGCTCGTGCCAAGCATCCCTGCAAATCTTCCTGTCGTAGCAAGGCCATGATTTGGAGAAGTCCTGTCCACAGCCCAGAATGTGCCCCCAGGAGGAGTTTTAACCAGGCCATCCTCTCATATCAAGGAAGGTTTGCATTTTAGATTATGATCCATTGTCTGCAAATCTGAGGGATCCCTGCTCTGGAGCAGGGAGCTCACATCCTCATCAGGAAAGTGGCCCATGCCTTTACCTCGACTTTTAAATTTATACCAGGACATCTGAGGCCAAAAGTTCTTTATTGAAGCTCAGATGCAGAACAGAACTGTTATTTTCTCAGAATTTAATTATTGTATTATTTCATTTCATAAATTTGGGGATGGCTCGTAGCTAAGGACACAGAATAAAACGAAGCTCCTAGTCTTGCACTAAAAATTTTGCCAAGAATAAAAAGAAGCTTGAGGGTGGGGGATTGCTGGTGGTACGAGCAACTCCTAAGGATGAATGTTCTCAGATCTGGGTAGATGTTGAGTGAAAATCAATTCAGAGGGCCTGGTCTTCATCCCAATTAAATGCCACAAAAAAATCTTTATGGAATGTGGCCGTGGCCACATGTGGACCACAGCCCTTCTCTGCCCAGGCACTGCCAGGAATTTCCCTGTGTGCCAGTGGATTTGCAGGTACCAATTCACCTCTGTGAGGAAATTACAAAGTGTTGCCTCCCCTCAAAGGCTCTGGGGCTCAGATTTTCTTTTCCTCTGGTAAATGAGCCTTGGGAAGGCTGACAGCTTTGGGAGAGAGGTGCTAACTGAGGAGTGGGGAATGTGGAGGAGCTGTGCAAAGGGGGAGACTGAAAACATTAACATGAAATCTCTCAGTTTAGCGACAGGAACCAAACATTACAATAAAGCAGCCCAGTGTCCTAAAAGCCCTGAGAATTATAATTAATGCAGAATGCTGTAATGAGAATTTTCAGTGAGGATTGATCCTGGTTCCGAGATGACACCATGGAATAGCCAACCTCGACCACAGGTAGGCTGAGATTCGATGATTTTCCTTTCCATGGCCTGCTGGAAGTCAGGAGTAATCCTAACCTACCTTTGATGCCAAGCAGGAGTTTATCCAACAGCACACAGTGGGAAATCCATGGAGAGAAGTAGAACCACAAAATCATGGAATGGTTGGGTTGGGAGACACCTTAAATCCATCCCATTCCACCCACACCTTCCCCTATCCCAGCGTGCTCCAAACCCCTTCCAGCCTGGCCTTGGACACTTCCAGGGATCCAGGGGCAGCCCCAAACCCTTGAGTGGATGCTCACATTGTGCAAATTCAAGTTTGAAAGCTTAAAGTATTTTTTTAATATTGCCCCACACGTGGGGCTCGTTAGGGAGCACCGACTGCTCCAGCGGTTCTTAAGGATTTAGGAGGAACTGCAATTTTGGGCTAAAACCTTAGACACTCCAGCTAATTCTTATAAGCACCTTGTGGGTCGTGTGTGCCTTTCACAGACATTTTCTGAAGAACTTGGATGGTGATTTCCTGAAAAAAGAAATGAAAATAGGGAAAGAAAAAGCCTTGCTGTGAAAGTGCAGAGCTGCTCAGAGAAACCTTGATGCCTTTACCAGCATTCCCAGGTACTTTCGGGCTAGGTGTGCTTGAAATTGAAGTCCAGGAATTAGAGAACACAAACTTCATTTATTCAGGAGCAACTGGAAAACGTGAATGCGTTTCCATGGAGATGGGGTGATTTCCTTTCCCACAATTCAAACCTTTTCCACAGGTCCTGTTTCATTCTGATCACCCTCGTGTTTTGTCGAGGAGAAGTTTTTGGGGGATTTTGATCTCACGGGTTGGACAAGCTCCAGGCAGAACAATGAAAAAGTACTAAATCACTTTAATAGATACAGCAAGAAGGAAAAAAAGAAGGCAGAGGAATGAAGGGACTGAAATCCAGCAGTCCCAGCACATCCATCAAACACGGGATACTCTTCCTGAGGAACAGGAGGACTCTGCAGTGAAGTATCGTGCAGAACTGGGATGGTGCTAGAGGTGCTCTGAAGCTCAGGGTGCCAATCAGATTGAATTATAAAAACCACATTTTGATATTTTCTCCAAATTATGGTGCTGGGGATGATCACATTTATAGAATCATGGAATGGTTTGGGTTGGGAGGGACCTCAAAGCTCACCCAGTCCCTCCCCTGCCATGGCAGGGACACCTTCCACTGTCCCAGGCTGCTCCAAGCCCCGTCCAGCCTGGCCTTGGGCACTGCCAGGGATCCAGGGGCAGCCACAGCTGCTCTGGGAATTCTATGCCAGGGCCTCCCCACCCTCACAGGGAAGGATTTCTTCCTGCTTCACCTGTGCCTTACTGACGGTTGGGAGTTATTTACACACAGTTTATTGTGTACTATTTACACACAGTTTATTTATTGTGAGCTATTTACACACAGATTATTGTGTATTATTTACTCACGGTTTATTTCATGCGTATTATTTACACACAGTAATTTATTTTGTGTTATTTACACACAGCTAATTTATTGTGTGTTATTTACTCCCACTTTACAACACTTGGGTGGCTCTGGCTGCTGTGACCACTTGCAGCTCCTGGTGATACCAGAGGTCTGTAGCAGGTGCTTCAAAGACAGTTTGGTTGCTACATTATGTTCAGACCCTGCCCCTCTCAGCAAATCTGAAATGGGTTTGTAATAATTTTTAGCAACGTACAAGGGACCAGAAATTACAGAGTTTTAGTGGAGAATATTTTTATTGAAGACTTTCTTTTTTTTTCTTCACTTCTGCTCGAAAAGCACAGTATACACAACCTTTCTCCTCCAGAGCTGATAAATGGTTTAGCCATTATTTAAAGTTTGGGAAAAGGCAGCTACAGAAATAACATTTTAATGTATTCCAGATTAGCCTTCATGCTATATTTGTAATAAAGACTTGTTTCCAACATCGGTTGGCAGATCACTCGCAGGGACAATTATCCAAATAGCTATTAGGATACGATTGCGCTCATTTCCAGGCAGCGCGGGCTTGCCAGGACTCAGCTTGGCTGGCAGCTGCCTTTTGGTTTGACTTTTGGAGAAAACCACAAGAATTTGTCAGTCGCCTTGGCCGTAAGGGAGTCTCCTTGTCTTGAGGCTATTCTTTTTCCTGTGCAAGGAGAGGAGGCAGAACATGCTCTGCTCTGCCTTGGGTTCCTCCTGGTTTATCTTCCACCTCAACGGCAGCAGGAGGAGAAGACTCAGGTGTGACTCAGGGGCGAGACCCCTCCCACCATTCCTAAAAAGAGGAGGGTCAGGAGGGAAAGGGCCAATGTATTCTGGAGGGGGAGAACTGAAAAAGAAATCAAAGCTCGTGTATTTCTTTTACTGGGGGAGGGAGCACTTAATGCCAAGCTAAATCAGTGTTAGCTGGGCCTGGAGACTCCTCTCTTGCTCTGCATTTTGCTCATGTGTCGCTTGGCAGCTCTGAATCACCCTGGCTGCTGCAGTCAGGAGCTCGAGGCGAAGAACAGCAACTCCCTGAGAAGGGAAAAGAGCTCCTGGTGCCAGGGAACATGTTCTGTGCTGAGCTGATGTCATTGGTTAAGTCACACAGGCAGTGCTCAGGAGGGTTTTTCATATTGAGAGATAAGTACAGAGAAGGTTCATGAATCTTCCAATAACTCCAATTGTTCTCTTTTCTAGAGCAGTAACAGGTTCCTTATTTATGGCCAGTCCAGCATGGGTCCTGCTCAGACAGCAGACAGGGGCTGGGTCCTCCTGTCCCAAGTCTTATAAAGCTCATTTCAAGCCTTTAGATGACTTCAGTGATGATGCTCAGCGGGCAGGCCCGGAGATAATAAAGCTGGAACCAAACCAGCAGGATTAGATGAGATATTACAAAGAATTTCTTCCCTGGGAGGGTGGGCAGGCCCTGGCACAGGGTGCCCAGAGCAGCTGGGGCTGCCCCTGGATCCCTGGCAGTGCCCAAGGCCAGGCTGGATGGGGCTTGGAGCAGCCTGGGACGGTGGAAGGTGTCCCTGCCATGGCAGGGGTGGGATGAGATGGGATTTAATGTCTCTCCCAGCTCAAACCATTCTGGGATTCTGTGATAAGTCTTGCATTGCTGGAATGAATTTATGGAAGGTGATGTGCTCCTTGTGACAGCAGAGGACCTGATAAAGGCTCCAAAGCTCCTCTGCTCTTCTGTATTCCTACAACCAGATAAAGGCTCTGGATAAACACAGCCCAGCAGCTGCTAGGAGGGGCCAGCACTTGTGAAAAGTAACTTTCCAAACTCTGTGTTTCTCAAGAGGAAGAGAAGGTTCAGGGTTGAAGCATCTTTTTTTTCCATTTGCATGTCATGAATAACAACTGTGTTACATATACATTATATACATGAATAACAACTGCATTATATATACATTATATACACGAATAACAACTGCATTATACACACACACACACATATATGTATATATATATGTAAAATTCTGTAATGTAGCTGCACAGCAAGCACTGCATGAAACCCAGAAGCTGATAAATTGCTTTTCAGCAATTCTGCTGAAAAGAAAACCATTTAAAGGACAAACCCATCACAGATCCTTCACTAAAGAATAACCTCAAGCTCTTCTGTGCCCTCCACCTGTGTCCCCCACGCAGACTTTTCCACCACGGGGTGATCCTGCCCCGTTGAATGCGCAGCAATCCCTCCCTGCTGGCTCTGCTCCAAAGCCACGACTGCACCAAAGGGGCTCCGGCATCTCCTACCAATGGAGCAGAAAATTGCTTCAAGGCTCCAGCAGCAACACCTCGGCGGGGCAGGGGCTGTAATTAGCCATAAAGCAGCACCCATGGCCAATGGGGCCATTGTGCCCCACGTCCCACTCTGCTCCTGGTGCCGAGGGGAAACGTGTGTGTGAGTGGGAATGAGAGCTCGGAGGTGCTCCCCAGCCAGAGGGGGATGATGAATGTGCTGCAGTTGGCATAAAGTGGAACCCGTGCCAACGTGGGGCCCTCCTGTTCCTTCCAGTCCCCCACCTACAGTTCTCCCAAACAGCACATTATATTTTTAGCATTTTTATTTTCTTGGAAAAATATATAAACTGCAGTTATAAAATGTGTTTAAACAAATGAAATGGAGCTAGCAGGTGTACAAAAAATGGCCTAAAATGCTTCCCAGAGCTGCAGTTAAACAAAAAAAAAAAAGTAAACTTAAACAGTTCCATAGTGGAAAAAATAATCTCTAGGTAGAGTATATAAATGTCTTTTTTTTTTTTCGTTTTTTCTTTTTGCACTGCACACTCAGTTTCAGTTTTGAATCCTAAAAGCCACTTACACTTGTTCTTGGGTTGGATCATCGTGTCTCACCCAGTTTAAGGGGGTTAATTCTCCAGAGGTGCCACTACTGTAAATTCTGAGATCACAGAATGCCAGGATGGTTTG
>VZSE01014642.1:0-55746 GCA_013398275.1 Promerops cafer
TGGAAGTGTTCAAGGCCAGGCTTCACAGGGCTTGGAACAAGCCGGAATAGTGGAAGGTTTCCCTGCTCATGTCAGGGGGTTTGGAACGAGATGATCTACAAGGTCCCCTTCCAACCCAAACCATTCTATGACTCCCCTGTGTCCTGTCCCTGCAGCCCCTGGAAATTGTCTCTCTCCATGGTTCCTGGGGCTCCTGCAGGCCCTGCAAGGCCACCCTGAGCTCACCCCAAAGCTTCTCCTGTGCAGGTGAACAATCCCAGCTCTGCCAGCCTTTCCTCCCAGCAGAGCTGCTCCAGCCCTCTGCTCATCCTGGTGCCTCCTCTGGGCTCTCTGCAGCAGCTCCACGTCCTCCCTGTGCTGGGCCCAGGGCTGGAGGCAGCTCTGCAGGTGGGGTCTCACCTGAGCAGGGCAGACAGGTTGGATGTCCCTCCACCCACACTCAGTGGGGCAGCACATTCTAACAGGAGGCTGGAGATGAGCTTTCAAACCCCCAGTGCTGCACATGGAAGGTAAACAAGAATTCCCATTTTCCAAACAAATTACCAAAGTGGAGATTTATGCTACAAGACCTGACCAGCCACTCTTCCCTACTGTGCTTTAATGCCCGAGGGAGTCCAGTGTTGCTGCTGTGTTAGAAATTCTCTGTGTATTTACTGACCAAGTTACTCACTAAGGTCTAAAAAATTCTGGGAAAGAGCATCTACGTCCCCAATCCCAAACCCAATTTAAGGCACTGCAGGCTGGAACAGCTGCTGGGACAGGCAGGACTGCAGCTGCCATGAGCCACTGCAAAACTGAATGTTCCTCTGAGAGCATGTGCTTCCCACAGGAAAATAACAAATTCAGATGACTGTGGGGACAAGCAAATCACTGATGGGGCAGGCCAAGAGGGAGACTGGGGTTTCCATCACCACCTTTTAATTCTGTACCTCACTTCTCTCTGGACTTAACCTTTGTTAGGTTCTTGCCCTTCTGAAGACTAGTGCCATGTTTTCAGGAGAAAGGCACTTCCTTAAAGGCAACTTGCTGGGATTTCTGTGAAATATGAGCTGCACGTTGGGAGTCTGCTTGCATGTTCCTTTCAATGATTCTATTTATACAGGCCAGGGCAGCAACACACACCCTCCAGTTAGAATCTGTGATCCCAAAGCTCACTGTTTTCTAGTGAACGCTCCAAAATCTTGCAAAAGCATTTGGTAATTGCAGTACTGTTAAATGAATATGACTTGGGATTCCACAACAAGTATACCAGGTACATATTTATGGAATAGGCAACTTAGAAACAGTTTTTGCACCAATATTGCTGTGAATGCATTGAGAGAGAACAGTGAAGCAGAGTCAAATTTATGGACAAAACGTCCAGCTCACAGCTGGAGAACCCACAACTCAGTGCGTCAGCAACTGACCCACGGGTTGGGCACAAAGGGTGACAGCGACTGGGGTGACATCAGGCTGAGACCAGTCATTAGTGGGGTTTTGCAGGCTCCATTCTCAGCCCAGTTATCTTCAACATCTTCCCTAACAACCTGGACGCAGGACTCAAAGGGATCATTAGTCTGCTGAAGACACTAAACTGGGAGGAGCTGTAGACTCTCTTGAGGGCAGAGAAGCCCTGCAGAAAGACCTCAACTAATCAGTGAGATTGGCAATCCCCAACTCCTTGTGGAGTTTAACAAGGAAGTGCTGAATTCCGCACCCGGAATGGGCAACCCTGGCTGTGTGGATGGAGAACAGCTGTGGGAAGGGCCCCGGGGGTCCTGGTCCATGGCCAGCTGGAGCTGAGTCAGCAGTGCCCTGGCAGCCAGGAGGGACACAAGGGTGGGGAAGGCTCTGGAGGGGCCCCACGAGGTCACTTGGTCAGCTGGGGCTGGAGGAGCCTGAGGTCAGAGCTGCCGGGGCTGCAGCTCCTCCCGAGGGGCAGCGCAGGGACAGCTCCGAGCTCTGCTCTGGCACAGGGACAGCAGCCAGGGAGGGCTGGGAATTGCTGGGCCAGGGCAGGCTCAGGCTGAGAGCAGGAAAGGCTCTTCCCCAGAGGGTGCTGGCACTGCCCAGGCTCCCCAGGGAATGGGCACGGCCCCGAGGCTGCCAGAGCTGCAGGAGCCTTTGGACAGCGCTGCCAGGGGTGCCCAGGGGGGATTGCTGGGGGGGCTGGGCAGGGCAGGGCTGGGATGGATAATCTTGTGGGTCCCTTGCCATTCAGGATATTCTGGGATTCTATAAAATGAACTTTTCTGCAAAGATAATTCATTAGATTCAGATAATCAGACAATGCCTCTTGTCCAACTCCTTTTTAGGTATGGACAGTGGGAACGTTTGCCACAGGGTAAGTTTATTAACTTCCAAGTTAACACATCTCAATTCTTTATTACCATGAGCCCTTGCCTCAATCCTCCACAAAAGAACAAAACAAAAAATAAACAAACAAAAAAATTGCATCACCAAACAAAACCAATAAAAACCACCAACCAACCAAGAACCTACCAAAACCTCCCCACCTCAGCCTGAAGTGCAGCTTGTGCAGCAGAAATTAAAAACCTGAAAATGCCCAAGGTACACAAACCAGTGAGCAAAAAACCACAAAGCAATCCCAAACTCCTGCAAGCAGAGTCTCAGAAATTAACAATTTTCTGTGCTGCCTCTGGAACTGTACTCACCATCACACTGCAGTCAGCTGTGTTTCAACTCCCAAAAATAAGAAATGCAGTAATTACAGCCTTCATCACCTCACTAACGCTCCACAGTCAGAAATTTTACAGCAAGGACTGGTCCCACAAGAGGGGACACTCAGATGTGACTTTTTAGCATTAAAAAAATCTAATAATTTATTCAAGATCTGAGACTGACACATCAAAATCCCTTAACCTTTGCAAGGCTGCAATATAAGTAGCTACACTTTAAAACAGCAAATCTGTTCTTGACTGAACAGTTCACCACAGATCTGTTTTGTAATAAATGTTCTTTCAAAGTAATCTTGAAAACCAAGCCAAAGCAGAAACTGCTTCTATCAGCATCAGCTTTGGTACTAAGAACAGTTCAGTGACCCTGGAGTAAATATATATAAAATAATACATAATTTATAGACATATATATGTATACATATGGAAAAAAATTTATCTGTTTCAGCACTGGAAAGAAAAAACTCCACCTTTTCCCCATACCAATGCTTACATATAACAACCAGCCCAATTTTTAAATTATGTATTTCTCTGGTCACCTCTGGATCTAAAATCACAGAAGAGAAAATATTTAACCAATTCACAGCCAATGCACAACTCTGTCAGAGGAGCAGCTCCAAGAAGCACATTTTCATCTCTATAAAATTGATTCAATTTTAGGCACAGTCACAACCTTCTTACCCAGAACAGATTTGCCAGAGGGAGTTGTATTACCTGGGTTGCACTGCAGCTCTGTCCCGAGGGCTCCGGAGAGCACTTCCTCTATTTTCTGCACTATCTGATCACTCTGACAACTCTCAGCAGCTCCAGAGGCTTCGGAAGGCCCAGCTTGCTCAGCTGGGATCGTGTCACCATTGGGCTGACCTTCCACCTTTGCACTAACCGAAAAAAAAAAAAAAAATTAAAAAAATCAACTTAATACAAGCAAGTTTGAGCTTTTTTTTGGACTTTTTTTGTCATTCACATAACATTTATTACATCCAGCCCTTCAGACCAGAATTCCAGCCTCCTGGAAAAGCCGTGCTCTTAGGGAAAAGTCTGTCTTTGGATTAATTTTCACTTATTCAGCCTGGACACACTGTGACTGTTGAGGTCGAGACGCAAGGGAAAAAACCCCACATTCTGGAATGTGCCACATGCCCCGTACTTGTACGACCTTGTAGCGGTTTCCTCCACAAAATAAATATACACAAGGCGCTCTCTTTCAGCTTTTTCTTGCTCTTTCCAAGGTTTTCCTTGTTTTACGAGCTAAACTCGGAAAATTTAGCCGTAAATCAGACAAAACATACAGGCGCCTGCTCCGATGTGAGGAGAGCACCGAAACCGGGAGGAGAGTGGGTGGGCGCGTTCCCCCACCGTCTTCTCTCGGCCCTCGGGCCGTTTCTCCCTCAGGGCGCCCGCACGGCCGCGACCCCCCCGGCCCCGCCATGTTGCCGCCGACACGACCCTCAGGCCGCGGCCCGTGTCTCTCCGTCCCACACCCTTCCCCGACGCTCCCCACCGCCCCGTTACCCGCCGTGCTGCTGCTGCTCCTCCTGGATCTCCCGGAATTTGCTGACCACAAAGGACCGAAGGATCTCTTCGATATTCGTCGCCATGACACCCCCCCTTCCTTCCTGCCCCGACGCGAGGCCTCCAGCATCCCACAGTGCACCGCGGCCCCAGGCGCGCACTGACGTCCCCGCTGTAAGCCCCCTCGCGATTGGCTGAGTTCGCTGTAAGCCCTCTCGCCATTGGCCGAGGCGGCGTGTGGCCGCGAATGGCCGCTCTAGCGCGGCGCACGGGCCATAGAGCAGCGGCGGGTTCCGGCGGAGGGGGAGGAAGGTCTCGTGTCCCCTCAGCCGCAGCCGCCATGTTGTGGCGCTCCCGCCACCCCCACCGCGCTCCGCGCCTGCCGCCGCCGCCACCGGCAAAGCCGCCCCGAGCATGTCCCCGTCCCCCGGTGAAAGCATTAATCCAGTCCCCGGCGCTCCGCGCCCACACCGCCGCCTCGCGCAGACCCCTTCCCCCCACAGACACACCGCCCCGCCGCCGCCGCCGCTCGCGNCCCCGCGGCCCCGCGTCGGGCAGGAAAAGGCACCACGGCGGCCGTGGCTGCGGGTCCCGTCCCCCCGCGTTCCCGTCCATCCTTCCCCGGCGCTGCTGGAGTCCCCGCGGCGGCCGCTGCTTACCCGGCCGAGGCCATGGCGGGCTGAGGCGCGGCGCCGGCGGGGGCGATCGGGAGGGATTCCATCGGTGCCCATGGAGCGGGGCCGAGCCCCGCGTGTGCTTCGGGCGGGCGGCGGCTCTCAGGGGGCCCTGCCCGCACACGGGCGGTGCTGCTGCTGCTGCTGCATCACCACGGGGCCCTCAGCCGCGGCTCCATGCGAGAGGCGCCCGCCCGCGCTCCCTCCCTCCCCCTCCGCCCGGCGGTGACACGCACATGTGCTTCGGGGGCTGGCAGCGGGGCCGCGAAAATTAAAGGAACAAAGGGGGAAAACCGAAGGGAGGTGGATAAATAAAGTGCGCCTTTTGCCCGCCTGGAAAGTCGGAGCTTTTCTGGCATTGATGGAACGCACCGAAATGAGTTTGTCCAGAGTACAGCCACCCTGGGGACCCCCTCAGTGCTGCCCCTGATGCCTTAATCAAATAAAATTTTAATTATATGGGTGTTCAACTGGCTGTAAAACCGAATAATCCCACGGCTTGGAAGACTCTCCTCGCACAGTTTCTGTAGTACTAACTTAGGGGAGTTAGTTGACCTGAAATAAATTTAAAATACCTCCAAACCTGATCTGGTGAGTGGCATCCTTGCTCATGGTAATCACTAAATGGTCTTTAAGGTCCCTTCAAACCCAAGCCATTCTAAGATTCTATGAAAACCAAGTAAAACTGTTCAATTACTGCTGAGGTCTAAAAATTTTCAACGTCAATATTGTTTAATAATCTCTCCAAAGTCCCCTTAAAAGCAGCATCATTCTTCACTATGTCCTGCTGATCTGCCTTAATATTGACTTCAGAGAAAAAAAAAAATCAGAGACTTGTATCAGTTTGCTTACTTTTATATCACACTTCATTTATTAAATTTCAAATATAAAGTAGTTACAGTTAAGAAGTCCTTTTACCTGTTCATGCCATGCTCACATTAATATACGTTAGATTTACTGGTAGAACATGATGTAATTTTTTATATCAAAGTAAAGACTGAAAATGTTCCACTTGAACAGTTTCAGACATATTTAGATTCAGCTGATGCAAATGGCCTTGTCTTGACCAGGCATGTCGAAAAACATGAAGAAAGGTGCCCCTAAAAAGCCAGAGAAGGACTTTAGTGTGTGCTGCATGTTTCCCTCTGACTCCTTATAAACAAAACTGATGTGATAATTACAAAAAGTCCCTCCTCAAAACGCATGAGGATCCACAGCCCTACAGGAAAATAACTGGTCTTGCTTTCTCCATCTCTGCTTGCTAAATAAACTCCCTTTATTTCAACTCTTTTATTCAGTTTCAGTGTCAGATAGTTTTCAGATTAATTAAATATTTTACTTTCATCTTGTCAAGACCAGGGATTGTTGCTGGTAATGTTCAATTAGTAACATTATGGGACTTCAGTAATAGTAGTTCTGCTACAATCATTAATACTACTTAGAGCATTTATTCATCTTCCCTTTCAAGGCAGGAGTCTGGGGTGTGCTTAAATACGCAAAAAATAACATTAAACCTTATTTCCTAAGGTATTTTACAAAGAACAGTGATGTTTTCACATTATAGCTCTTGAAGGGAGGAAAAATGTGGCTCAAATCTTGTTTTATTAACAGTATTGTAGCACAGTTGTAATGCTAAATTAGACTAAACGTTGCCCAATACTCTTTGGTTTCATACAGCAAAAAGTTCAAACGTGGGACAAACTAAAGAGTTGCTCCTGCGTGGTATTTCAAGGGACGTGGAAACAAAACCCACTTTTGCACAGGCCTCTGAAACCACCACCCTCAGCCCCCGAGGCAACTGTCTGGTGGATAAAATAAAAACAACCTACGCATCCCTGAGGTCTTTGGGCCGCCTCTCCCCCTTTCCCCACCCGCCTCAGCGACTTGAGGAATGTCTGTGCCACCGGGAACTCCGGGTGCCCCTGTCGCGACATTGCTGACACGCTCCCGTCGCTCCTCCCGCGCCGCTGCCGCGGTGCTCGCTGGGTGCTGTAGTTCCGGGCCTGGCGGAGGAGTCTTCCCGCTCTCGAATCCCCCCTGGAGCACAGTAAGTCACCGAGCCGCGCTGGAAGCGCGCAGGGGCCGCGGCTCGCTCGGGGTGTCTGGCTGCCGGTGCCCCCGCTCTGCCCGCGCCGGGCTGGGGGCGCGGGGGGCGGCCCGGGGCCATGTGCGCCCGTGCCCGCGCTGCAACATGGCGGGGCACCCCTCACGGCATCCCCGCTCTTCGGGGCAAATTCCCTCATGGCTTGGCGCTCACGGCACCCCCCTCATGGCATCCCTGTCATGGCTTGGCCCTCATGGCAGTCCCCTCATGGCTTGGCTCTCACAGCAGTACCCTCACAGCAGTACCCTCAGGGCATGGCCCTCACGGCATCCCCTTCATGGCAAATCCTCTCCTGGCTTGGCCCTCACGGCATCCCCTTCATGGCAAATCCTCTCCTGGCTTGGCCCTCAGGGCATCCCCTTCATGGCAAATCCTCTCCTGGCTTGGCCCTCATGGCATCCCCTTCATGGCAAATCCTCTCCTGGCTTGGCCCTCACGGCATCCCCTTCATGGCAAATCCTCTTCTGGCTTGGCCCTCAGGGCATCCCCTTCATGGCTTGGTCCTCATAGCAATCCCCTCACGGCTTGGCCTTCACGGCCAAAGTGGTGAAATATTTGCTTGAAGTAAATATTAAACTTCGAACCTGTCTGGTTTCGGACTTTGATTCATTTGGATTCTTTCCTTGCTGTTTGCAAAGTTGGGGGCTTACCAACTTTTCAAGCATTTTTTAAACTTATCCAGTAGATATTGGAATTAATGAGCAGAGTTAATACTTATGCCATTATTTTGTGTATATAGCTGAAAGGGTAACACAGAAAGTGCATTTCAAGGGTATTTCTCCCCCTCATGGTACAAAACACTGAGCACTTCCAGCATCCTACATCGCTTGAGGTGTCAAATTTAGTACTATGGGGGTGGCTGTAAAAGTTTATGATCCTATTTATTTTTAGCAGCAAAACTTGAGGGAATGTTTTGCCTAGAAAAATGCCAAATCCTGCTGTTTGGAGGATCATACCTGGACACAAGGGGCCTGTCTTGCAGAGCTTCAGCTTGGGCCATGAAAGACTCGTATAATAATGACTTTTCCTCTTTTATTTTGTTTTCTACACCACACTGAATGGTAGAAGGTGAAATGAGATGATCTTTAAGCTCCCTTCCAAACCTTTCATGATTCTGTATGGCCAGGTGAGAGCCAGGAATTTGTCCTAAATAAAACACATGAGCAAAAAAAGATTATTTAACCCAAAACTCTAAATTAATATCATAATTGCCACCAGATTCTGGAGGCCTGCAATCTACTTAAGCAGCTCTTCATGTATTGAAGTCTGAGGAAATGAGAAGTTTTCTAAGACTGTATTTTTTTCCTTCAGGATGGGCCAAATCCTGCCCCAACCAAAACCTGCAGTTCCCTGGTAGGATTCTGGCCCTTTTGCAGATTTGGTTGCCATGGCTGTTTTTTGTTGTGCCTCAGAGCTGCCTGCACACTTGGCACGGTGAATTCCCTCTGGAAACTGAGCCACACAGGAAAAAATGCAGAGAGGGGTGGATGTCTTCCCCTCCCCAGCCCCTGGTTGCCTGGTGTGTCTCTCCCTGGGACCAGGAATAGGCTGGGGCAGGAGGTGGGAATGGGAATGCAAACTTGCAGCCACCAAGCGTGTCCTGGTCACTCCATCCATGGGGATGATCCGAGGGCACAGCTGGGTTTGCTCTCTTCGCCCTCCCCGCTGCCTTGTGCTGCTGCATCCCTTGTGCTCGCTGTGCTGAGCCTTCGTCCCCCAGGGAGTTAGCTCAGCTCACTAAGCTGGGAGTATTTCCTTTATGTGTCCATGCAGACATATTTACTTTGCTGCACTGGTTACCATCCTGGTGTCAGCTTTCCAGCATTGTTTCCTGACCCAAGCGACTGTGCACTCCCTTGGAGAGGGAAGGAGAGCCTGGAGGGGGAGAGGCTGGTGGGACCAATGGGCAGCTCAGCCCCACGGGCACCCGCAGTCGCTGAACCTGCAGCTTGTGCATCCCGAGCCTGAACGGGGGCCAGCAGCTGGCAGAGATTCCCTGGGAGGGCTGGCTCGGAGCTCCCCTCCTGCGGGCCGAGCTCTGGGAGCACTCAGAATGTGCAGTGGGCTCCTAAGCAGAGGCTCAACCCATGGGTTAGTTCAGAGAGCACAAGGGCTGCGTTCAGCCCACGGAGGTTTGGGGCCACACGGCCTGGCTGTGGGTGAGTTTGGGAGCTGAGTAAAGGATGGCAGGGTGGATCCTAGGAGGGAATTGAAGTTGAGAGGAGAAAGTTTCGAGTTTGAAGTTGGGAGGAGGAAGTTGCAAGTTTTAGCTTCTTCTCCAATCCCTTCTTTTGATTTTTTTATCCCATAACAGGTCTATGAAAAGACCCCTGAAACTCATCAACAGCTCAGACTGCTAGGGTCAGAAACACACAGCCCTCAGTGGGGTGGGAACTGCACAGCCTTCCCAGTTTGGGCTTTTTTCTGTCCCCTGTGAGAATTCTTTTTTTTCTTCTCCTGCCTGACTGCAAGAGGAAGAATGAACCTTGTCCTTTAGTCCAAAGCCAAGTGATGAGAGCTCCTCTCCAGGGGCTGGGGTTGTGGATTTGAACCTTCACAGTGACACTGGGCTTGGGTCTGTAGTGTTTGGGAAAGTGCTGGGCCATTTCTCAGACTCAGCCCTAAGAAGGGTAGGAGTTCATTGCATCCCAGGGTGGTTTGGGTTGGAAGGGACCTCAGAGCCCATCCAGTTACAGCTCCTTGCTCTGTTGAGGGACACCCTCCACCAGACCAGGTTGCTCCAAGCCCTGTCCAACCTGGCCCTGAATTAAGACACTCTGGGCAAGGACCATGTCTTTGACCTAAAGAAACTTGAATGCCTGCATCAGTTTTCCTGAATCCCAGTTTTGGGAAACAAAGATACAGAGGAGCACAGATGAAACCAACAGCACTGGAGCTTAATTTAAAAAAGATACACTGTCTGAAGCAGTGAGCTTCAGTCAGAGCCTTTGCTGTTTGTGCTGGAGTGCAGAGATCTGATTGTAGTTGCCCTTTTCCTGCTGTAGTTTGAGGTGAGGTGATAAGGCACTGCCTTGTTAAAATACTCCACCCAGTTAAGATTGAATATTTAGGTATCTTGCATCACCCTCGAGAATAAATTGCTTCAGGAGTTTGTGTTTTCTTACAGAGTTCTGTTCATAAATGCAGCCAAGGAGCTGAGTGTAACCCCCAGTTGTGTGCACAGGGTAAGTTTGGGAGGGTCAGTGGCTCCTGTCCCTGGGAAGGGACAGAGGAAGGGACAGCACCTGAGTAGCCTCATGTCACTGCTCCCTGTGTTTGGAGCCTCCCTGTGCAGGAATCAGGGTGGGGAAGGCTCTCAGGACTGTGGGGTTTGCCTCCCTCACTTGATTTTCTCTGCTCCACAGGCCCTGCTCGCGAGGAAGAGTTCCCTGGTTTGTTGGTGAGCCCCAGCTGCCTTCCTGCAGTGAGGATAAAGGTCTCTGGGCTGATGCTCCTGCCTGCTTTGTCCTGGCATCCTCAGGGATAAGCTCTGGGAATCTCCTTGTCTTCACTCTGTCCTTGCCTCCTCTCCTCCTGGATACACAGAATGATTAACTCGTTTCTTCTTTCCTGTTCTCACTTCATATAAGGATCTAACAACAGACCCTGTCCTGAAATGTCCCTTATCTTCATTTTAAAGCATCTTTTAAACAAACATCTCCTCCTTCTTTACCAAAGCAGACAATGGTTGCAGAAGGTAATGACATCCCGTGGCTTGGAATCTTTAAGGATTTCACATGTTGCTTCCAAAATTCCTGGGGGTGTGATAATCCTCACAGGGTAAACATCTACCTTGTGAATGACTTTTGGTCTTTTGAGAACAAATTTTTGACTGCTGGATTAGTGACAAAAATAGAAAGGAATGTTGCCTCTTGGCATCCTCATTTTTAAAGTGAGGTCCTACTGGGCAGCAGAGGGGTCTCCGTGACATCTTTGAGTGTCAGTGTAAACTAAAAAGAGGCTGCCATGGCTACATCTGAGCCTCCTAAACTGGCACTGCCACCACAAACTCTTCTCAAGCCACATTCCTAAATAAAAGTTGCTAGGATACCATAGTGGGATGCACAAATAACACTGAGCTTCAAAACAAGTGTGTGAAACTTAATTTTCACTCACATTTTGATATAAAATGATTAAATATTATTTGACAATAGCAGACATGGCTTGCTCTATTTACTGCTCCTATAGAAAGCTTTGTCCTGTATGTGATGAAGTCTTTCAGCAGACAGTAGTGCCAGAATATGTTACTTCAGGGGAGAAAAGGGGGTGACTCTTTGAGTGAGTTGCCCTTGAGGTGGCCACAGTGTCAGTGGCTCCTCAGGCTGTGCTGATCAGCAGTGTGAGCTTAGTGGAGTGTGGATTTCTTAAGGGCCTTAAGCTGAAGGAAGGCAGGGCTGGATGGGATATTGGGAAGGAATTGTTCCCTGGGAGAGTGGGAAGGTGCTGGGATGAAATTCCCACAGCAGCTGGGGCTGCCCCTGCATCCCTGGCAGTGCCCAAGGCCAGGCTGGACACTGGGGCTGGAGCAGCCTGGGACAGTGGGAGGTGTCCCTGCCATGGCAGGGGTGGGATGGGATGAGCTTTAAGGTCTCTCCCAACCCAAACCATTCCATGATAATTTGCATCATACCCCTTATTTATCATACTGCTGATTACATAAACTAATTTTTATTTATTGCAAAACTGCAGATCCTGATTTTTAGATATAAAGAAAATGTTCACAAGCTGATAAATGAACAGTTTTAAACTGAAAAAAAAAAAAAAATCTGGGACGGGACAGAATTTATTTCTCTGTTTAGAAACATCAGGATGAGCTGCTCCTGTCCTGCAAAGCCTTTGCCTCTCACTCCTAGAGCATTTGTAGGGAAGCTCCTGTCCCCTGTTCCCAGCTGGAATGGCTGGAGTTCCCTTCCATTGGCTGGCTGCAGGGTCATCACTGGGGCGGGAATGCTGGGGCAGGGACATTTTAACCAGGGGCTGCCAATCTCTGCTCTCTTTGTGCCTCTGACCTCCTGAGTCCTGCTCTCAGCCAGGTACACACAGCACAGTGAGTAGAGGCTCTCTTGGGTTTAAATCATCCTGGTTTAAAGTTCTAACGTTTTCAAATTTAATTTTTTTAACATTTTAAAAGTTACAAGTTGTAAATGTTTTTTTTTCAGAAAATCATGTTGTGTATAGTTCAACTTATCATTGCCTTAAAAAATACTGTTTAGTGGCCACTGGCTCTGGACACCACTGGCAATGCTCATTTAACTTCAAGGAGACAGCTGCCTGCTGTGTGATAAATTCTTCTACCTTACTATTATATGACTGTCTTTATCTAATTCACCCCTTTGGTGTATCCCTCATTCTTTTATCTCTTCTTGCTTGAGTTGCAATATAAAAGATTTGAGCATAATGTGGTTTCCCAAACATCTGTACCATAACTGATAATTTTTAGCCTAACCTGAGCTTTTTTTATTGCAAGTAATAATGGAGTTTTATAATTAAAACATGTCTGTAACTTTGCAATATCTCTATTTGGCCCAGCACTGGATTAGAAACCTGTTGGTCTCCACAGCATGAAACTACCATTAAATGTTAGCTCTGGTGTGTTTAGTTGATAGCAAATGACTAACTGTCAATTTTCTGTATTTTATCCTTCTATCCACATTTATTTTGACTTTATTCTGTAGGGATGTTTTGCCTAATCCAGATATTTTGCCTCATCAGGGCAGCTTTAGTCAAGTCAAGCTGTAGCAGCTGATGTGAGGGAAAGGCACATCCCTGCCTTATCTGAAAATCTGCTTTGGATCATTTTTGCTTTTCCCTTAGAAATCTCCTGGGTTTTGTTATTTTCCCTTTTCTAAGATGGATTCTGTGTTGTCATCCCCTCTTGTCCTCCTGCAGAGGGGGGCTCTGAGCTCACCTGGGGCACTGGACACGTGTGGGTCAGTGACCAGCTGGGAAAGGGTGACCCTGGGTGTGTGTTGGGTGTGCTGGGATTACATCAGGGACACTCGTGGCTCCTTTTGTCCTAAACTCTTCTCTGGGCTCTGTTCCTCCCCCCAGCAGTGGGAGAATGGGAGGTGATCCCTACAGCCTCTGCTCTGGAGCCAGCCTGGGAGAGCTGGGGGGGCTCACCTGCAGAGGAGAAGGCTCCAGGGAGAGCTCAGAGCCCCTGGCAGGGCCTGAAGGGGCTCCAGGAGAGCTGGAGAGGGACTGGGGACAAGGGATGGAGGGACAGGACCCAGGGAATGGCTCCCACTGCCAGAGGGCAGGGATGGATGGGATATTGGGAATTGGGAATTGTTCCCTGGCAGGGTGGGCAGGCCTGGCACAGGGTGCCCAGAGCAGCTGGGGCTGCCCCTGGATCCCTGGCAGTGCCCAAGGCCAGGCTGGACACTGGGGCTGGAGCAGCCTGGGACAGTGGGAGGTGTCCCTGCCATGGCAGGGGTGGCTCTGGGTGGGCTTTGAGGTCCTTCCCAACCCAACCCAAACTATTATTTTAGCTCCAAATAAGGACATACATAATTAGTTTATAAATTATGTCCTTCCTTCCTTCCTTTCTGTACTGTTTTCTGAATTCTAGTGGATTTTGTCAGTGCAAGTGAACTCTTCCATCAGTAAATATGTGGAGAGTACACACAGCAGTACATCTCAGAGAGCAGAGGCTTCCAGAGCTGCTCAGAGAACACATTGTACTTTTGCTGTGAGCCCCACGTGCCTAAGCTGTGTGTGCACACCCAGGTGCTGACGTGGTCATCCATGCACCCACTCCCACTGGCCAGCAGGATGTCCATGTGTTTTTCCAAACCTCACTGGAATGGGAGAGTGGAGTGGATACCCCACAGTACCTTGTCTGAGTGAACTCCTTTATTAATTCCACCTGTTGCTGGCCTCGTGGTTGTTCTCTCCAAGGAAAGCCAGAGCTGGAAGTTACTTCTTTGTCTCATTGCTTGGAGCCTTTCTTTTCCATGAGATGTTCAGAGCTTTTCAGTCACTGCCTCTAAAATCTCTTGAATGTCCCCATCCAGCTCCAGACTCTCTGGGTTCATACAATGGGTGCATCAAAAGAACTTTGACCTTTGCAGGTTGGGATTCCCCAAGGAATTGTTGCTCAGAGAGGCTGTGGACTCCCCATCTCTGTCCAAGGCCAGGTTGGACACTGGGCTTGGAGCAGCCTGAGATAGTGGAAGGTGTCCCTGGGGTGGCACTGGCTTTATGGTCCCTTCCAAACCAAACCCTTCTGGGATTCTGTGGTTCTCTAGGCTGCAGATCCCAGCCTGGTCACTCCTCAGGGTTTTTCCTCTGTCCCAGATTTCTGTATGAGTGGGAGCAATTTCCAGTCAAACCCAGGATGGTTTTCCTGACGGGTTCCTGCCGTGCTCTGGGTCAGTTCAGCCTCGGAGCTTTAGTGTGCATCCCATCTGATTAAGCTCTCCAGCACTTCGTGGTGCATGAAGCTCTTGCTTTCCCCACCTTCCCCAGCTAATTGCAGCTGTTCTCCTTTGTCCTGGCTCCCTGCAGGGCCATGGCAGAGCGGGTGCTGGTCATCGGCAGCGGAGGCAGGGAGCACGCCCTGGCCTGGAAGCTGGCCCAGTCCCCACACGTCAAACACGTGTTTGTGGCTCCAGGAAATGCAGGCACAGCTGACAGCAGAAACATCTCCAACTCAGGTAACACCAAAAAATAGCAGTTTTAAATTGGATCATTCAACCAGGATGTTGTTGAGCTGAAATCACAGCTGGTAGTGTGATAGGATGATGATGATAGTTAAATAATGATGATGATGATCTGATGATGATGGTGATGGATTACCATTTCTTAAGGTTTTGGGCATGTGAAATAGATTTTAGATGCAGTTAAGAAGAAGAGAAAAAAAAACCTTAGCAAAGCCTTGTGTAAGTTGTGTAATTAATTTTATAAGTTCTCAGCTGTGAAATCTCATTTTTAGGTTTGGGTTTGGAGGATTCAGCTAGAGCTGTTCCTCTGGGAATCCAGCTCAGGATTCAGCTTGTTGTGGTTGCCACGTAAATTCCCTCTTGTGCTCTCAGAAGTGTGTTGAGACCCCATGATCCCCACAGCCTGTGACAAGAACACTCTGTCACTGTGAACATAAATTCATTCCTTTGTCTTAGTGACCTTCAGAAATCAAGGTTATCTTCAAATATTTCTTTCTGTGTACTGACTGCTTGGTTGGAGCTTTTGGTTTAACATACTAAGCTCTGATTGGCTGTAATTGAAAATTTTCATAGTGATTAGTTTTGAGAAATCAAGCTTCAGATGTTGCAAATTGAGCATCCAAAATTTGGAGCTGCCTTTCAAAAAAGCCTGGTCTGAGGTTCTGGCACCCAGGGAATCAGTCCAGCCCACAGAGATTTCTGTGTCCTTTACATAACAGATCCTGATTTAGGGGCTTTAACCTGCCTAAGACTTCAGTTTTCCCTTTAGAACATGTGATAAGATGTGGAATTCAAGTTAACACAGGATGTGTGTGAATGTGGATCAGACACAGCCATTTTCTGCTCTTGTGTTGGTGTGGGAGTAGCTTTGTGTGTTGTTGTCTCACCTGGAAATGTGAGTGCTGCCAGGTTCTTGTACAGCAGCTAATTATTGAATAGAATTCCCTTGGAATGCTTAATTACAGGCTTTTGAAACAACTTGGTCCTGAGTTTCTTTGACCATTCACAGCATCATGACTGAGCTCCTCACTCCAGTTTTTTGCTCTGTTTGGCCTCTGAGGAGAGGCCTGGAAGGAAGAGCTTGACAACACCATAAAGTCAAAAAACCCCCTTTACCCTTGTGCTAAATGGGGTCAGTGCCAGGCTGCAGGGCCTGTGGAATGGGAATTCCAGTGGTTTTTTCCCAAGCTGTGTCTTTTTAAACCCCCCCTGTTTTTTTCTCTCTTTCATCCCATAAAAACCATTGCACCAGTAGTGGAAAATGCTTGATCTTGAGCCAGGTCCATGAAATTTCCATGTGGAATAAATTACTTTGTTCTGTACATGGGCTCACCTGTGCTTTGGGAGAGAAATCTTCACCACCCCAGGAAGAACCTAGAATTTATGAAGAGTTTGACTTATGTGGGTTTTTAAGGGAAGAATTTGTCTCACCTGCTCAGGAATTCCAGTGCTGTCACTGGGGCCTTGATTTAACTCAGGGTGGAAAATGAGGAACAGCTTTACAGAAGCACATGAGCCCTGTTATGTTGTGTGGACATTGTGTGGGATATCTGGGAATATCTGGGAAACTCCTTCCCTGGTTTCTGGGGATTTTTTGGTATAATCAAGATTTGGCTCTGAAAGTTTGTCCTCACTTCATGGGTCATGGAATTGCCTTTAATTAGGATTGCAGCTCTGGGTGTTGGGTGATTACTGAAACATGAAAAAGTGAGCTGAAAATTATAAATAACCTCAAATCTTTCAAACTTTGTCTGTATTCAAGTAAGTAAAAAAAATCTGTGGTTGATCTGAGCTGGTAATTGTTTCCAGCAATAAAGTGGGATTTAGGTTGGATGCCTAAATACAGGTTTATATTAAAATAGGTGGGTTATGAGGGCAGTTTTGGTGCAGAAGCACAGACAATGGCTTGCTGAGTGAATAGGTGTGTCTGTGGATGGACTTCAACATCCTGACAGGTCCTTCTGTCACATTTTACCTCTCAGTGTAACTTGTGCTCTTAAACTTAAGTTCTACCCTTGAAAGCCTTGGTCCAGGGTGCTCCTGTCTGGTTCCAAAGGAATGTTCAGCTGTTGTTTTAAGCAGCTACAGAAATGTCCCCTTTCAGTCAACCACCCAAAAAAAAGGTATTTGGGAGGAAAGTTAAAAACATGGATAACACAACACGGATTTGTTCCTTCTTGTTTGTTGTTAGGACATTTCTCCATGGTGTAAATCTTGTGCCACGCTCAGCTCACTGTTCATATCATGAGGACAGACCTGCAGCAAAGAAATTTGGGGTGAATTCCAGGCTCTGTTCTTTCCCTGCTTGGAGAGGGACAGGATTGCCTGGAGTGCCAGGACAAGGGGGAATGGCTTCCCACTGCCAGAGGGCAGGGTGGGATGGGATATTGGGAAGGAATCATTCCCTTTGTGGGGGGAGGCCCTGGCACAGGTGTGTTGTGCAAGGGTGAGCCAGAAGTCAACTGGCATCAGCTGCACACAGAAGTCAAATGCCTTTGTTGGTGGAACAAAATAACTGGGCTGTTAAAGAGGTGCCAAGGAGGTGATTTTTATTTGTGTTCTGTCTGGGTGTTCCCCCACCCCACCTGAATAGGGTAAATCAATAACCAAGAATGTAGATTCTGTTCTGGAATCAGGAAATTTTATGGGAAGGAATTGTTCCCTGGCAGGGTGGGCAGGCCCTGGCACAGGGTGCCCAGAGCAGCTGGGGCTGCCCCTGGATCCCTGGCAGTGCCCAAGGCCAGGCTGGAGCAGCCTGGGACAGTGGGAGGTGTCCCTGCCATGGCAGGGGTGGCTCTGGGTGGGCTCTGAGGTCCCTCCCAGCCCAAACAAGTCTGGGGTTCAATGATTCTGTGAATTTATTCATCCAGGATAGGGGGAGCACAGTGGGCACTGACCAAAATCCTGTCACCTCCTTCCTCTCTCATCACACCCCAGAAACTGGCTGGAGGACACCACCAGCTCCCAGTGTATTGCCAGTCTTCTGCCATGGCCCAAGGGAAAGGACAAGAGAAAATGGCCCTAAATTACACCAGGGGAGGCTCAGGTTGGAGATGGGAAACAATTTTTCCTGGCAGAGGGGTCAGGCCTTGGGATGAGCTGCCCAGGGAGTGGTGGAGTCACTGTCTCTAGAAGTGTCCTAAAGGTGTCTGGATGTGGCCTTTGGGGACAGGGTTTGGGGTGATGCTGGTGCTGCTGGGTGGGACTGGATGATCCTGGAGGGCTCTTCCAGCCCTGATGATCCTGGGATTCTGTGCTCCCTTTGTCAGCACCGTGCCCTGGTGTGTGCACTGTCCTCCCTGCACAAGCAGCCAATCCACACTGGGCTCATCTCTTTTTTGGCTCTCTGGATGTTCCCATCCTCTGCAGACCTTGGCTTTATTTATCCATGATAAAAGCAGTGGAGTTGCGGGGCCTTTTGCGTAACTTTCGGCCCATGAGATTGACATTATTGTCTTTGGTGTAGGACGTTTCTTTTGTTTGCACAGTTTGGGCCATTCCAAGTGTCATCACACTGAATGTTTGTTTTTGGAAAGATAATGGTTGTAACAGCCTGAGCCCACATATCCTCAGCCATAATGGCAGCACGGTGTCCTTCTTAATTAATTCAACATAATGTAAAAAAAAAAAGTTCTGATTCTGCTTGCTTTCAGAGGGCTCAGTTTAGTGCAATTTTTAGATGGCACAAAAGGATGGAAGGAAGGAAGGAAGGAAGGAAGGAAGGAAGGAAGGAAGGAAGGAAGGAGAGAGTTGGAATTCTACCACCAGCTGTTTGTTTCATCCCCAACACCCTCCTGGCACCAAGATCATAAACTCACAGAATCGTGGGATGGTTTGGGTTCCTCAAAGCCCATCCAGTGCCTCCCCCTTGCCATGGGCAGGGACACCTTCCACTGTCCCAGGCTGCTCCAAGCCCCATCCAGCCTGGCCTTACCTCTGTAAAACTCCATGATTACCCTCCCCAGGGAGGAGAGTCGCTGTAAAGAAATTGTATTTTTTTCCTTTAGAGCTTTTTATTTTCTTGGATTCTTTGTGATGCTGCTTGTGCTGGCAAATAGGGTGTTCCTAGGGGTCAGACCAGTTTGCTGGCTGGCAGCCCAGGGAATCCCAGAGTTTTTTTTGTCACCTTCAAGAGCAGGGTGGGTTGACAGGGCTGTGAAGGTGGGGAAGGCTCTGGAGGGGCCCCACGAGGTCACTTGGTCAGTTGGGGCTGGAGGAGCCTGAGGTCAGAGCTGCCGGGGCTGCAGCTCCTCCCGAGGGGCAGCGCAGGGACAGCTCCGAGCTCTGCTCTGGCACAGGGACAGCAGCCAGGGAGGGCTGGGAATTGCTGGGCCAGGGCAGGCTCAGGCTGAGAGCAGGAAAGGCTCTTCCCCAGAGGGTGCTGGCACTGCCCAGGCTCCCCAGGGAATGGGCACGGCCCCGAGGCTGCCAGAGCTCCAGGAGCCTTTGGACAGCGCTGCCAGGGGTGCCCAGGGGGGATTGCTGGGGGGGCTGGGCAGGGCAGGGCTGGCACTGGGTGGTCCTGGGGGTCCCCTCAGCTCAGGGTATTCCATGGTTCTGTGATTTATGACTCTGACAGTGGATGTCCAACCAGAGCCTTTGCCTGGGGTTTGGGGCTGTGCTTTGGATGGGTCTCTGTCAGTGTGGGCCTCACTCCTCCAGGTTCCCAGTGTCCTGGCAGCCCAGAAGGTGAGGCTGGTGAGTGCTCTGTGATAACTCAGTGCTGAGGAGCACCTGTGGATGGGATCTTTCCCTGTTTTGTGTCTCCAACAGCTGTTCCAGTCAGTGACCACGCTGCTGTTGCCCAGTTCTGCAGGGACCAGGACATCAGGCTGGTGGTGGTCGGTCCTGAGGTTCCTCTTGCTGCTGGTAAGAGACACAAGCTGGAAATCACAGCCTTCAGCATTTAGGAAGAAAAGTAAATTTTAGTCCTCATCTGTTCATCACTAAGCAGTGTCTCCAGTCTGAATGGAAACAGATCCTCTGGAGCAGTTTCCCTGAAATCCAGAGTGGTGCCAAGGTGAAAAGGAATTTCTGAAGGGTAGTGTGTGAGCAAGAAGCCTGGTTTTGGTTTTCCCATGGAGTTTTCATGTTTTGAAATAATTATAATTTGAGTCTTGGTAAAAAAAATACTAAGTATAAACATGTAGTTTTTAATTTTAACTAATTATAAACAGGTCGTTTTTCTGCTTAAACCTTTTGGCATCTTCACCAAAGACTCATGTTGACCTTTTAGCTCAAAGGTGTCATAAACCAAAGGGGGGATTGTCATCCCTTCCCAAACCCAGCACATCCTGAGGGCCTGCAGTGGTGCAGGGTTATCTGCTGCTGGTTCCAGTGAGGAAATCAGGCACTGCAGACACAGATGACTTCTTATTCCTGGCATTCTTTCTCCAAGGAATCAGTGCAGCCCTGGACTTGGCTGGCCTGACTCCCATAAATCATCTGGAGATTTATAACATGTCTTGTGTTTAGGAATTGTGGATGACTTGACAGCAGCTGGGATCAGGTGTTTTGGCCCCACAGCAAAGGCAGCTCAGCTGGAGTCCAGCAAGAGCTTTGCCAAAGCCTTTCTGGATCGTCATGAGATCCCCACTGCCAGATGGAAATCCTTCACTGACCCCAAAGCAGCATGTGCCTTTATCAACAGGTACACTTCTTGTCACTTTAGCCATGTTCTTACTGACAGTGTGCTGGATATCCCAACCAATCCAATGATTGCTCATGTGTCAATACCTTTGGGATACAGCAGCTGCAAAGGTTTCAAAGGATCACCTACCACGACTCTCTCAAACTGCAGCAAATCTGAGAAAAATGGTTCCTCCTGCTCTAAAATGAAATGAAAGTTCAGTGTTCAGTTCACAGGAGAATGTAGGACAAGCTGTTATTTTTTTGTCAGTCTGCCTGCTGGGGAAAGGCAGGGAGCAGCCCAGAGCCATCTGTTCTGGCTTCTTATCCCTTTTCTCCACCAAAAAAACCTGGAGAATTACTCAGCAGCTGATGATGTGCTCATCACAGTACAAGCCAGGTGACCCCAGATGATAGAAGAGTAAATTCCCAAATGGAAAGCAGTAATGAACAGCAGGAAATTCCCTGGTGGGGAAAAGAAGCAGGAACCTTTCTCAGGCAGAGCATAACGAGAGGAGCCTGGTGTGATTCGTGTGTTATTCAACAAGGTTGCCATGAAAACTGAGAAGTACTTTGGTTTTTCAACTCTTGCAAATGTTCAAAATGTCCTTGCAAGGACTGTTGAGTGTCTGTCCTGTGCCTTGGCAGTGCCACCTTCCCTGCTTTGGTTGTCAAAGCCAGTGGCCTGGCAGCTGGCAAAGGAGTCATCGTGGCTTCGACCAAGGAAGAGGCCTGCAGAGCTGTCACTGAAGTCATGCAGGTGAGAAGGAACATCTCACACAAAATCAGCTCTTCACCACCTCAGAGCATCACAGATACTCCTTATTTCATGAAATAGGAACTTGGCTGTAAGACATCAAACCTTTAAGCCTTTTATTTGGCCAGCTGTGAAACTCTGTTGTATTTATTGCTTGAGGCACAGTTCCTGTAGGCTGAAATAAAACCATTCTTCATGAAAACCCACCCTTATTTCACTTATTTATATATGCAATTCCTTTTTTTTTCACTGTATGAGACTCCTGCAATAGTGCAGGAACATGAACTCAGTGATTGAGGTGGATCTTTACAAGCACCATTAGGACTAAGCACAGCACTTCAATGTGTGGTCAGATTCTGCTGGGATTATTTCAGGTGAAGTTCACACTGAGGAAGGATATTCCACAAATGTATCTGGAGAATCAAGATCTGAAGTGAGGCCAAATGATGTAATTTTATCTGCTCAATGAGGAACACAGAGCTGAGGCTCCCAGGTCAGGCCCTCAGCTGGTGTGAGCAGCACAGCATCCTGAAATTCCATGGAGCTCTGCTGATCCATGGGAGACATCATCTGACACACTTGTGCTTCAAGAGTCACAGCATGGGGGCTGCAGTCACATTTTGGGTGGTCTGTGGTCACTGGACAGTTCATTCCTGAACAGGGCCCAATGTCCTGTACAAAAACCCTGCAGTTAGATATTTCTAGAGACCCCCAAAATCACCTTGGCAGTGTGGGCTGGTTGTTCTTAATTTCTTAATTACCCAGAATATGCAGTGTTCAAACATTGCAGTGGGATATGAGAGTCTTGCTCCCTTCCCATGTGTTGTATAAAATTGCACTTTTTTATCCAGTGAAGGTGCAGACTGGAGTCTTGGCTGTCACTGCTGTTGGGGTGAATTTCAGAATGCAGAGCATGAGCAATTGCTCAGTAACCACAAAAACCCTCTGCCATTTGAAAATATTCAGTAATAAACCCTGTATTTATTTAAGAATAAACAGAAAAGAGGAGCAGGGATTTCACCACTGCTGACATTCCTGGGGGGAGAATGGATTCATAATCTCAAACCTGTGCTACATTTTTGGCTGTATTAAAAACATGTATTTCTTGTTGCATTTTCAGTGGTTTAAAACTGAAACAGAACTAAAGAGATTTTATTTCACTGTAGGATAAGAGTTTTGGCACAGCTGGGGAAACTGTTGTTGTTGAAGAACTCCTTGAAGGAGAAGAAATTTCTGTAAGTGCACTGTAACACTTTGGTTCTACCTGTTCTAAATTGTTTGGGATTCACTAAGTGCCTTCACTTAGTGACACAGTGGAGGACTTTATCAGTTAAATTAAAACCATTTCCTGCTTATAAATCAAATTGTATTGGTTAGAGACAGCTGTGTGGCTTATTTTGGATCCTTGCTGGGTTTATAATTAGCATTGTAAAATAGTTTTGAGTACTGCTCCCCTTAGTCCAGACAGGGAACAACGTTACCCAGTTTGAGTGCACAACATCATCCACTTCCAGAAGATGCCAGCAGCCTCGTTATTCTGAAGATAGTGAGGATTAAAACAACTGCTATGTAGATAATTTATAAATATTTCACAAGTAAATAGCTTTATCAGCAAGGAAAAGGAAGTCTTGAAAGGACTGTAATGCCTTCCTTCTGGGGCAGGGGCTGGGAGGGGAAAGGAAGAAGTCATTTCCATCATGCAGTATTTTAATTTTTTTTCTTTTAAACCTTTTGAGTGGTTTTTTTTCAGTGCAACTGCTGATGGTATCATTTTTGTAGGTTTTATTAATTTCTGAAGGAAGGTCACACAAAATGAATCCCTGCTTCCTGAGGAAAAGGCAAATGCTTTGAACCCCATCATTTATT
The DNA here is from genome assembly GCA_013398275.1 of Promerops cafer. Taxonomy (NCBI): domain Eukaryota; kingdom Metazoa; phylum Chordata; class Aves; order Passeriformes; family Nectariniidae; genus Promerops; species Promerops cafer. The sequence continues at coordinate 22,881 of VZSE01014642.1, forward strand.
TTATCAGGGAGGCAGAGTTTATCCTCTTAAACATCCCTTTGCCACACTGAAAATCAACTGTATTTGCACTAATTGCACTTTCATTTTAGCCCTACCCAGGAAGTTTAACTCTGGTCCTTGTTCCAGTGCCTGTGTTTCAGTGATGGTGTCACCATTGCTCCCATGCCCCCAGCCCAGGACCACAAGAGGCTGCTGGATGGAGATGAAGGCCCCAACACAGGAGGGATGGGAGCTTATTCCCCAGCTCCTCAGGTGGGAAAGGATTGATAAGGAAGGGGGAAATGCATTGATAAGGGAGGGAAAAAAGGGGCTGATAAGGGGATGTTCCACTGCAGCTGTCACTGGCAGCCTGTGGGAGTGTTTAACTCCAGCATGAGGAGCAGGAGGGAATGGGCTCTGCTGGATGGAAAGAGCTGCCTAAAGCAGGCATGGCCAAGGAAAATCCTCAGTTCCACAAATTCCTCCAAAGAAGAGGATATCTCCACTGAACTATCTGGAATTATAAAGTGGGAAGTGCTATTTCTGCAACCTTTTATTTGATTGGGATTCAAGTGTTACAAAATGCTGCTCATTAGAACCAAGGGCTTAAACCCACAGTTTTATCTTGTGCCAAACAAAGCTAATGGTGAATTCTGGCTGTGGCTGAAGGTAGTTTGGGGTTTATTTGATAGGGAACTTCTATAGCAGAAATAGAGAGAAAAACATATTTAGCTTTCCATTGGAGTGAGCAAGAGACCATCCAAGAATTCTGCTTGGCTCTTAAGAACACAAAACCAAGCCTTCTCTTTTTACAAACACTGGTTTCTAAACCTTTTTTATTAGATTTCTAAAGATTTGCTGCAGAAGATAAGAGAGACTGTTCTTCAGAAGGCTGTTGATGGCATGAGGAAAGAAGGTGTCCCCTATTTGGGTACGTACAAAACTTTGGGATTTTTAATCATAAGGAGAATAACCTTTTATTTTGATTTTTCCTCTTTGTAGCCTAACTCACACTGGAGATTAAGGGAAACAGCTTTGATTTATTAAGAACTGGGTTTGGTACCAGTGCCTTGATTCAGAGTCCATGGAAGTCAACAGAGGTCATTTCATGAACAGGGGATAATTCCTCAAGTGAGGAGGAACAGGAAAGAAAATGTTCAAAAATAAGCTGTAAAGTTGTGACAACTATTTCTGCCTGTTTTATTTTTACCATTTCTCAAATTCAGCCTTTTAAACACTGTTATCAACAGATTCAAAACAAGTGAGTTCCTGAGAGATCTCATGTATCATTTTTTGTTCCAGGTGTGCTTTATGCTGGATTAATGCTCACCAAAGATGGGCCAAAAGTTCTGGAATTTAACTGCAGATTTGGTGACCCAGAGTGTCAGGTGAGTTATTTTGTACAATTTGGCATTATGGGAGGAGTAAAATCTGTGACCATCTCTTGTTAACCATTCGGGTGTGATTTGGGGTGAATAATCACAATTTTACATCACCAAGATTTAAAATATTTGGGTTGTTTGTTCAAGGCAGAAGGTCTGTTGGGAAATTGTTCCATTCCAGAGAGGATTTCAGTAGGCTGGACTCAAATCTGGGCTCTGCAGGGGTCACCTTGAGAAGAGCTCAGCACTTCCCTGTCTTTTCTGGAATGGATTCTGGATTTTTCCTTGCTCCCTGTTGACAAGTGGAACAAAACTCTTAGTTTCTATTCTTCAGAACAAATTAAGTTCTCTATCCTCACCCTTTCCTCTCCATATGTAGCAATTCTTTTACCCACAGAAACTCTCTTTGAGGACGAGTATTTTTCTGGGCTCTCAGATTATACACTGCATGTACAATGTGTGAAAGTACAATATGTGGGCATATTTCATGAGGTTTTTACAGCTGCATTAGTGTCTTTTCAAGGCCAGGGAAGGCAGTGCAAGATTACCTGGTCTGCTTTGCTGCTGTGTGTTTCTGCAGGTGATTCTGCCCCTGCTGAGGAGTGACCTGTACGAGGTTATGCAGGCAGTGATCAACAGGAGGTTGGCCAGCTCCATGCCAGCCTGGAAAGAGGACAGAGCAGCTGTGACTGTGGTCATGGCTAGCCAAGGCTATCCAGGGGCATATCCCAAGGGCTTGGAAATAACAGGTAAATAGAGCAGGAGAAGCTGCAGGAGGCTCATTCCCCCCCTGGCCTCTCCCTGTTCTCTCCTCCTGCATGAAGGTGAATCACTGGAACTGAGATTCATAGAAACCCTGGTTCTGGGTCAGCAAGAGCAGCTGAATTTTCACACATCTCAGTAGATTTTGGTGTATTTGCAGTTCTCCATGCTGTTGGTATTTGATACTGGCACAGCATTGATATTTAATACCTGCTGCAGTCAGGTGGTTCTGATCGGGGTTCTTGGGTCACGTTGATGCTGATGTTTTGTGCTCTGGCATAAAAACCCAGCTGCAATCAGATGTTGTGTGTCAGCTAAATGCCTCTTCCCACATCCCTGAGCACACAGGCAGACTTGTCCCTCCTCCAGAGGTATTTTTTACAGATTTATTCCCATTTCCCAGCAGGATCACCCTGACTTTGACTGTGGTTTTCAGACACCAAGTGCTCGATATCTCTTCATTAAGAACATTCTAACCAAGAATCTTTTTCACAATACCCACAGGGCTTGCTAAGGCCAAGCAGCTGGGCCTGGAGGTGTTCCATGCAGGCACAGCCCTGAAGGAGGGCAGGGTGGTGACCAGTGGGGGCAGAGTGCTCACAGTCACAGCCACCAAGGAGGACCTGCCCGCGGCGCTGCAGGAGGCCAACCTGGGCGTGGCTGCCATCCACTTCCAGGGGGCCATCTACAGGAGGGACATTGGCTACAGGGCCATAGCCTTCCTCAGGCAAACCAGGTAGATATTCCAAATCCCTGAAATGGGAGTAACTGGTGTGAAAAGGATCTAAGCACACCCCTGGTTGATATTAGTAACCGGTGTTGATATTCTGTGTAACCCTTGACAAGTTTTAACCCCATCCTTGTACTCCACCTCTGCAAGACCAGCCAAGGGAGGAATATTTTGAATGCCTGATCCTTGTTCTTACTCTCCTAAATCTGAGTTAGACATCAGTGACAAGCACACAGGAATGATCTGTGTTGGTGCAGTTGTTAGGTCTGGTTTAGGGAAGGTCAACTTCTGCTTCTTGGACTTAGGATCACAGCTTTTGCTCTGGGTTTGTCTTGTCCAGAAGTCTGATGTTTAATATCATGAAATGTGGTCACAGCCCCAGCCTGCCAGAGCTCCAGCAGCCTTTGGACAGTGCTCCCAGGGATGCCCAGGCTGGGATTGTTGGGGGGTCTGTGCAGGGCCAGGGCTTGGATTGATGATCCCTGTGGGTCCCTTCCAGCTCAGGAGATTCTGTGATTTTATGTATGAACAAAGTTCAAGCTGGCTTATTGGTTCTTTTTAGCTTTTAGAAATGGTTAAAATCACCTTGAACCCCCTACCTTGTTGGGATTTACATTTTACTGGGATAGCTGCCTAACAACAGGGTGGGATTCATCACTTCTTTCCATTTTCATTCCTTTAATTGGCCCAGTATTTACTGTAAGACTCTGGAGATCATATGGGTGTGGGATTTTTTTTATACCAGGGAGTCCTGTTGTCTCTTGAATGTTCCTGAAGGCTTATTGCAATTTTTAAACTCATTTTTGCCTAATAAGAAACTGCTCTGCTCCAATGAACTCCTAACATACCTTTTCCCAAGGGCTTATTTTGTAGGCTGGGAAGCACATCAGTGACAGTCCTGTTGCTGCTGGCAGTGTATCCTGATTAGTATTTTGTAAAATTATGATCAATAAACTTCCTAAAAGTACAAGGGTGTTGGTATTTAGACTTCTTTCTCTCTCAAGTGCTCTGCATCTGTTGACAAATTGATGTGAAAAGGTGGAATTGGGATTTGTAGCAGAAAAAAAAAGCCTGGTCAGTGAGGCAAGAGGAGGCACTTGGAGCAGTTGCCTCCCACACCGAGTTCCTGGGCCACAGCCAGCAGAATTCCTGCCTGGAATGGCTGCCTGGGAGGCTCCCTGGGGGCTGTTTGCAGGCTGTGCCTGGGGCACTGCCCCAGAGGCTGCTCCAGCTTCTGCTCCTGAAGGGGCAGAACAGTCAGGATGCTTCAGTCCCAGAATCCCAGACTGGGCTGGGTTGGGAAGGACCTTAAAGCTCATCCTGTTCCTGCCAGGGGCAGGGACACCTTCCCCTGTCCCAGGGTGCTCCAAGCCCCGTCCCCTTTGGACTCAGTGAAGGAAGGGGGTGGCTCTGGAAGTTAGGACTCACCTCCTCTTGGCAGCCTGGCAGGATTCAGTCCTGAGGCATTTCACCTCAGGGAAATAGCCAGAATGCTTAATAAAAAATGTTGCAGAAAATTTAAAGAATTAAAGATTCATTTAAAGGACCAAAGCAGATAGCAAAAAAATTTAACGAATTTGAAATACTCCTAAAAACATGGTTAAAATCTGGTGAACATTTATCATAGTCAGCCTGAAAGGGGCTGACTTTGATCTCTGGTTGTTGAAGTCCAATATTTCCTTAAGTTTTATTCACAGGCTGAACAGCTGCCTGTGGTAATTCTTCTCTTCCTGCCAGTTTTTGGGCAGGGATATGCTGTGAGTGCAGACACCTGTGGATTTTCCTGGTAGCACTGCTCCTGGGCCAGTTCTTCTGCCATTTGAAGCCTTATCAATTCCAGGTGTTCCAGCAATGATCTTCACAACAGAAATATCTTTGATCCTTAAAAAAAACCCTCCCACATCTTAAAATAAGATTTAATAGGCAGAGTACAAAAATATTTACTCCATTTAGTGCAGTTGTAGGCATTTGTGTCTGTCTCTTTTTCAATGTTTGCTGAATTCTTGACCTGGATCCTGAGATGGGTTTTGTGGATTAACTGAATTTTTTGCAGAGTCAATTTTAAATGGGATTCATTTGTTTTGTTGTATTTGTCCTTGTAAATCAACACCCTTAGAATTTAAACCTCAGGCTGAGTCCCATCAATAGGAGAGAGGAAACAGGGATGGATCTAAAATAGGGATGCACCTGGTTCATGCCACTGACAGCCTGGGAATAACAACTGCTTAACTGGCACGAGCTGTGTTTGCTGGAGTGAAAAGTCTAATTAAAGTCCCTGTCCCCAAAATGGAAAGGTCCTTCTGTAAATCTGAGCTGGTGCTTCGTGTCCCCAGGGAGCTGTGGGGACACACAGGTGACACCAGTTTGTACCAGTGTGTTGATCTTACATAAACCCCACCCAGAGCTTAGAGACATCTTCTAGATTCCTGAGCCCCACCTTAGGAACCTTTTTAAGGAAATATAAAATATATTCTTTAATAAAAAGCCCATTGAAGTAAGAAAGAGGCATGGCTGCTTCTGTGGTGGGATCATTCCAGTGAAAAGGAGAGGCAACCTTTGGGCTACAGCTGTAAAACTCTGGAGGTGTCCTGGGGGTTTTTGATTCACCTGAGACTTGTGGGTGGAAAAGTGACTTGAGCTTAGCCCTGCTCTGACCCAGCTGTGCATTTTTGTGCTTGGTTTGGTTTGGTTTTGGTTTGGAGCTTTCCCAGTGACACCTCAAGGCCTGGAGGTGGCACTCAGAGCTCTGGGCTGGGGACAAGGTGGGGATCAGTCACAGCCTGGATTCTATGGGCTGGGAGGGCTTTTCCAGCCTCAGGGATCCTGGGATTCTGTGTCCAGAGCAGGGATTCAAACCTTGCAAAACCAGGTCTATGCTGCCAATTTTACCTTGTTGTCAGGGGTTTGGTTGTTGGTTTTATTTTGGGATTTGACTGTATGATCCCAAAGCTCTGATACCATCTTCAAAACTCTGGAATTATCCATGTACTGCTCCTGGCAGCCCCTCTTCAGACAGCAGGATGGGATTCTGCACAGTTAATCCACTCAGGGATGTAAAGAAGTAAATATTATTTGAAAATACATTCAGTAATCAGCTGCCATCCCTTTTTTCCCCACTCTTCCAGAGGCCTGACTTACAAGAACAGTGGGGTGGACATTGAAGCAGGGAACACTTTGGTGCAGAAGATCAAGCCCTTTGCTGCAGCCACATCAAGGTCAGGTAAGACAAGAACCTTCTGCTCCTGCTTTGGTCACTTCTTGGCAATGAGGTTTATCAACTGATCTTGATAAAAAGCTCATATTTATGTGTGCTGCCTGTTTCCAGATGACACAAGAAAATCTGTGGAAAGCAAATGCCTGTGATTTTATTCCAAATGCACAGCTTTTAATCCCCAAATGGCTCTAAACTCCACCTCCTGAATACCAGGAGTGTTAGAGAGCACAGTTCAGCACTGTAAAAGGATAAATGCAGGCAAAAATCCCACCATTCAGTCCTGAGTTTGAGTCCATGAATTATTATTTCTTGCCTAGTGAACTCTATCATGTGGGGGGATGAATGTTTAGAAAGGTTATGAGGTGTAGAATTCCTGAGACAGATGTGGAGCACACATCTTTTGCTTGGTTCAATCAGCATTGATTCATCCTTGGTTTTGGGGTTCAGGCACATCTTGCTCTAGCAAGTCCTTGTAATTCTTCAGACAGATTTCAAATATTCATTTATGAAATGGCCCTTTTATTTCAAATTAACTGAGAACCTTCTAATGAAATCAGCTATACATAAAGAGAAAAATATAGATATTCTCACACCAGTACAACAATCTTGCCACAATTCCTCCTGTGTTTCAGAGAAAATCTGTCAGTTACAGGAATTATTGACTGTTCAGTCACAAAGCTGGGGATTTTTAGGCTTAGGCTAATGATGAATTAAAAAGACAAAGCCAACCTAAGCAGATTAGGAGAAGAGCTCCTAAATGGCAGAGAAAAGTTTCCAGGTGACAAAGCAAAGTCGTGTTGACAAACCTTGGAGAGAACTTGTGGTGGAGATGCTGGAGAAGCCTCTGGCAGTAAAGCTAGGCTGTTTCTCCTGTTTCCTGGCTGGCAGGCTGCAATGCAGAGCTTGGAGGGTTTGCTGGGCTCTTTGACCTGAAAGCAGCTGGTTACAGAGATCCCATCCTGGTGTCTGGAACCGACGGCGTCGGCACAAAACTCAAGGTAAGGTGGAAATCCATGCCAGAGGAGGAAAAACAGCACAGAAGGGAAAATGTTCTATCAGAAAATAGCAGTTGTCTTGTAAAAATACCCATTGGTCTTTCTAAAAAGAGGATGGAAACTGAAATTGCCCTTCTTCAGGAAAAATAATTAAATACCTGTAAATAGCCAGAAGTTGATATGATGCCTAAAATAACTGGGTTTTAAATATTAAAAATATAATCAGGAATCTTGTTTCACAAAGGCAGCATCTCCACCCTCAAAAAAGATTAATTGATGGGGAAAAACATGTAATCCCAGGTTTGCTGTTGGTTTTGGGCTGCAAGGATTGCAGCACAGTTTCCTTCTCAGTGCCTTTTGGATTTGCCAGTGGAGCCAGGAATAATTCCTGAAGAGAGTTAGGAGCTTATAATAAACAAAGCTGCTCCTCAAAGAACACCTGGAGGGGTTTTGGTCCATTGCTTGTGATTTCAGTCCCTCCCAGCCCCTGGCTCGTGTTCCAGAGCTGATCCCAGGCTTCTCCCTGTGTCTTGCAGATTGCACAGGAGTGCCAGAAACACGACACCATCGGGCAGGACCTGGTGGCCATGTGTGTCAATGACATCCTGGCCCAGGGAGCTGAGCCCCTCTTCTTCCTGGACTATTTTGCCTGTGGCAAACTGGACGTGGAAGTGGCTCAGGGAGTCATTGCAGGAATTGCTGATGCTTGCAGGGAAGCTGGATGTGCTCTTCTGGGTAGGAACGCTTCTCGGCGGGGTCTGAAAAATCTTCTGCAAGGTCTTCTGGTTGGTTTTCATGTAGTTGGTTTCCTACTCTGTGGAAGAATCTGGGAGGAGTAAAAAAGCAAAGTGTCTTTGCTTTCAGGGAACTTAATCTGAATCACAGTGGAAGGAGACAGTACTTTAAAAATTTAGGTTACATCTAGATTAGATTTACATATGGATATAGGTTGGATGTTGGGAAAAGGTTCTGTCCTTTTTTCCAATTTTTCAGGGAAGTTAGGAACACAAGTCCTTTCTCTGTGGGTGTCATTTTGGGTCTGTTTGTAAGCTTGGAACAAGAGGCTCTTTATGCCCTGGTTTACTTTTTTCCTGCATGAACTGCTGGTCAGCTTTCTGTTTGTTTTAAGGTGTTCTCTGCATTTAGCAAATAGAATCACCCCATTCATGCTGAAGCAAGGTCTGTGTTAGGTGAGACCTTGTGATGAAACCACCAAACTGGCAAGATTTTATTTCCAGTTCAAGACTTTCAAACTCCACAGTCCTTTCTGCAAGAGCTGAACCTTCAGCTCAACAAATTTAACTCCTCACCCCACTGACAGTGAGGGGGTGAGGGCTCATCTCCTGCCTGGTTTTGCACAATTTACTGTGGATTTAAGTGTTGGATGGCCAAGCACTTCTCCCCATTTTGTCTCTTGGCTTCTCCATCCTCCATTTGATCCAGCCCTTATTAAATACAGCCAAAACCCCAGGACTGAAAAAAAAGCAGGTGAAGCTGGAGCACAGGGCAGGGAGTGAAAAGTGGGAAGAGGAGAGAAAAAGGCAGGATTTTGCCCAGAGCAGCTGGGGCTGCCCCTGGATCCCTGGCAGTGCCCAAGGCCAGGCTGCACATTGGGGCTGGGAGCAGCCTGGGCCAGTGGGAGGTGTCCCTGCTAGGGTAGAAGGAGATGAGCTTTAAAGTCCCTTCCAACCCAAACCATGGTGGGATTCTGTGATTAAAACCAGGCTTTTTCAACACCTGTGTGCTGTGTTTTGGTCCCCAGGAGGAGAAACAGCCGAGATGCCGGGGATGTATGCCCCCGGGGAGTACGACCTGGCCGGCTTCGCCGTGGGCGCCCTGGAGCGAGGGCAGATGCTGCCCCAGCTGGACAGGATCACTGAGGGGGACGTGCTCATTGGGGTGGCATCTTCTGGGGTCCACAGCAACGGCTTCAGCCTCGTGAGGAAGATCGTGGAGAAGTCCTCCCTGGATTTCTCCTCTCGCGTCGGTGTCTCCGGGGATCAGACACTGGGTACTGCTCCCTCCCGAGCTTCCCAACAGCTGACACAGTTATTTTGTCTGGGCCTTTGAAACTTCTGTCAGGCACCAAAAAAAAAAAAAATCATTCCATCTTTAGCATGTTTTCATCTTCTTCTTTTCCTGGGAGTCACGTGTGCAGGGAAAAAACAAAGGGAGTGGGGTAAATCATTAATTGTGGGCTAAAAAAAAAAAGCTAGAACTTTGTGTTTCTCTCTAGTACAATGCTCATTACTATCCAAATTGCTACGTGGAGATTTCCCTGATTTCATACTGTTTCACATTTCTCTCCATGTTTTTTCCCTCTCCCCTGGGCAGGAGAAGTCCTGTTAACCCCAACCAAACTCTACAGCAAGACTCTGCTGCCTGTGCTGCGCTCGGGCCACGTCAGAGCCTATGCTCACATCACTGGAGGGGGCCTGCTGGAAAACATTCCCAGAGTTCTCCCCGAGTCCTTTGGTGTCGTTTTAGGTGAGAGAGAAGGAAAGCTGTGGAAAAATCCTCATGGTAATGTGGATTGCTGTGGAAGCCTGTGGACATGGGGCCCCACCAGCTGATTTGTGCTATAGGAGTTGGACTCGTCTGTCTGGAAATGTTTGAGTTTTTCCTTGTACCTGAACCAGAGCCAGTCAAAACTCTTTGTGGTGGAAAGACTGCTCCCCACTGAATTCCCTCCCCTGGTGGTGTTTGGGATTGGATTGCTTAGGACACTTGCAAAAAGAAAACAACCTTACCAGCAATCCCAAGTCAGCTGTCACCATTTGCAATTCCCTGCAAAATTATTGCTAATTAAATGATACTCATGAAGTTTTCAATTAGCATTCAGAGGTGGTTGTGAGCTCAGGGACAGCTCCTGCTGTTTGACTCCATAAATCCTCAGCACCCTCCCCTCAGGTGTGCTGGAAAGGGGTTTCACTGCTGGGGAAGGTGAGGCATGGAAAGGGAAATGGCTGGCACAGGTTGTGAGAGCTCATGGGGTTGTACAATAAAATAAGGAATTAATAGTGAGTTCTGAACTCAAGAACTGCACATAAATCATTTTCCACTTGTCTACTGATAAATATTTATGTGTATATGCACCTCTGCTCTGGAGCCAGGCTGGGAGAGCTGGGAATGTCCTGCCTGGAGGGGAGAAGGCTCCAGGGAGAGCTCAGAGCCCCTGGCAGGACCTGAAGGGTCTCCAGGAGAGCTGGAGAGGGACTGGGGACAAGGCCTGCAGGGACAGGACCCAGGGAATGGCTCCCAGTGCCAGAGGGCAGGGCTGGGTGGGATATTGGGAATTGGGAATTGTTCCCTGGCAGGGTGGGCAGGCCCTGGCACAGGGTGCCCAGAGCAGCTGGGGCTGCCCCTGGATCCCTGGCAGTGCCCAAGGCCAGGCTGGACACTGGGGCTGGAGCAGCCTGGGACAGTGGGAGGTGTCCCTGCCATGGCAGGGGTGGCTCTGGGTGGGCTTTAAGGTCCCTCCTAACCCAAACCATTCTGTGATTCCATGAATCTGTAGACCTTGGGATAGAACCATTTTAAAAGAGAACATGACAAGAAAGAAATTTCCTGTCCTTGGAAATCCTTTCCAGTGCCTTGTCCAGAAGCATTTTTGTGCTGCTGTAAATCATCCTCACCTGGTTGGAACTGGGGCACTGGGGGATTTTTGTGACAGATTTTGCCTCTTAATACCCCAATAATTGTAGTCCATTGGTAGCAATTTCCACTCTTGATCTGTATTTTCTCTTCAGATGCTCTCACCTGGAAGATCCCTGAAGTCTTTTGCTGGCTCCACAAGGAGGGGAACCTCTCTGAGGAGGAGATGGCTCGGACCTTCAACTGTGGGGTTGGAGCAGTGCTGGTGGTTCAGAAGGAGATGGCCCAGCAGGTCCTCCAGGACATCCAGGGACAGGAGACTGCCTGGCTCATTGGCAAAGTGGTCTCCCTACAGAAAGGTCACTGCAGTTTCATCTTCCTTGGTGGGGGAAATAATCAGAAAGAAAGAGCAGAGGGAAGTTCCCTTGTTTGTGAGTCTTCATGAGGTGAAAATCTCCTCACTGGCACCTCCCTGACTTTTTTTGTGGGGGTATTGAACTGACAGTTCATTTATCTCTTCCATGGGTGCTTCTCTCCTCTCTCTGTTTCTCCCTTTACTGACACTTTGTTTTGCTGGTTTTTGGGTTTTTCCTTGTACCTGCTCAGGCTCTGACAAGGTTAAAGTCCTCAATCTCCATCAGGCCCTGCAAGCAAACAAGTCCCTGTGTGTGCACAGCCATATCCAGGGCAAGATCCAGACAGGCAAAGTGAAGGTTGCTGTCCTCATCTCTGGAACAGGTGAGAGTTCTGCTCTTTGCTGCACTGGAAACCAGACTGTGGAGAAGGGAACTTCAGCTTGGATTTAAGATCCCTGCAGTTCTCCATGGGCACTCTGGTAGGCTTCTAGCAGGCAGGAGAGATTTTGTGCTTGGATTGATGTCAGTCACAAACCTCTTTTAACCTCTGCTCAGACTGTGAATTGCATCTGTGTTCAGTTTATCTCCAAACCTCTGCACGTGTCCAGATTCAGGCTCCCACTCTGGTGCCCTGTAGGAACAGCAGCATCATTTCACAGATAGATCAGAATTTCTTCTTGCCATGTAGGCCCTCCAACTATTTCCAGTATTCCCAATTGCTAAGACCATCAATCCAGTGCTATAAATTACAGTTTCCAAGTGCAGCTGCCAGGAAAGGCCTTCAGCTGTCTGAATCAGCTCCCAGCAAGATCAATTAAAAAAGGATTAATGTTCCATCAGAGCTGTTTGGTTTGGTCTCCCCCACAGTGCTGCTTATTTAAAGCCTCTTCCAGCTGTTCCCTCTATTTATTCTCAGTATCCATGAGTTATTTGCTCTCCCCCAGGCACAAACCTGGAAGCCCTCATCAACAGCACGAAGAAAGACACCAGCTATGCACAGATAGTTCTGGTGATCTCCAACAAAGCTGGTGTGGAGGGGCTGAGGAAAGCTGAGAGAGCTGGAATTCCTACAAGGGTGAGCATTTCCTTTTTGTAATTAGCCACCATTAGCTGGGACTCCAGCAGGAAGGTGCTAATGAGTTCCATGGGGGAACACATGGGCTGATAAGGAGCCTTGGCTTTTCTTTTTTGGTCTGTTGTGAACTTGTGCCCAGGGGCAAAATACCTGACAGCAAAATCCTGCCTTTTCTCCTTCTCTGCCAGCAATCCCGATGCTTTGGGGACAGCTGTTACATTAAACCAGCACAAAACTTTCAGTTACACCTTAAACCTTGTCAATTGTTTGACTGTAGGGCATTGACAATGAAGTACCAACCCATTTTATCTGAATTTAATTTTAAAATGGCCTGGTGGTTCATTTGAATGGAACAGAGGTCACACTCAGTGGGACCCTCCACTGACTCCCTGGATATTGCCTCAGGCTCTCCAGGAATCATCCCAAGTGCTCCCTGAGCTTCCATGGATTTTGTGTGCCCTGCCTGTGTATTGCAGATCTGAAATGATCCTGTTGTCACTTAGAAACCTTTCACAGTCACTCTTCACTGCTGAGTACAGACACAGGGAAATCGGGGCCCAAAGCTTTGCCCCTTTAATAGTGCTGGGATCTGTCCTGGTGCTCCAGCTCCTCCCTGGGAGGACACAAAGGGCACGAGGGAAATGTGCTGTGAAGAACAAACAGAGAATCACAGGCACAGACTGGCGTGGCTGGGAAAGGACCTGAAAGCCCATCCAGTTCCAACCCCAAGGTTTTTATCAGGAAAAAACCTGTGTGGGAGAGCTGATGGTCCAGGGGCTTCAGCTGTGGAGGGAGAGGTGCAACAGGCACGGGGGCAGAGCTGGTTCAGCCAGGGCTGGGCTGGGCTCTGTTCCCAGTGCTGCTGTCCCTGTCACCTGCCCAGCCCTGGCTCTGGTGGCCATTAACAGGTGCTTCTGTTTAAGACTGGATGCTCTAAGTTAGGTAGTGTTGCCTCCTTCCTGCTTATTAGGGGATGTATCCTGGATGGGAAACATAACTCGGGCTGGGAGAGCTGGGGGTGTTCACCTGGAGAAGGGAAAGCTCCAGAGCCCCTTCCAGTGCCTAAAGGGGCTCCAGGAGAGCTGGACAGGGAACTCTGGGGCAAGGGCTGCAGGGACAGGACCCAGGGAATGGCTCCCAGTGCCAGAGGGCAGGGCTGGATGGGATATTGGGAATTAGGAATTGTTCCCTGGCAGGGTGGGCAGGCCCTGGCACAGGGTGCCCAGAGCAGCTGGGGCTGCCCCTGGATCCCTGGCAGTGCCCAAGGCCAGGCTGGACACTGGGGCTGGAGCAGCCTGGGACAGTGGGAGGTGTCCCTGCCATGGCAGGGGTGGCTCTGGGTGGGCTCTGAGGTCCCTTCCCACCCAAACCAGTCTGGGATTCTGGGATTCCATGATTATGGGGTAGGGGCTGGTTTAGGAGTTTGTGATCAGCCTTTTTTCCCAAGCTTTTCTGGTTAGATTTTGCCAAGATTCAACTGCTTATGACTGCCAGAGGCCTCGAAATGGGTGAAATCTTTGGAAGACTTCAGGATGGCTTAAAGTCCTGCATTTGTAGGGTGCTCCATGGTGTCCAAGTGCTGGGACCGAGAGCTGTGGGCTTATCAAGCCAAACTTGTTTGTTCCAATGATCCCTCTCTGTGAGGAGGAGCACGGGCTCCACTCTGTCTGCCAGCTGTGCACTGAGGAGCTGTTCTTCCTGCTGCAATTCCCACCACATCCATGTCCTTGTGCCCCAGGTGGTTGAGCACACGAGGTACCAGAGCCGCACGGAGTTTGACAGCGCCGTGGACAGAGTCCTCGAGGAGTTCTCAGTGCAGCTCATCTGCCTGGCTGGCTTCATGCGCATCCTCTCGGGCCCTTTTGTCAAGAAATGGGAAGGTGAGCACAGCTGGGGGGGCTGGGCATGTCCACAAAGGCATTTCAGAGGTTGTCCCCAGGAAAAAGAGGGCACCAGATGAAACACGATGATCTTCAAGGTCCCCTTCCAGCCCAGCCCATCCTAGGATTCTGTGAGATGAGGCTCTGCCCATCTTGTAAGGAAAAGTCTGAGGGAAAGGCAGTGCACTAGTGCAGAGGCTGAAGGAAGCCAAGGGCAACCACAGGTCTGCTAGTCTTTGATTTCTTAGAAAGTGTTTTTAAAAAGGCTGTGAAGCCTTTGGGCCTCTGCACACAGGAGGTGCAGGGCAGAGGTAAGCACCCAGCCACTGAGGATTCCTTCCCCTGACAGAGGAACTGCTCTGCATCCTTGTAAAACCACCAAACTGGGCAGCATTTTGCAGTTTTGGGTAACAAGCCCTGGCCAGTCCCGGGCCACATGTCAGGAGCTGCCTGAGTCCATGGTGGAGTGTTCCACAGGCAGATCCAGGCTGTGCTTGCCCAGAATGTTCACATTGTCTCCACTCTGCTCATCTTTTAGTTTTCCATCTCTTGGAGAGGCTGGTGCCACTGTCAGAGCCTGCTCTCCCTGCCCAGCTGTTACTTTTCTCTCCTCCTGTGTTTCCCAGGGAGCCCTGAACACACAGAGCAGCTGCAATGTTTGCTCTGCTTTGGGGCCAGGGGTACCTAAACCTGCCCAGAGCAGGCACAGCCTGGTCAGCCTGTGCCTTGCAGCTTTCACTGCTCTCTTGGTGACTTTTGTGTTCCCCTGGGTGTGCCTGGAACACTTCACACCTGAACTACTTTTCAAACCTCTCTTTAAAATCAGCAGAGCAAAGCAGGCACCCCTGAGAGGCCTTGCTGTGCTTTTGAAGCTGTCAGGTGAAGCCAGTCAGCTGAATTGGTTTTGTTTGTCTCTGTTCAGGCTCCAGAGGTGAAAATGCCTCTGCTGTGGCAGCTGGCAGGAGGAGACACAATGTCTCACTCCAAGGGATGTGTTTGGAGCAGAGAGTCTCTGTAGAGGGTAGAAAAGAACTTCCTCTAGTGCAGAATCTTGTACAAATAAAGGATTTTAGTGCCTTCTGATTTAGGGACAGAGCACTGGTGACAGTGCAGGAGTTGCTTTACCTGCATGGCTGGTCTGAGACCGGGGTTTTCCAGACAGGAGGGTTAAACTCATTTTTTAAATGTCCAGAACTGGATTGAGCTGGGACCACGAGATGTGACCTCAGACACTGAGCTCAGCTCAGGGAGCTGGGCCAGCTAACAGGATCCTGCCCTGGCCATGCCTGGCCACTGACCCCCCCAGAATTGTCCAGGAAGAATCAATTCCTGCTCTTGCTTTGGTCAAAGCTGCTCCTTTTTCTTCCTCTTGCAGTCACAAGGACACTGAGTGGGAGTTATGAAACTCTTTCTTGCTCAACAGCCCTGAAGTGTGAATTATGACTGTTAACAAATGACAGGTTAAAGTGTTGATTGTGAATGTTAACAAAGGACAGGTGGAAACACAACCAAACAAACCCAAGCCAACAGGAACCCACATCCCATTCTGATGGAAATGGAAGCAGAAGTGCAGTGTGGTGTTTCCAGCCCACTGTCCCTGAAACCTTTTGGGCTCAAGCTGCAGGGAGGGAGATGCTGATAATTAAAAAGGATTTTGTTGAGATATGAAGTGTATCTGAGACACTGCTGGACATCAGGTGGGACATTTGCCTCCTGTAACTTGCCCAGCTCTCCACGTGCAGGGGAGGGCAGGAGTCCCTGAGGTGCTGCCAGGAAGAGAGAAGAGTAGAATGGAAATAACAAAAAGAATTAAATAAATACAATAATGGTAATAGAAACCCTGGAGCAAAGGAGGCTCAGGGGGGCCCTTGTGGCTCTGCACAACTCCCTGCCAGGAGGGGACAGCCGGGGGGGTCAGGCTGTGCTCCAGGGAACAGGGACAGGAGCAGAGGGAACGGCCTCAGGCTGGGCCAGGGCAGGCTCAGCTTGGACACCAGGAGCAATTTCCCCATGGAAAGGGGGCTCAGGCCTTGGCAGGGGCTGCCCAGGGAGCTTTGGAGTGCCCATCCCTGCAGGTGGCACCTGGAGGTGGCACTCAGAGCTCTGGGCTGGGGACAAGGTGGGCATGGGGCACAGCTGGGACTGCCTGGGCTGGGAGGGCTTTTCCAACCTAAATGATTTGTGATCAAAGAAGGACAAGGTGCTGAGGGAAGGCACAGCTACATCAGCCAATTAGTGATTATTAGTCCCTGGAGAAACGTGTTTAGCCATTAATTATAACTTCACTCTGGTATTTCAGACACAGACACCGCAGCACTTGGGGCTGGCTGGCTGCGTGTGAAAAATCCTATTCAAAACGATTTTGTTCCTCTGTTATTTCATGGCCCTTTGAACAGCCAAGTCAGTGGCAAAAGCCAATAACCTCAGCTCTGCTTTCCCAGGGAAAGTGCTGAACATCCACCCGTCCCTGCTGCCGTCCTTCAGGGGAGCGCACGCGCACAGGCTGGCGCTGCAGGCCGGGGTCCGGGTCACGGGCTGCACCGTGCACTTCGTGGCTGTGAGTACCCCCTGCCCTCCTGCAACTCTGCAATCCTCCCCTCTTAGCATCTGCACCTCCCTGGCTCCCTGTAATCCTCCACTTGGAGCATTTTCACCTCGGGGCCTGCTGGGAGCACCCTAAACCCGTGTGTTCGATCGCCCGCCCGCTGTGTTCAGAGCTTTGAATCCAGAGGTGATGGAGGTTTTATTGTGACCATTCAGTGCTTTAGTTTGCTGACTCTGGAGAAGGAGTGGAAATGAATAATCTGTCCAGGAGTTTAAGCTTTCCCTAAGGGAACTTCTTCCCTAAGCATCCCACTGCTGCCTTCCACCCACTGGAGTGGGGGAATAGTTAATGTAAGGCCTTAGCTAAGCCAAAGGCTTTGTTAAACGTGGCCCCAACTTCCTGGATTTTATCCTACAACTGCCTTGTTTCTTGCTTTCAAGAAAAAGAAAAAATAGGAACAAACAAAGAAACAAAAAATCCCCACTGGAAATGGCACAGGATTTGTTAAGGAGTGATCTGATGTTTGTGGAATAGAGAAAAACTTGACAATTTATGCTGGTCAGACCCTAAGTGAAAAAAGGACAGAGAGATCTCAGCTTCAGAGCCACATTTTTTCAGGCCAGGGATCACTGGTTCCCTTTTGGTCACTTCTCAGGGTTCAAAGGTCTCTCCTCTGGCTCCCCTCTCCTTCTGCTGCTGGAATCTCTCTCAGGATTTTTGCTTTCTCTTGGAAAAAGAGAGTGGAATCATTTTTCCAGATAGAAGGGGAAATTGCATTCTTCTCTCTACACCTTGACTTGGGGTTTCTCTGCGTGGCAGCTCCCGAGGAACAGCCCCTTCCCAGCAGGGACCTGCCCCAGCAGTGTTCCAGGGAAGATCTGCTGGATCCCTGTCCTGGCTCCATGCAGGCCTCTGGCCTGAACACCCTCGTGCTGCCCAGCCCAGCCCCTCCTGTCCCTGGCTAATGGGGTTTTCTGGAATAGAATTGCTGCTCCCTGGTGTTCTGCCTCCCTCCTGTTCTCCTCTGAACCCTTCCCAGGCCACAGTCAGTCCCAGCACCTGCTCTCCCCTCTCCCACCAGCCCAAATCTCAGTTCCCCGTAATGCCAGATCCCGGAGGCACGGGGGCATCCCTTCCCCGCTCTGCCAGCCCCGACCTGTGGCTGTTGCCGTTGCAGGAGGAGGTGGATGCCGGGGCCATCATCTTCCAGGAGGCCGTGCCCGTGCAGCTGGGGGACACGGAGGCCTCGCTGGCCGGGCGGGTGAGGGAGGCCGAGCACCGCGCCTTCCCCGCCGCCCTGCAGCTCGTGGCCAGCGGCGCCGCGCGCCTGGGCCAGGGGGGCAGGATCGACTGGACGTAGACCCGGGGCTCCTCGAGGCCTGGGGGGGCAGCAGGGCCCTGCCCCCCGCCCGCCCCACGCGGGTGAAGGTTCAAATCCCACCAAGGGGAATTTTGGGGCCGTGCCCAGGGGGTGCAGCTTCCCAATTTTAATCACTTCCTCGGCCAACGTTTTGGCTCTCGATGGCTTTCCTACCAACCCAGATCCAGCCAGGTGGGTCTGAGCAGGGGTGGGCTCGGGCTGCTCCCTAACGGGGACCCTCCTTGTGCTGGGAAGTGTTGCTGAGGGAAACCACAATAAAAAAGGCAGAAACCTCCACTCTAAAAACCTCATCAAACCAGGAAAAACTGGCCTCCCAAAACACCAATTATTGGATTTTTCTCCCTTTGCTTCCTGGTTTGATGGTGGTGGATCTCATCCAGCCCAGACACACCCTGTCTTTTCCAAACCTGAACCTGCTGCCCATCAGAAGTCAGCAGGATTCAGTGTCTGCTGCCCCTTTTGTCCTCAGCATTCCCATGTGAATTCCCATGAATTCCCCTCAGATTTGGGTTTTATTTTTTTACATGAGCAGAAAGACCTGACACAAAACAGGGGCTTGGCTTGTGAAACATTCCTCAGGAATTCTGAAGTGCCTTTATTTTTGGAGCAGTGTTTTCACCTGGAATAACACTGAGGGACACCCAGGAATTATGAACATTTGGAAAAAAATTGGGGGTTTTGTGCAGCTCAACACTTGTGGTTTTCTTTTAATATTTTAATATTATGAAACCATTCTAATGTTCTTACTAAAAGGATCAGGTTTCCCACACACAAAGCAGATGAGGTGGTTTTGAGCTCCCCTGATTTTATTCTGGGCTCTGATGTCCTGATGGTACTCCCATGTTGGCATATTCTCCTTTGGGATTTGAAATAAAGCCTAATAAATTAAAAAAAAATCTACAAATACTTCCTTGGAATTGATTTCCCAGGGCTGTAGGGGGGAGGAGGGAAGGGGCTGTACATGGTGTGGGGGCCACAGGTCAGTGGGGAGGTCACACAGCTCCAGCCAGGGAAAGCAGAGGAAAAGACTTGGAGGGGTGAAATCACTGCCTGTGCAGGGAATCAATATCACATTATTGATCAGAGCAGTGGGATCACTGCCAGAGAGGCCAACAGAGGGAGATCTGTCCCAAATGCAACACCCATCTCCATCACAGGCACCTTGATCCAGATATTTTGCCATGTGAGGCTGATGTGAAATGGGATTTCACAGAGTCACACAAGGTTTGGGTTTGGTGGGACCTCAGAGCCCACCCAGAGCCACCCCTGCCATGGCAGGGACACCTCCCACTGTCCCAGGCTGCTCCAGCCCCAGTGTCCAGCCTGGCCTGGGGCACTGCCAGGGATCCAGGGGCAGCCCCAGCTGCTCTGGGCACCCTGTGCCAGGGCCTGCCCACCCTGCCAGGAACAATTCCCAATTCCCAATATCCCACCCAGCCCTGCCCTCTGGCACTGGGAGCCATTCCCTGGGTCCTGTCCCTCCAGCCCTTGTCCCCAGTCCCTCTGCAGCTCTCCTGGAGCCCCTTCAGGCCCTGCCAGGGGCTCTGAGCTCTCCCTGGAGCTTCTCCTCTCCAGGTGAGCCCCCCCAGCTCTCCCAGGCTGGCTGCAGAGGGGCTCCAGCCCTGCAGCAGCTCCGTGGCTCCTCTGGGCTCTCTCCAGCAGCTCTGTGACTTTGCTGTCCCACTCTTGCAGCAGCAGCTCCTGTTTGGGGTTACTCTGGGAAGCTCCCACTGCTCTGCCACAGAAATGGATCCCTTGGAAGGATCAATTCCCCTTGAAGCACCAGATCAGTTTTACAGCTCGAGCCCCGTCCGTGTAACACATTTTCTCCTTTACAGGTTTAAAAACACAACAGAGGAATCGCAAACCTGAAACGCCAGCCTGGCTCCCACCATGGATTTTCCAAGGGGGTGCAATGGCAGCTGCGAGCTCAGGGAAAAGGCTGGGAACGGAAACTTGGGATACTCGAGGAGGAGAAGGGAAGGGGAGGGAGGAGGGGAAATGAGCAGAGCCCGAGCCCCTCAAGGCCCTGCCCAGAGCCCCTCGGCGGGAGAGGCCGCTCCGCGCCCCTGCTCCTCCTGGGGGCTCGGCCTGCGGCCCTCCCGCCTCCAGCAGGTTCTTCCGTGGGCTCCCAGCCACACGGCGCCGCTGGCCACGAGCTGCAGGGCCAGCGGGAAGGCCCTGAGCTCGGCCTCCTGCAGCCGCTCCCCCAGCGCTGCCTCCGAGTCCCCCGGGCCCGGCAGCAGCGGCTCCCGGCGGATCGCGGCGCCGGCGCTCGGCTCCTCCTGCGGGCACAGAGCGGCTCGGGAGCGCCGGGGCGTGCGGAGGGGCACCCGCGCCGGGGACGCCTCCACGGGGACAGCTCGGGGCCGCAGCGCAGGACACTTGGGCCGGCACGTTCTGGGAGGAGGAGAAACGGGAAAAACCCGCCCCAAAAGGCAAGGGAAGGAGGCAAGAGTTCAGGCAACCCCAAATCTCCCTGGGTTTTAGTGGTAACAATCCCAAGGTTCCCACACGTTCCTGTTAGCTCTGCCTGTTTCTGGCCCCAGAAAGAAAAGAAAAACAGCAAATTCCTATTTCCCAAATTTTCCTAACTTCCCAGTTCTGAGGCTGCTCACCAGGAGGAAATGCACAGTGCAGCCTGCGACTTTGAATCCACTTTCCAGGGGCTCTTGATGGGCATTTCCATCCTCGATGAGTGGAAAAAGTGATGGAGAAGCATTCAAAATTTTCCCTGGGCATCAGTGTGAGAGGAGAAAAAAAAAAAAAAGTGATAATTTGAACTGCATTTCCTTAAAAATAAAACGAGGTGTGATCATCAGTGCAAACCCTGAGCAGCACTGCTCTGATCTGAGGGAATTCTGCTCCTCCAGGAGTACGGGTGCAGCAACATTCCCAAAGGAGCCTGTCCGAGCTGTCAGTGAGTGAGTAACTCCTGAGCAAGGTCAGGAGCTGGTACTAACTCACTGCTCACCCTTTACTAACTCACTGCTCACGCCTCCCTCACTTGGGGCACACACAGAGCTGTGTCAGGGTGTGCAGGGCACCACAGGAGGGAGAAATCCCTCCTGGGAATGGATAAATCCATCTTTCTCCCATTTTTCTCTGAGTGGGAACTGCAGGGGCTGAGTTCAGCAGGACTCCACAGCACAGTTCCCTGGCACAGGATGGGATCAAACTCCTTCCCTGGGGAAGGCACAGAGCCCCCCCAGACCCCCATTTTGCCCCTCTCTCACTGCTGAGGCAGCACAAGGGGTTCCTCTGGCAATGCTCAGCCAGAATCCCAACACTGCCAGGGGGAATGGAAATCCCAGTACAGCCCCAGTGCCAGGGGGAATGGAAACAGAATCCCAGCACAGCCCCAGTGCCAGGGGGAATGGAAGCAGAATCCCACCACAGTCCCATGCCAGGGGGAGGCACGGGGCAGCCCCTGCTGCAGTGCCAGCAGGGCTGAGGGATTCAACCAAAGGACGAGGAATTCTGGCTGTGGAATCCTGGTGAGACCAACCACCCCTGCCTTAGCTCCTCTTTTACATTTAATTTCTCACCTTTCCATTTTCGGAGAAAAGGGCTGGACAAAACTCTCATGAATCCTGACAGACAGATCAGCTCCACAGAGAATTCCTCCAGGACTCGGTCAATGGTGCTGTCGAACTCCGAGCGGCTCCCGTACAATTTGTGATCAATCACCTGGAGCAGTGAACCACAACAAAAGCCACATCAGCGCCACACCTCGGTGGGATGGAGAGCAGCTGCTTGGGCAACAAAGAGGAACAAAGTGGATTAATTCCAGGACACTCCATGATTTGAAAGGAGGGTGCAGTGAGGTGGGGTCGGTCTTTTCTGCCATGTCCCAAGGGTGGGAGGGTGACAGGAAATGGCCCAAAATTGCACCAGGGGAGGTTCAGATTGGAGGTTAGAAAGAAGTTTTCCCTTTTAAGAGTGGTCAGGGACTGGAATGAGTTGCCCAGGGAGGCAGTGGAGTCAACTGGCCAGACCCTCTGGGTAAGGAGAGGAAGAGGTCCTTTATTTCTACCCCACCTCCCATTTTCAGCCCCCCAGGAAATGCTGATTCCTGACTCTCCTGAGGACCTTCAAACAAGAGGCTCACAAAACTTCATGCTCTTGCCTGTGAAAATGTGAGTGAGTTTAGATATCACCTTTTTTTTTTTTTTTTTTTTTTTTTTTTTTTTTTTGACATGAGTCAAAAAAAAATCACGAGAATCCAACTCAGGAGCTGAAGAAACTGCTGAACCCTTTCCATGCAGGGACAGCCTCTAGCAGAGTTTATTTCCATCTGTGCACAGCTGTAAAAACAACTGCTCAAACCCTCTTGATGTCAGAAGGGGGAGTTCCTGCATTTGATATCCCAAGTCATGGAATGGTCTCAGACAATGCTGACAGTCCTTGCCAGGGGTTTTTATGGAACAAACCAGAATAAATTCCTGTCCCAAAGAGCTGCTTTATGGCCCACAGGCAGGAGAAAACTTGTATGGTGCCACTGAAAGGGACTGGGCACAATGTGAGACACAAGTTTTCATCCTGGAGAGGAGAAGCTCCAGGGAGAGCTCAGAGCCCCTGGCAGGGCCTGAAGGGGCTCCAGGAGAGCTGGAGAGAGACTGGGGACAAGGGCTGGAGGGACAGGACCCAGGGAATGGCTCCCAGTGCCAGAGGGCAGGGCTGGATAGGATACTGGGAATTGGGAATTGTTCCCTGGCAGGGTGGGCAGGCCCTGGCCCAGGGTGCCCAGAGCAGCTGGGGCTGCCCCTGGATCCCTGGCAGTGCCCAAGGCCAGGCTGGACACTGGGGCTGGAGCAGCCTGGGACAGTGGGAGGTGTCCCTGCCATGGCAGGGGGGGCTCTGGGTGGGCTGTGAGGTCCCTCCCAACCCAAACCAGTCTGGGATTCTGTGAGTCTAAGGAGGGATAAGCCCAGGGGACAACACATTTCTGTGCTTTGCAGAACGTGAAGTTTGACAGATTTCAGCCAAAGCTTGAGGCTCATGGGCTGCAACCTCAGACCCAAACCATCCATTTAACTCCCTTCCCTGGGCTGCAGCCCTCACAGCCGAGCTGGGAAAAGCTCCCAGAGCCCCCCGAGGACTCCCAGCTCTGTGCTCCATCCACGCATCCATGTGGAAATTATCACCCTGAAAGTGAAACCTCAACGCTCAGCAAGCATTTCCAGACCAGCCCCGGGCTCAGCAGCTGGGAGCACAAAGGCAAAGCGAAGGCGTCCTTACCCTGGTGGGGATTCCAGCGCGGGCCGCGCTCCGCAGCTCCTCCAGGCCGGGCTTGCTGGAGATGACGAGCACCAGCTGCGCGCAGCTGCCCGGCTCGCGGGCGGAGCCGATGAGCGCCGGCAGGGCCGTGCCTCGGCGGGGAGAGAGCAGAGCGCGCTGGCGGCTCTTCCTCCCCACGGCTCGCCCCTGCCGCCCCCCCGATGGTTTGGTTCTACCCCGGCTTCTCCCCTCCCTAATCCTGCTGTCAGTCACTCCCTGGACACACCCGTTGCTTTATTTACACGATGGCAATCTGCCCCGGTTCCTACCCCTAGTTCTGGAGAATTCCCTGTGCCTCGGTGTCCTGTTGGTCCAGGTGACCCTTTCCACTCCCCGTGCCCTCCCTATAGGGTGCTAGAAGTGGGTCTCACCTTTCTCCCCTCCCCACTGTGACCTGACTGGTTAAAGAATTGTACCTCCCCCAGTTTAAAAGCAGGCGTGGGCTCTGTTCTGACCTTTTTTCCTCGTCCCCCCCTGCTTGGGAGAATAAACCTGAGAAACCAAAGGAGAACGAGCCTTCTCTGAATTCTTCCTTCAAAACCTCGCCACTGCCACATCTGCAGCCACAGAGGAGCAGCCCTGTTCTGCACAGTTCCCTCCCTGCTGGCAGGTTTGGGAGCAGCACCTGGCACCAGCCGGGTATCGGAGCTGGCTGGGAATCCTTCCAGCCTGGTCAGCAGAGGCTGGGGGCACACGGGAGCAGCCACGGCCTGGGAGGGGCTCTCAGCTGCTGCTGGGACAGAGATCTGCTTGTCCACAAACAGGACTGAGGGTGGGGGCACTGCTAAAGCTCAGTTTTTAAGCAGTCAACTCCTTGACTTGCAAAATGAAACCCTGGACTTTGAAGGGGTCTGGAGATGGCACTGAAAGAAAGGCCAGGTGGACACACCTGAACCAGCCTCTGCTGTGCAAGGGCATTCCCTGTGCCAGGACAAGTCATGGCTCACCTGCTCCAGAGACAAGAACAGCCACCTTCACCTTCCTCTTCCTGGGCTGGATCTCGGCAGGGCTGGCGTTCAGCAGCTGCTGGGGGCTGCTCAGCTGCAGGGCCTCTGCAAGATTCTCCACTTCAATGTGAGAACCTGCTCCAAACACACCAGGAGAACCTTAGATTTCACCTTTCCTTCTAAACTGACTCTGGGTATTTTATTGATAATGTTTCAAGGACAAGAAATTGTATCAGCAATGAATTGATGCCAGCACAGATAGAGCTCCAAAGGGATTCAGTGCTTGAACCACCCAGATCCCAGCAGCTGTGCTGGTCTCTGGTGTTACCTGCTCACAAACACCCAGGCATGGCCTTTTCAAGGATTAGTCCCATCTTTTGTACCTCTCATGTTGCAAAAGGACACTAAAAACGATGCTGACAGAGCTGAGGTGACATTTTGGCTGCCCAAACTGTTGGGTTTCCAGAGGGATTTTGGTTCATGTCCTGCTGGATGTCAATCAGTGACACATCAGGACTCAGACTGGCCATCACCACACATTCCTGTACAAAGCTGTGGCCTGTCCTCCTCCTTTACACAGATCTGTGGGAGCTGGGAAGGGCTGGACAGGAGGGGAGTTGATCACCATGAGTGTGGTAAAATATACACTGATTTTTGGAACAATCAGCACAGGGATTTCCTGAAGCCTCAGGGAGGAGAAGAGGTTATCCAGGTGCTGCCACTCTGAAACAAGGACTCATTTCTCATTTATTTAATACTGAAATGTAGATGTGGAGGTGTCCAGCAGCCTCCAGCCTAGTGAAACAACAGGAGAGTGGTGTGAACTGCACAGACTTTGGAGCAGGGAGTCTCTTCAGTCCCACAAGGACAGGTGCTCACCTGTGTGACAAGGGGCAACCACCTTCCCAATCAGCCAGGCCTCCTGCTGCCTCTGGATGTCCTGGAGAACGTGCTGGGCCAGCTCCTTCTGCACGACCAAGACGGCCCCGATCCCACAGGGAAAGGTCCGAGCCATCTCCTCTGCAGAGAGGTTCCCCTCCTTGTAGAGCCAGCAAAAGATTTCAGGGATCTTCCAGCTGAGAGCATCTGGAAAAGATTGAAATTGGTGTGTGGGCAGCACAAATGTTTGCTGTTATTTGTGAGTTACCATCTGCAATGACAGTGGTGTGTCACAAGAGCTGGCAGAGACCAATTCTTGCTGCCACAGAATCCCAAACCCCTGGGGCTGGAAAAGCCCTCCCAGCCCAGGCAGTCCCAGCTGTGCCCCATGCCCACCTTGTCCCCAGCCCAGAGCTCTGAGTGCCACCTCCAGGTGCCACCTGCAGGGATGGGCACTCCAAAGCTCCCTGGGCAGCCCCTGCCAAGGCCTGAGCCCCCTTTCCGTGGGGAAATTGCTCCTGGTGTCCAAGCTGAGGGGACCTTAAAGCCATCTCAGAGCCTACTCTGCCATGGCAGGGACACCTTCCACTGTCCCATGGTGCTCCAAGCCCCAGTGTCCAGCCTGGCCTTGGAATTTTCATTCTTTCCTTTCCAATTTCATTCCAGAGAAATACAACCCAACACACAGACACCTTTCATTCCCCCTCCCCATCCCCACTGTATTTTTAGACTCAAATGAACGTGGTTTTCTTTAGTATTTCAAACTTCTGAATACTTTGCCCAATTTTTGCTTCATCACAAAAAGTTCTGCCTTACTCACAGATGTCAGATGTTTTGGGGAAGCTACCAAAAAAGTGCATTAAATGTGTGTGTGTGTGCAGAGCAAATGATGCAAATTTATTCTCCCACCAAACCTTAGTATTTGCTCAAAATGTTTTGTTTGGAGAGGTGTCCTGAGGAGCACACAGTCTTCTCCAACACCTTTAGTCCTAGAGATGTGCTGCCCTTAATCTCCTCTGGAATTTCCTTTCTCCAGCAAAGAGTGGGGCTCAGGACTTGGAATAGGAGTGGTTTGTGCAGCCCCTTAGGAAGCACCCCCGTGGGGCCATTCCCCTCTGCAGGGACAGTTCTGAGCATTCCTCAGGGGAAGCTGGAAGGTCAAGGCCGTGCTGTGCCTGAGTTTTGTCCCACAGGAGCACCTCAGGTTCTTACCTGTGGGGACACAGGGTGTGACAGTTGGGGTGGGGCTGTGCTGAGCCTCGTCCCTGCTGAGCTGCAGCTGTGAGAGCCAGGGGAGCAGTACCAGAGGCAGTGGGACATGGGACAGTGACCAGGCACAGCAGGGCTCACAGGTGTGGGGATGGGAGACCAAGGGTACAAAGGCTGTGCTGGAGAACAGGAGCAGCAGCTGCTGCAGAGGCCCCCAGAAGGGTGAAGGGCCCAGAAGAGCTGGAAGGAGCAACAGGAGACCTGGAAGGAGCTGCCAGCTCTGGTCCCACAGCAGCTCCAGGGATTAGAGAAGAAGCTGGTGGCCCTGCAGCACCTGTGGAACCCCTGGAAGCAGTCACTGACCCAGGGGCAGAAACCTAAAGTCCTCTGATGGTGACACTGCATGGGCTGTGGGGCTCACAGAGAGAAGCTCCTGATGGTGACACTCCATGGGCTGTGGGGCTCACAGAGAGAAGCTCCTGATGGTGACACTGCATGGGCTGTGGGGCTCACAGAGAGAAGCCTCTGATGTTTTCTGGTGATATTCTGTGTGTTGTGGCTGTCTCAACTCTGACACTTACCCAGGACGGCGCTGACGTGCTCGGGCAGGACCCTGGAGATGCCCCCCAGGAGCCCCTCAGCCGTGGGGGCAAAGCCCTTCACGTGCCCCGAGCGAAGGATGGGCAGCAGAGCTGGGCTGAACATTTTGCCTGGGGTCAGCAAAACATCTCCTGCAAACAACAGCATCAGCTCAGTGCTTCTGTTTAAAACCTCACGAGAGGTTTAGAATCAAAAAAATCACAGACTGGGTTGGGTTGGGAGGGACAGCAAAGCCCACCCAGAGCCACCCCTGCCATGGCAGGGACACCTCCCACTGTCCCAGGCTGCTCCAGCCCCAGTGTCCAGCCTGGCCTGGGGCACTGCCAGGGAT
Organism: Promerops cafer; assembly: GCA_013398275.1. Taxonomy (NCBI): domain Eukaryota; kingdom Metazoa; phylum Chordata; class Aves; order Passeriformes; family Nectariniidae; genus Promerops; species Promerops cafer. The sequence goes on from VZSE01014642.1 coordinate 50,020, forward strand.
CCAGGGGCAGCCCCAGCTGCTCTGGGAGTTCCATCCCAGCCCCTCCCCACCCTCCCAGGGAACAATTCCTTCCCAATATCCAACCTAAATTTCCCCTCTTTCCGTTTCTACTCATCCCCCCTTGTCCTGTCCCTCCAGCCCTTGTCCCCAGTCCCTCTCCAGCTCTCTCGGAGCCCCTTTGGGCACTGGGAGGGGCTCTGAGCTCTCCCAGAGCCTTCCATTATCAATGAATTTATTTCAAAGGTCATGAGGTGTTTTTGGGGAACGCTTCCCTGAACAGCTTCTCTCCCCGTCCTTGCAGAAGGCCTTGGGAAGGAGGCAGAAGTGCAGGGCAGGGGACGCCAGCCCGCCCCCAAAGGCTGCTTAACCCAGGCCCGACGGCAGCAGCCCCGGCAGCCGCTGGCCCTGCAGACGCCCTGGCGAGAAGGAGAGCACACCCAGCGTGCTGTGCCCGCAGCCGCCCGGGGCTGGCGAGGAGCAGCGCAGCGAGGCCGTCAGGAGGATCCTCCGCACCACGCCGAAGCCGCGGCCGGGGACGCCGGGGCAGCCCAGCCCCAGGAGCACATCCCCCTCCTCAGCTCCCGGCAGGCTCTGGCCCCGCTCCACCGCGCCCACCGCGAACCCGGCCAGGTCACAGTGCCCAGAGGGACACGGAGCCGCCACTTCTGTCACCTCCCCACCTGCAAGGGGAGAGAGGGGTCAGCACCTCCTGCTTGTGTTCGTTTTAGACTCACAGAATCCCAGACTGGTTTGGGTTGGGAGGGACCTCAGAGCCCACCCAGAGCCCCCCCTGCCATGGCAGGGACGCCTCCCACTGTCCCAGGCTGCTCCAGCCCCAGTGTCCAGCCTGGCCTGGGGCACTGCCAGGGATCCAGGAACAGCCCCAGCTGCTCTGGGCACCCTGTGCCAGGGCCTGCCCCCCCTGCCAGGGAACAATTCCCAATATCCCACCCAGCCCTGCCCTCTGGCACTGGGAGCCATTCCCTGGGTCCTGTCCCTGCAGCCCTTGGGAATTGTCTCTCTCCATGGTTCCTGGGGCTCCTGCAGGCCCTGCAAGGCCACCCTGAGCTCACCCCAAAGCTTCTCCTGTGCAGGTGAACAATCCCAGCTGTGCCAGCCTTTCCTCCCAGGGAATAATCCCTTCCCCATATCCCACCTATCCCTGCCCTCCCTCAGCTCAAAGCCATTCTTGCAACACCATTTTAAATTTATGGCATCTCCTAAAGTCAGCAGCACATGCAGGGACACACAGCCTAAGAACATTCAGGTACATTTTTTAAATCCTTCTTGGTTTGTTACTTCACCTCAAAACTCCAACAAAACAAAGCTTCATGAAAGAAGAAGGTTTTTTTGCCATTATTATTTCTGGTATTCATGTGACACCTCCCTGAGCATGGGAGAGGGCACAGGAACATTAACACTGAAGAATGTGAGGCTCTCCTTTGTTCAGGGATAAAGAAGGAAGAACAAGGATCCAAGTGCACAAATGCTAAACCCCATCTTTCTGTGCTGACCCATTTTACAGACAAGGAGGAATTGAAGCACAAATTCTCAACTGCTTTTTCCACCAAACAGAAAGCAACAATTCCAGGGCCACATTCTGCCTCTGCCTCCCAAGCCCATTTTTCTGGTGATAAATTCAACCTCAGACCCCTCAAATCTCAGAGGAGAGGAGGGTCCATACCCAGGAAAGCACACCCTGCACTCCTGCAAGCCTCAGCTATGCCTTCTTTGATTGTTTCCATCACTTCAGCATCGAGTTTGCCACAGGCCAAATGACTGAGGAAGAAGAGGGGCTCAGCCCCCTGAGCCAGGAGGTCATTGACACACAGGGCCACCAGGTCCTGCCCGATGGTGTCGTGTCTTTTACAGACCTGGGCAACCTGCAAAACATGGTGGGAATGAGAAACAGGCAAAACTCAATTATTAATCAGTGAAATCAGCAGAAATCTTCTTTTCTAGGAAAGGAATCAGTACAGGATGTACATGGAGAACAGAACTTGGTGCATTACCTAGCTGAAATCAAGAGAAAACAGCTCATTTCCTTGCAGACAAAAAAAAGAAAACATCTATTTTGCTTTTTTAAAATATTAGTTCAAATTCCAGCCATAGCTATCTAGAAATTGTAATTTTGAGATTTTTTTTTTTGCTTTTTGGAATATTATCACAGAATCATGGAATGATTTGGGGTGGGAGGGACCTTCCAAGTCCCATCCCCTGCCATGGCAGGGACACCTCCCACTGTCCCAGGCTGCTCCAGCCCCAGTGTCCAGCCTGGCCTTGGGCACTGCCAGGGATCCAGGGGCAGCCCCAGCTGCTCTGGGCACCCTGTGCCAGGGCCTGCCCACCCTGCCAGGGAACAATTCCCAATTCCCAATATCCCACCCAGCCCTGCCCTCTGGCAGTGGGAGCCATTCCCTGGGTCCTGTCCCTCCATCCCTTGTCCCCAGTGCCTCTGCAGCTCTCCTGGAGCCCCTTCAGGCCCTGCAAGGTCTTTGATAAAGCACTGACAGTTCCCTCAGGGAAGCTGCTGTTTGGTTTTAGAAGAAGTCCTCACGGTGCCTGCATTTCACAAGTAATGAAACCTGGGGCAGGAGCTGTGGCTCCCATGAAGCTCTGACATTTCCAGCTCTCAGGGCTGCCCTGGAGCATCCTGCTCATCTCACAGGGCTGCCACGGGACAGAGGTTGCACAGGGATCACAGAATTATAAAATCAGAGAATTATTTAGGGTGCAAAAGACCTTTAAGATCATCAGTGGGATAAATTTTCAAGGAGGTACCTTTCACTGACACAGTTCCACCTGGGCAGAAAAGCCCAGGACAGAGGATGGGCGAGGGGAAAATGTGGATAAACACCACTGGATTCCAAATGCTGAGGGAGCAGCACCCAAACAAAGTCTGGGCTTGGATTCCTGATTGATTTCCCTGGCTGCTGGATTTAGGAGTGCTATGGAAACAGGCATCCCACAGCCTTGGCTGCCTCCAGCTCCTCCCTCCCACTGCTCCAGGAGCAATCCCAACCTTTCCCTGGCCAAGGAAGAACCTTGGGAACAGTCTGTGGAGTGTCTCTGTGCCAAGCAGTTGGAACAAAGACTCACAAGAGCCAGCACCAATCACCTTTTCATGCTCAGAGGTGCCTGAGGATGTGAGACTGCAAAAGACCTTTGGGATGATTCTGCTCAGTCTCCTGCTGTTTGTTATCCTGGCATTAAAGGCAGGAACCATTTGAAATAAGGGACATTGCTGTGCTTGACAGTGAAAGGAGCTTCAGATCTCCACTCTCCTGATGGCTGAAAACCTTCTGGTTAAATATATAAATAAATCCCCAGGTCAGCTTATCCTGATTCAATACATAAATATATCCCTGGCTCAATTTATCCCAATTCACTACATAAATATGTTCCTAACTCAGCTTATCCTGTATGTTCTTGGCTAATTAAATTTTTTATTTCTTGGCTTCTTTAATGTTTATTTCCTCCATCCTTTCTTTCCCCAGTGCCCTGACAGAGGTACCTGTTCTCCCTCTCCACACAAAATTTATGAGGCTGAGTCTGCCAGTCCTCATTTCAACAACTCCCTGTGCTCCTCCACACAGATCCTCCTCAAAGCCAATGGACCCTCTAGTTTATAGCAGAAATTCTGGGTTTTAGTGCCTCAAGCTTTCAGCTAAATTTGGGGTTATTATCATTTCACCACGAAATATCCACATCCTCAATTAAGTATGGCCAGGCCTTGCACAAATAACCATTTCCAAAGTCCAGGTGCCCACTGTGGGGGACTCAGGAGTGTTTGTAGAGCTCAGGAGGGTGCAGATGCTGGGACAGGCTGTGGCACTGGAGCAGCCCTGGCAGGTGACATCAGCTCTGGAGCTGCCAGTTACCTGCAGTTTGGCTCCAAGGCCCTTGGTCTGGGACACCAGGATGGGATCATCATAACCAGATGCCTTCAGGTCAAAGAAAGCAGCAAAGCCTCCTCCTTCTGAGCGGCCTCCTGCCGAGCACAGACACGGCACAGATTGGATTTATGGGAAATGAAAACACCCAAAGCTCTCACCAAGTAAAGAACTGCAAATCATCCCAGGATCCCAGGGGCTGGAAAAGCCCTCCCAGCCCAGGCAGTCCCAGCTGTGCCCCATGCCCACCTTGTCCCCAGCCCAGAGCTCTGAGTGCCACCTCCAGGTGCCACCTGCAGGGATGGGCACTCCAAAGCTCCCTGGGCAGCCCCTGCCAAGGCCTGAGCCCCCTTTCCATGGGGAAATTGCTCCTGGTGTCCAAGCTGAGCCTGCCCTGGCCCAGCCTGAGGCCGTTCCCTCTGCTCCTGTCCCTGTTCCCTGGAGCAGAGCCTGATTCCCACCTGGCTGTCCCCTCCTGGCAGGGAGTTGTGCAGAGCCACAAGGGCCCCCCTTTTATCCTGTGCTTTTATTACTATTATTTTATTTATTTATTTATTTATTCCATTATATTACTCTCCATTCTGTGCCTCTAAGAAGCACAATCACCTCCATGGCAAGCAGGCATTTGTTGATTAATCATAAGAGGAGTGACAAGAAAGAAATGAATTTCCTTTCTTGGTGCTGATCCCAGCCCAGTTGCCCAAGCTGGGTTTCAATGCCACGAGGGCATTGCCCACCCCGTGGGGAGAAAAGAACCAATATCCTGAGGGAATCCCCAGATCCCCCCCAGTCCTACCTGCCCTGGTGCCTCTCAGAGCTGATGTTGGTGGCAGATGGCTCCAAACGCCCCTGGTTCCAGCTGCCACGTGTCTGTCCTTGTACACCAGGGCCCTGCTGGGGGGGAAGGACGTGCTGCCAGCAGCAGTGACCCTTTCTGCAGGGCCCAGCAGAGGTGGCCCAGATGTGAGAGGCAGGAGGGAACATCTGGGCTGGGCTCACATACAGGGGCTGGCGGAGCAGCCGCAGGCCCCGGTGCCCGATGTCCCTCCTGAAGGTGGCCCCCTGGAAGTGGATGGTGGCCACGCCCCTGTGGGCTTCTCCCAGGGCTTCCATCAGGTCCTGCCTGACAGCAGTGATGGACAGGACTCTGCCACCACTCGTCACCACCCTGCCATCCTTCAGCGCTGTGGCCCCGTGGAACACCTGCAGCCCCAGCTCCTGGGCTTGCAGAAGCCCTGCAAAAACAAAGGGAATTCTCTGAGGATTTGGAATTGCATTCTCTGTTGGCAATCTCAGAATTAAGGTGGGAAGAGCCCTTCAGGGTCATCCAGCATCCCCCCAAACGCTGTCCCCAAGGGCCACATCCAGACTCCTCCTGAGCACTCCCACAGACAGTGACTCCAAACCTCCCTGGGCAGCTCAGCCCAAGGCCTGACCACTCTGCCAGGGACATTTTCCTTCCCAATCTCCAACCTGAGCCTGCCCTGGTGCCATTTGAGGCCATTTCCTCTCCTCCCTTCCCTGCCCCTCCTGGCAGGGAGTTGTGCAGAGCCACAAGGTCCCCCTGAGCCTCCTTTTCTCCAGGCTGAGCCCTCCCAGTTCAGCTGCTCCTTCCAGGATGTGTTTTCCAGACCTTTCCCCAGATCCATTACCTTCTGTGGATAAAACATTGAAGATTGAAGTCCTTTATTGAGTCAAGGGAGAAGAACAGAAGTTTTCATTTTTGCTTTTTTCTGAGAAACAGAATCATCAGTGAAAGGCATCCCACTGCACTGGCCCCAGGGATCCCCTTCTGAGCCATCCAGTAAAGCATCATGGAATTCCAGACTGGTTT
>VZSE01014656.1:0-11273 GCA_013398275.1 Promerops cafer
CCTCCAGCACCTCCATCCCACAGGCCAAAGAGCCCTAAAACCAGGGAAAACTTCTGGGATGTGGCCCTGGAGCAAGGATGTCACCCTGAGGAGAGAGGTGGCCCTGAAAAGTGGGATTGGGAAGGGATGGGAGCCTGTTCCATGTGGAATAAATGGGATTTTTATCAAAGCAAGAAGGGATTTTCTTCTCCATTCCCAGAAAAATTGATGGAAGTTTGTGAGTGAGGAAGGGATTGGGGAAGAAGAAGAAAAGAGAGTTTTCCAGATCAAATTTTTCCTGGTTTGGGGAAGCTTTGGGAAGTCTGGGGGAGTTTTCCACTTCCCTTAAGGATGTGGAATGAAGCTGAAAGCACCACAGCTCCGTTCCTTCCCAAAATCCTTCATCCCCTTTCCAACAGAACCACTCTGGATCTTCCAAACTGCTGATGGGGCCTCGTGGTTCCAAGGAAACACCACGGCCCCATGGAAATCCATGGAATAAATTGGGATATCACTCCTGGCTGATGCTGGCCCCGAGTGTTTCTCCACGTCCCAAAACACACAGGAAAGGTTTCTCCAGGCCATCCTTAGGGTCACCGAGTTCCAGGGAGGTTTTCCCATTCCAGTCACAGAGTTTAGTTTTCCTTTAAGAAAAACTTGGAGAAACTTCCCTTCCTTTAAGGAAAACTCAGAAACTTCCCTTCTTTTTAGGAAAACTCGCAGGAACTTCCCTTCTTTTAAGGGAAAAACACAGAAACTTCCTTTCCTTTAAGGAAAACACACAGAAACTTCCCTTCTTTTTACAAAAATTGCCTTAAAATCAAAATCGATCCATGCTCCCAGTTAAAAGTCAGGGAAATAAATTCATATTTAGTTTGAGCCATTTTCAGGATTTCCTGAAGGCAAAACCCATTATCCTGCATGGGATATCTCAGATTGAGGATGGGAAGAGAAACCAGGAGATTTTTAGGAGAAAAACCCCATTTTCCTGCACAAAATACCCCAGATTGAGGATGGGAAGGGAAATTAGGATTTTAGGGAATAACTGGGGTGCTGGTGTGGGATAACCAGGAGGTGTTGCCACCTTTGAGCATCCTCAACCCAAATAAATCCCCAGATGAGCCTCAGACATTCCGGATGAGGAGACCTCAGGATGAATCCTTTGCACAGAGATTTCAAGGGATCCAGGATCTGGGCAGGAAGTTGTTAACATTTGGGAATGAGGAGGTACCTGCTCCTCCTCGAAAAAAAACCCTCGGTCAGAGCTCATTTGCGTTCATTAAGAGCCCAGGGTGATTAGCAGAGCCCTCCCCCCTCACCTGCCCTGAAAGGTCCCTCTCTCCCGCTGGAGCTCCAGGGATCGAGGCCGATCGGGTGACAGAGCAAAGAATTCACTCTGAAAGAAGATTCATCCCCAGGGTCCGGCGCGGAGGCCTCGGAAGAGGCGGCTCCACGCGGATTTGGGAGGCTCCGCTCCGCCAGGATGTGTCCATGTTCTCCCAGTTCCTGCTGCCGCCCATGGAGCAGGAGATGGGGATGATTCCCAGGATGATCAGGAATTTTATCCCCCTTGTTGTGTCCTTCCTGCCTTGGCATGGGAGATGGGGCCTCAATGTTGCCTTGAGTTGAGCGTTGGCTTCTTGAGGCCATTCCTATCTCCCCGAGGGCATTCCCATCTCCCTGAGGCCATTCCCATATCCCTGAGGTCATCCTCATCTCCCCAAGGCCATTCCTGCCTCCATGAGGCCATTCCCATCTCCCCGAGGCCATTCCCATCTCGATGAGGCCATTCCCAACTCCCCGAGGCCATTCCCATCTCCATGAGGCCACTCCCATCTCCGTGAGGCCATTCTCACATCCCTGAGGTCATCCTCATCTCCCCAAGGCCATTCCTGCCTCCATGAGGCCATTCCCATCTCCCCGAGGCCATTCCCAACTCCCCGAGGCCATTCCCAACTCCCCGAGGCCATTCCCGTCTCCCTGAGGCCATTCCCGCCTCCCTGAGGCCCTTCCCATGTCCCTGAGGCCATTCTCATCTCCCTGAGGGTCTCCAGGGGGGCTGAGATGCTTTCCCAGATCCAGGATCAGGGATGGGAATTGCCACCGGTGCTCCCTGCTCGGGCTCAGCGCCGGGATGCTCACAAAGCACAACAGCCCCGTGATGGGGGATTAAAACCAGATCCTAATCCTGAATTTCCAGATCCCAATCCCAAATTTCCAGATCCCAGTCCCGAATTTCCAGATCCCAACATGGCTGTGGGACCAAGGATGGACCCATGAACACTTCATTCCCTGGGATCAGGATGGGAATTGCTACCAGCGCTCCCTGCTCGGGCTCAGCGCCGGGATACTCACAAAGCCCAGAGACGATGGGCTGGCCCTTCCAGGGATGGGCTGGCCCTTCCCGGGATGGATCCCAATGCTCCGAGCTGCCGTAAAATCCCCGGGATGTCCCTGTCCCGCTCCATTGTCCACCTCTGGCACGAGACGGTTCTCATTAAGGCCCGCAATTGATCTCCTGGCTTTGAAGGAAACAAGAAAGGGGGAAAAAATCCAACGGGATCCTCCTTCCTCCGGCCCAGGGGAACAAATGTGGCTTTAATTTCTTTTCCTTTTGTCGTTCCAGTCGGGATTTCACTTTAACGACACTGCCTTCCCCATCCCTCTTTTTCTGCTCTTCGAGAAACAGGGAAGTCTCCGCTCTGCTTTCCATGTTCCCCGCCTTTGTTCTCCACGCTTGATTTATGAAAGGACTTTTCCCTCCACAAATCCTTCATTTTGGGAGTCAAGGACCCCCAAAATCGGTGGTTCCCACCCCGGAGTTCAGAAGAGCCACGCTGGGACTTGCTCAGATGTTCCTGACTGGCTCTAAATATTCCAGCTCCACTGGGAAGGTGCCGGAGGGCCACACCTTTGGAGCCATCCTTTGGGAAGGAGCCGCAGATTGACGCTCCCGGATGGTTTTGATTTCCAGTTCTTCCTGCAGAAAATCCACTCCAGCTCAGGAATAATTCACACCCAAAAAGGTAGGGAGAGGGATCCAGTGGGATTGATTTCTCCAGGGGATTAAATCCTGCATGGAAGCCCTGTGGAAATCCTGGGAGAGATGACAAAAGTCGCCTCCTTTCCCTGACCTCCCTGGCACAAATCCTGGTGGTGCCCGTGGAGAAGCTGATCCGAGGGAACGTGATGATGACACCTGGAAAAAAACCCAAGGATTTAGGGATTAAGGTAGGAAAAGGGCATGGAGCATAATGGTCTTTTAATCAACAAGGAGACCAAACTCAATGTCTTTTAAGCAGAAAATGCTTTTTTATTTTTTCATTTGGCACAGGCATCAAGAAGTTATTAAAAGGGCCTGGTTAAATATCTCATTAATGAAGACGAACGAGGCCCCAGATTTGTTTTTAAACACTTCAAAGCCATTTTTTTCCTGACCTCCCAAAGTGTGAGTGTGTAGGGGGATCTCAGTGCCTTCAAATGTTCCTTTTTTCTGGAATTTTACAGCAGCTTTAACCGATTTCGGTGCTGGAGCTGCTGCTGCTCACCCTGGGAGGGAGAACTCAGGCTGGGACATGAGGAAAATCAGTTTGGTGGTGCAGGAACATCCCAGGGATCTGAGGAGCTGCTCTGCACACCCCAACTCTCCATCCCATGGGAGATGGTTATGGCCAGGATTGAGCCAGCTCCCTCCTGCTGGGAGCACCTGGGAGAAGGAACAGCTCCAGGGGTAAGGAATCTCAGCCCCTTAAAATCCCAGCTGGTCCTTCCCCACATGGAAAACTGGGAAGGAGGCAGGTTATCCCACCATTCCATGATCCAGGCATTCCAGTCTGGGACAACCTTGCCATGGAATCATGGCAAGGGTTTGAGTTGGAAGGGATCTTAGAGCCCATCCATGGGCAGGGACACCTCCCACTGCCCCAGGTAGATCCAAGCCCCAGTGTCAAACCTGGCCTTGGGACACTCCAGGGATCCAGGGAAATCTGAGAATTCCAGCCCAGCCCCTCGCCACCCTCCCAGCCAGCAATTCCTTCCCAAGATCCCAGCCCAATCTCCCCTTGCCCAGTGGGAGCCATTCCCTGGCTCCTGTCCCTCCAGGCCTTGTCCCCAGTCCCTCTCCAGCTCTCCTGGAGCCCCTTCAGGCCCTGCAAGGGGCTCTGAGCTCTCCCTGGATTTTTCCCTTCTCCAGGGGAACATTCCCAGCTCTCCCAGCCTGGCTCCAGAGCAGAGGGGCTCCAGAATCCTGGAATGGTTTGGGTGGGAAGAGACTTTAAGGATCACCTCATTCCACATCCTCCCATGGCAGGGACACCTCCCACTGTCCCAGGTGATCCAAGCCCCAGTGTCCACCCTGGCCTTGGGCACTGCCAGGGATCCAGGATCAGCCACAGCAAATCTGGGAATTCCAGCCCAGCCCCTCCCTGCCTTGACAGGGAAGAATTGCTTCCCAAATCCAATCTAAATCTCCCCAATTCCAATCTAAAGCCATCACTCCTTGTCCTGGGACCAGGTCGAAGGGGGTGAGCTCCAAGCTCTGATTCATGGGGCCAAACCCCGGGCTGCCCCACAACTCCTCAACTCCAAACCAAAAGAATCCCGAGCCCCAGGTACAAAATATCCCAGAGTCTCGAGCCCAAATAAAAAACATCCCAGAATCCTAAGCCCCAAAATAAAAGACATCCCAGCTCCTGCCAAGGCCAGGGATGGGAGGAGCCCGGTTCCAGATGGGTTTTTGATACACAGCCCCAGAGAAGCTCCTCGGTGCCTTATTTGAAGAAGGATGGCGTTAAAATCACCCTCCCCATTACCCGACACTAATGGGGCTCAGTGCATTATTCCTATCAAAGTGCAATTTGCATTTACAAAGGGATCCCGGGAGGTGATGGATGGGGAAGGAATGGAGAAAGCCTTGTAAAGCTGAGTGTGCTCACGGTGGAGGAACTTCCCGGCACCAGGCGCTTTTCCCTGCACCTTCCCCTCCACCCCAGCCCGTGACGTTCGGCTGGAATGAACATTCCGGCCCTCGCCTTTCACCCCACAGCCCATCAATAAAAGCTGGAGGAGCTGGAGGAGTGGGAATACTCATTTATCTTCATTAGGACTCTGGCCAGCTCCTCTGATCACCACGTCGGCGTCGCCGGGGAGAGAAAAAGCTACTGTTCCTTTTCCCCTGGATTCCCGGCCCACACACCCGAGCAAAGCGGTGGGATCCCGCTCAGCACCTGCCCTGGGCGGAGGGAAAATGGGATTTTGGGGGGATTTCCCTTCTCTCTGCTCCTTCACAGAAGCAGAGCTCCGAGAGAGCAGCGGGGAGAGACAAGGAAAAAGCAAATTAATGCCAGGAGATCCCATCAGGGAGGGAGAGTAAAGAGGAGGAGGCCTGTCAGACAGGCAGAATGTGGAATGGGAGACTTGGGAACGATCCTGGGCAGGGCCAGGAGTTGGACTTGATGATCCCTGGGGTCCCTTCCCACTCAGCACATTCCATGATTCCGTGATCTGCGGCTCAAGGATCTCAAAGGGATAAAAGAAGCTCTGGCCCCAAAGCTCAGCCCCCATCCCAAATCCCCACATTCCCAACTTGCATTGCCTGTTCAGAGGTCCCATTTTGGATAAGGGGGAAAATTCTGGGAAAGGCACTTCATCCTCCCTGCCCTTCCCGAGGTTTCCTCCCAGGGACACACGGAAAGTCCCTGCAAATCCCCGCCAAACCGTGCTGGAATGCTGAGGGACAGATCCAGCTGCTGCTGTCCTCAGGGATGTCACACATCCTCCCTGGACACTGTCCTGCCTCTTCCCATGAAGGATATTCCCAGGAGATGCTCCTGGAATGACCAGAGGTTCCAAATTCCTGCTGAAAACCATCGGCAGCTCCCGGAAAATTCTTCCAGTGTCCGTCCAGAGTTCTCTTGGCACCCAAGTGACCTCACCTGGCATGGGACAACATCTTTGAGGAATCCCAATGGAAAAGTGACCATGAGTGACCCCCGCTGCTGGAGTGCAGGGTCCGTCCCACCTGTGTGGATCCATGAACGAAGTTTCTGCTCCAGGATGGCTCTTTGGGATTCCCTGGGACTCTCGGGGATGGAGGCATCTCCTCCCAAGACGGAGGGCTCAGAGGGGCAGGAGATGTCCTCGCACGGAAGCGACCAAGCCTTGGGATGGGATGGATCTCCTGGAAGTGCCGTGTGGCCTGGCACGGCCCAACGCCATGGCAGGAAAAAAGATAAGGAGGGATGAACTTGGCTGGTCCACTCTGGGCTGGGAAAAGGGAGTGGAGGCCGGAAAAATCCCTGGCTGAGCCAGGACATTCGCTGGGAAGACACCAAGATTCCCAAACATTTCTCCTTGGCTGGACACAGATGTTTCACCTGTCCAGGCTTCCTCAGTCACCTCACCTTGACTTGGCCACCTAAAATCCCACAGGTGAATCCCAGGTGGGAGAGTCACCTCTTATCTTCCAGCTCTGGGAACATTCCAGGGATCTAAAGCTGGGTGAGATGAATCCCTCACCCACAATTAGAGGAGGAAGCAGGATTTGGGGTCCTCAGAGCACCAGCTTCCCAAGAATGAGGGATTGGGTGTTATTTCTTCTCATCAGAACTTTGGGATCAGTTTTCTCCGATGTTTTTCCTCCTTGATTTCATTTGGGGATCCTCAGCCATGCTCCAGGCTCCAGCTGAGGTGACAGAAGTGTGGAGCCAGGGGTGACCCCTCAGTCCTGTCCCCAGCAGCAAATCCACCCCGGAGAGGAGCAAATGAATCCAGCAGGGAATTCTGGCACTAAAAATGATGGATTGGGAGCAGGGCTGCTCTCCCAGCGTTTTACAGGCTGCTCCCACAGGAGTTATTGCCTGGATTTTCCCTGGTTTATGGGATTAACAACCACATCAGCTCTGCCCTTCCCACCCCTCCTGGTGCCTGGCAAGGACCTTTTCTTGTCTAATTACCCAAGCGACATCGTTAAGTCTCACTCAGCCATCCTTGGCCAGATTTGGGCTCTGCTCTGGACTCACAAAAGGTCCCCAGGCCTGAAAAAGTCCAAATCACAGCAGATACTTGCAAAAAGTCCTTCCTGTAACTAAAGTCTCACCTTGAGGCCTGAGAAATGGGAGAGAACAAATGAAAACCAAAAAGACTCCTTTTTGTCTCACCTGCCCTTGCGATTGGAGCTGCAGAAGGTCCCGCAGAACACACGAGGACTCCATGGACTGGAGCTGGGTCTGGGAAGTTTAGGTTGGATTTCAGGGAAAGGTTCCTCATCCAGAGGGTGCTGGCACTGCCCAGGCTCCCCAGGGAATGGGCCTGGCCCCAAGGCTGCCAGAGCTCCAGGAGTCTTTGGACAGCGCTGCCAGGGATGCACAGGGCGGGATTTTGGGGTGTCTAGGCAGGGACAGGGCTTGGATGGATGATCCCTGTGGGTCCCTTTAGGCTCGGGATATTCTGCAGTTCTGGGATTGATGGAAATGAGGAGTTTTGCGCCTGTTCAGCACACAAGGAAGGAGGGACGGACGATGGACAGGGACACAAGGCTGGGCAGAGGTTCCACCCCACCACGCAGTGCTGGAATCACAGAACCCTTTAGGTGGAAACACCTCCCAGATCATCGAGCCCAGCCATGGACCCACATCCCCCCGAAGGCCTCACTCCCGCTCCCTCCCCACGGGTTTGTTCCGTCCCGTTCCCTGTTTGCCCATGGAGGAGCCTGTTTGAACAAGGGCTTTGCTGGCCACACAAAGAGCTGGAGCAGCTCCCTGGCCACGAGTAACCTTCAGCCCCAGGCCATGGGGGCCACCCCAGCAGCGTCCCACAGCGGGGGTCAGCACTGCCCCCAGGGATGGGACACGGGGACATGGTCTTAACTGTGCTGGGGAGCCTCAGGTTGGATGTCAGGAGGAATCTCCTCATGGAAAGGCCTTGGAAGTGCCCAGGGAGGTTTGGAGTCCCCATCCCTGGTGGTGTCCAAGGAAGTCCTGGATGTGGTGTGGGTGACAAGGCGGGCATTGGGCACAGGATGGACTCGGTGACCCTGGAGGGCTTTTCCAACCTCAGCGACCCTGGGATTGTCCATGACTGCTACAGCTCAGCCCCTCAGGGAGAATTCCATCCTCCAGGGCCGACAGCTGGAGGCCAGGTGGGCTCCCAGGTCACCGAGGTGTCCGAACTGCCGCTCCACGTTTAGGTGGGAAAATCTGGGAGCTGAATCCTGGCTGGAGCCCAGCTGGAACCCCATCAGAGGGGACAGAAGGAGCCTTGTTTTTGTCACTGGGATGAGACTGGAGGGGCCTCACGGCCGATCTCAGCCAGAGAGCCTCAGGTTTCATGAGAGGTGCAGGTAACTGCTCAGCTCCTGATTTTGGGAAGGAAAAATTTCTGCTGGGGGAGACCCAAGAGTAGAGGTGGGAATGAGAATTGCTCCAAGAACTGTTCCCATCCACAGGGTCTTTGAGAAGAGCTGGGTTTGATCCGAAAATACAGAGAACCCCAAAAAGGACATTTAAACCCACTTGTTCGTGGATTGGAATCCTGACTTCCCACCAGGCAGCAGCTCCCACCACCTCCTGACCCCAAACCTGGGGGATCTGAGCTGGCTCCTGCCCGTGCTCAGTGGGATCAGGATGCCTTTGGATGGATTTTGGAGGAGCTTCCAGCCCATTCCCGACCCGTGCAAGGATCCCTGGGCAGGCCCTGCTCCAGCCCAGTCCCCTCCTGTTGGTTGTCCAGCCTTGGAGATGCTGCAGCCCCAACACCCCCACCTCAACCCCACCATCCTCCTCAATCCCAGCCTCTCTGGATCCCATTCCAGCCAATTCCTGGTGAGCACGGAGAACATTCCAGAAGCCTGTGATGGATTTGGAGTCCACTGGAAAACGTTTTCCTCAACCAAACAACTGCAAACTTTTGGATCTTCCCTCCCTGGCCGCCATTCCCAGGCCCCTGTGGTCTCCCAGCAGCCCAATTCCGGACTGGCTCCAGCCTCTCCGTGCCCTTCCAGCACTGCAGCCCAAAATTTGGGATCTTCAGCACCAAATAATCAGAGCATTCCCAGGTCACGCCTTCCCTCCTCCATCACTTCTGGTGTTTCCCTCAGCATCACGCCCAAGCAAACACCCTCAGCTCTCCCTGGGAACAATTTCCCCAGGAGAGCAGGGAGAAGGAGACTGGAAAATAACATTTAGGAGGGAACCACGCACCTGGGTGTGTCTCAGGAAAGCCAGGATGTGCCTTAGCTATGGGCTTATCCATCTGGGAATGTGGGCAGGGTCACCCCTGGGTCACGGATGTCCCACGTCACCTTCACCTGCCTTCAAGCAGCGCCTTTAGAAAAGGGGAAACCATCCAAGGCTGTCCCCCAGGTGACCGGAAAAACAAATAAAACCATAACAAACCCCAAAGCAGGGGAGGAATCCGTCGCCTCCTGCACCAGGGAACTTCCCGGTTGGAATTCCAGCATGCAAATCTCCCCCGCCCATCCCACGCCCGGGCAGACGGGGCAGATCAAAAGTGCCAGGGAGCAGGAGGGTGCTGGGAGGGGAGGAGAGGTTGGGGTAATGATGGAGATTTTTCCAGTGCCGGCTGACGCAGGCACTGTGGGATCACAGTTTGGGAAGGAATCAGTTTTCATGGAATGGTTTGTGCTGGGAGGACCTCACAGACCATCCATGGGCAGGGACACCTTCCCCTAGACCAGGCTGCTCCAAGGCCTCCTTTGCCAGGTGGAAATCAGCTGGAAAAATGAGGGATTCTCCCTGTCTTTGCTCCAGGAATTGAGCCCTCCCTGGTGACAATCCCAGCTGTTCCAGGCACGGCCTTCATCAGCAAAAAGGAGCCTTCTGGAAACTATTAAAAAAAAAAAAAAAAAATTAAAAATAAGATAATGCATATTAATATTTGCAATTAGAATTATTGACTCTCCCTTAGGAATTCAGGGCTGCGCATTTGGAAGTGATCCAATCTGGGAAGACCTGAGTTTGGGAAAGCTGGGCCTGGTTGGCCATGGCACATCTTCACGGGGATCATGGAAGAGTCTGGGATCATCCTCCAGCCCTGAGGACACCTGGCGAGGCCAAACCTTCACCCACTGGATGACCTCCACAAAAACAGGGAGCCAAATCCATCCTGCCCCTTGGGAATGCTCCAGGCGCAGTCCGGGGCTGTGCCCAAGAATCACCTGGGCAATAATTTAATAATTAAACCATGAGGATAATTGGTGTCTGAACCCTGGAACTGCTTAATTTGCTGGGATAGACACAGCCCCAGGGCTTTTGCTCCAGCCCATCCCCAGGAAAGCATCCCAAGGCTGGGAATTATCCGAGCAGGTGTGAAACGGGGTCAGGGCTGAGGGTTTGGGCTGGGGAAATCTCGCCCCGGTAACCCCACAAGGCCAGTCCTGACATATTCCCTGCTCCGTGTCCAACCCCGGGATGGGTTTCCAACGAAGCCAGAGGAGGGTGAGTCACAGAATTCGGGCTGGGGTTGGAAAGGACCTGAAAGATCTTCTCATCCCAAGCCTCCTTCCAGCACCTGGGAGCCAGACCCCAGCCAGATCCTATCGACCCCGCGTGTCCCCACAGGCCCCAGCTGGGCTGGTCTCCTGCAGCCAGAGCTCCCAAACCTCTCCCAAGTCCAAGGAACGCCAGGGCCGGGTGGGAAAGCTGTGACTCCGCCACTCCCGGGGTCTGGATGGGCGGGATCACGCCCAAGATTTTTTGTTCCTGGGGATTTTGTGCCCACGTTGGTGGCCACGGTGGAGTTTTGATGCTGAAATGTCCTGGAGATGGCCTTGAAAGCTGCGCGTGCCCAGCATTCCCTTGGGGGTGAGCTGGATCTGCATCCCTTCAGTCTGGAGCTGCCTGTTCCCAGCCATGGAATCATGGAATTGTTTGGGATGGAAGGGACCTTAAATCCCATCTCATTCCCACCCCCTGCCACAGGCAGAGACCCCTCCCACAACCCCAGGTGCTCCTCCAGCCTGGCCTTGGACACTTCCAGGGATGCTGGAGATGGATGAGGTGAGTCCAGACTCTTGGAAACAAAAGGTTGGGCAGGGCTTGGAGCACTCTGGGATGGCAGAAGGTGTCCCTGCCACAGGGTTGGGGTGAGATGGGCCTTAAGGGCCTTTCCAACCCACACCGTTCCATGATTCCATGAAGAAAACAAAGGTGGATTTTTCACCCCCCGACCAGCTGCAGCCATCCTTCCACCTGGGAATTCCTGTGCTTCCCACAGCTCAGACACCTGAGGGATTGTGCTGGAACCCCGGCCACAGAGAATTTTGGGATTTCTGTGCT
>VZSE01014668.1:0-22718 GCA_013398275.1 Promerops cafer
GCAGCTGCCGGCGGGGGCCGTCCCGGTGCTGCCGGTCCCGGGGCTCCGCGCCCCGCGCCCCGTCCCAACGCCTGCTTTGTCCCCGCAGCTTCGGACATGGCAGCGGAGAGCACCGGCGCGGCCCCCGCCGCCGTGCCCGCCTGCCTGGAGGGGAAGGGCCCCGGGGAGCGGGCGGCCATCCTGCACCAGCACCTGGGCCGCAGGGAGATGACCGACGTGATCATCGAGACCATCCAGCCGCGGGCAGGTGCCGGCCGGGGGCGGCGGGGGCGGTTTGGGGTCGCCGGTGGCGGCCCCGTGGTGGGCAGAGGGTCCCGGTGCTGTCACCGGCCGGGCGGCGCGGGGGGGCCCGGGTGTTGTGGGGTTTGCGGGTCCGGAGTCGGCCCTGCAGTTTGGAAAACAAGCAGAGAAGTTGGGGGATGTGGCAGAGCTGGTGGGTGCTGGTGGACGCTTCCCGCTGACCTCATCCCAATCGGCGCCTTCCTCCCGAGGGGCAGCCCCGATCCCTGTGACAGGGACAGGACCCAGGGAACGGCTGGAGCTGTGCCAGGGGGTTTGGGTTGGAAATCAGGGAAAGGTTCTCCCCCAGAGGGTGCTGGCACTGCCCAGGCTCCCCAGGGAGCCCCGAGGCTGCCAGAGCTCCGGGAGCCTTTGGACAGGGATGCGCAGGGTGGGATTGTTGGCGTGTCCTGGGTGATCCTTGTGGTGCCTTCCCCTCAGTAACGGGGAAATTTTGCCTTTGTGAAAGATGAAGCACAAGCTGCCATGGAAGGAAGAAAATCCTCGGAGGCTGCATCAGCTGAGGACAAAACTAAACAGGAGGATCAAAGCAAGGAGTGTGAGACTGCTCCAGACTCACCCTCCAAACAGCTCCCAGACCAGATTTCCTTCTTCAGCGGGAACCCCTCGGTTGAAATCGTTCATGGAATTATGCACCTGTACAAAACAAAGTAAGAATTCCTGATTAATGGAAGCTCGGGTGGGAATGGGAGGGTGAGTTGGCCACCCTGGGGCTGTGGCTCCTGAGTGGGGACAAACAGGAAGGGTGACTCGCTCCTGGGAATGCAGAGAGGGACTGGTGTTAGTGGTGGAGCTTGGGGTTGGCCTTGGTCCCCCAAGCTGTGGGTGACACTGGGGATGTTGAGGGCTTGTGAGAGTGTAAAACAAACACAGGTTCAAAAAAAAAAGACATTTGAAAGCAGCTTTCCAAGGGATCCCACAATTAAATCGTGATCTCTAGGGCCTTGGTGGCAGGCCTGGGGAGCTGTGTGAGGCAGGAGGTCTCATCCTGTATTCCAGGGGTTCCAATTCCACACAACTCCCCTATAATTGTGTGAGAAGTCCCATGTCAGGTCTTCCTGACAACCACCAAGAGCCACCAAATGGGCATTGGGAATAGTAACAAACATTGCTCAGTTGTTCTGAGAATAGTGCTGAACATCTGGGACTTGCCAACTTCAGCTGTTTTTATAGAAAAACAGATTTCAAACTATTCCTGGCAATCCCATTGTTCTTGGAGCTGCCCAGGTTAATCCTTGGCTAAAGGCTGCCTGTTTGTGGGCACTCACCACAGCCCCTTCCTCCTCCTCCTCACCGATGACAAAAGAGGGGTAAAGTTTGCCAGCAGAGTTGCTGTGCCTGTGTGGTTGGAGCTGTGTGTCCAGCTGTGTCCAGCTGTGTCCCTGCTGTGTCCCCAGCAAGATGACGTCCCTGAAGGAGGACGTGCGGCGCAGCGCCATGCTCTGCATCCTCACTGTCCCTGCCACCATGACCAGCCACGACCTCATGAAGTTTGTGGCCTCCTTCTACGACGTGATCGAGCACATGAAGATCATCAGAGACTCCACCCCAAACCAGTACATGGTGCTCATCAAGTTCAGCTCCCAGGTAAGATGCTGCCAGCTTTCCTTGGAATGTCACACAAAGTCACTGTTTCGGGGGGTTGGGTGGCTTCACTGGGCAGCCCCGAGCCAGGGTTGCACTTAAACTTGGAGAAACAGCCCTGTCCTCCTTCCCAGAGAATTCCCAGGGCTACTGAGGTTAGTCCCACACCTGGAAGAGTGGATGCCATGTTCTAGCTGTTTTGGCAGGATATTTTTCAAAAATTAGTCCACTTACAGAGTTCTCTGCTATCTCTCAGCTTGTTCAGAGTCTTGTGCTGTGCTGAACAGAAAAGACCCAGCCAGGAGAGCTCCCTTTGTTTAAGAAGGACTTTTCCTGCTTTTCTGAGGAGCTGGGTGGTCTCACAGCCACTGCCAGTGTGGAAAGGACAGAGCCCCCCAGTCTGAGAGCCTGGGGGTGAGTTGGTACCCAGATAACACAGTTTGCTGTGAATTCTGCCTGAGAGGTTTCCCCAAGCCCTTTGTGCAGATGGAGGATTTGTGTGAATTTTGTTCTAATTGCAGTAGTAACAGAGATGGTTTTGTATCTCTTGTTGCATTAAATTACTCAGTCAAATATTTAGTGCTAAACAGCCTTGCAGCAAATCCCTAAACTTCTGCTCAGTTCACCCTGAAATTCCTGTTTCTCAGGCAATTCCCCGAGGCTCTGTTGACCCCTAATGGCTGTGCCTGCAGGCAGCAAAACAAATCTCCAGGTTCTTTATGCTCCTGCCTGGAATCACCAGGAGAATGAGAATATGGCATTCAGCTGACTGCCTCAGTCCAGTGTGGTGGTTGTGGAGAGAGGTTTGGGGAGCTCCTGGGGGCAAAGGGATGAAGGATTTGGCAGGGTTTGGGTCGGTTCTGCCTCCCTGGAAGGTGCCTGGACTGTGAGTGGTGAATGGATTCTCTCCCACAGCTAAACTGTTGCTGCTATCCCTGACGTCAACCTGCAACGTGGCCCTCTGACATCTTTGCAAAGACCAAATTTGCTTTGCAAATGCACTGAAATTGCCAACAAAGGGTAAAACAGGTGCAGAAGGGGAGTCCCCAGTGCCTGCTGAGTGCTCCAGTGTCAGTGTGGTGTCACTGCCCTGAGCTTCACCTGTGTCTTCCAGAGGTGAAGCCAAAATGCCGTGCCTGGAGCTGGCTGAAACCCCTCCTCTGGTGTTCCAGGGAAGAAGGGAGGATCTGGGACATTTCTCCTCCTCTGCCTTGGTAGGATCTGCTGGGACTTTTCTGTTTTTAACCAATTTCCCCCTCTCTGTGCCCAGGCTGATGCAGACAGTTTCTACATGGCCTGCAATGGCCGGCAGTTCAACTCCATCGAGGAGGACGTTTGCCAGCTCGTGTACGTGGAAAGGGCTGAAGTCTTCAAGTCAGAAGATGTAAGTTTGGTTTGGTTTTTTTTTCCCCCTGCACTTCAGAAGGTTTTAACAGGATAATTTGGAGAATAATCAGCAAAAATACTTTAATACATCATCCCCAACTCCATTTCCTATTCCAGTGGTCCTTGGAAGAGCTGTGTGGTGACTTCATGGACTTTGTGCCTCAGCTGTGACCTAAACCTGCCTTGTGTTGTAATTTAGGGAATCCACGGAGCACAGTGGGACTGGTTGCAGGTGCAGCCCCTTCACTGAGCCCTGGCTGTGGCCCTTTGAATGTTGGGGATCACTTTCTTATCTTTGCAATAGATTCCCAACCACTGTGTGGCCTCGCAGCGTTCCTGTGTCGTGGGTTTGAGCCCTGGTGCCAGCAGTGATGGGAAGTTGGAGTTAATTGCTGGTGATGGGAAGGTGCTGAGCAGTTTCTCTGTGCTTGGTGCTTGCAGGGGGCCAGCCTGCCCGTGATGGACCTGACAGAGCTGCCCAAGTGCACTGTGTGCCTGGAGAGGATGGATGAGTCTGTGAACGGGATCCTCACCACGCTGTGCAACCACAGCTTCCACAGCCAGTGCCTGCAGCGCTGGGAGGACACCACGTGAGAGCCTGGGCTTTATTTCCACCTCTGAGGCCCTGCCTGGAGCAGTGGGGGTTGTGCTGACAAAGCTCTGTTCATCACTGTGGGGGCAGGAATTACTGCAAGTCCTAATGCTCAGTTTTTCCCATTAAGGGGCTCCCAGAGAAAAATCTCCTCGCCAAAAGTAATTGAACAATGATTCCCAGGGGCCTCGCTGCTGAGGCAGGGAGGGAGCTGTAGAGGAATGCTGATTATTTCAAAATACTCTAGGAGAAAAGTGCTGGGCTAAACAGGCCTGGCTGCACACACAGCCCTGCTTCACTCAGCCTTGGCAGCTTGGCCAGACCCTTCCTTGGCATTACAGATGCATCTGCTCCTGTCTGGAGCTGAGAGGCCCTGTGGGGGGCCCTGCAGCCTTCTCTGCTACCTGGATGCTGGGAGGGGAGGAAGAGGAGGTGAGGAAGAGCAGCTGTGCAGGGGCACACTAGGAAGGGGAAGGCAGGGGAAGAAGGGATGATGCCAAGATGGCTCAGTAGATCGGGCAGGGGAGGCTCTGTTGTTCCAGGTGAGTGATGGGAAGTGGTGTCCCTGGCACAGGGAGACCCTCCATGGCACTGGGCAGGCTGGGGGTTGGACCTGTATCTATCCTTAAAGCAGCTGGTTTTGCTGCCACTGACCCTTTCCTCTTGGTGCTCCCAGCTTCCCAAATCCCTGTGGAGTGGGATTTTGGTGTGCCTGGAGCCCCCAGGTGCTGCTGTCAGCTGGGTGTGTTTGCCATTCTTCTGGACACTTTGCTGGTTTGCTGCACCTCAGGCAGGCACAGACACTGCAGCAGGAGGCTGCAGATCCTCCCCGTGGCTGCTCCATCCCTGCTATCCCAGTTCCTGGATTCTCTGGTGGAATGTGAGGAAGATTGTAGCTCTCTGTGATCTGTCACTCCTAAGCCAGAGCACCAGAACTCAGTGAGATTAATCAGATTTGGAGCTGTGCAGGCTGATGGGCTGCTTTGCTCCATAAATCCAAGCCAGTGGAAATTTGGGGCAGTGGAGCATAGCCAGCACAGGAGCGAGATCCCAAATAGCTCTTAAATATGGAATACACAATTTAAGCAGAACTTATGCTCCCAGTCTAAAGAAATGACAAAGGAAAACCCCTGTTCTCCTTGCTCAGGCACCACGGAGGCTGCAGGTGCCTGAATTTGAATAGGAACTGACTGCAGCTCAGTTGTCTCTTCCCTGGAAGATTTCTGGGGCTTACCCAGCAGCTAATGAAAAATACATAAACAGTCCTGGCAGCAGGATGCAGCCTCACTTACCCATTCCTGAGCTGCTGCTGCTCCAGGGCTGGACACAGCTTCCTTCTGGTCTGGGGTGTTCTGTCTTTGTGGCAGCACCGAGGGAGTTCCAAAAGAGATGGAAGATCTGGATCTTTGGTAGATCCAAAAGGGATTCCTACTACTGATTCTTTTAGGGTACAGTTATGGGATGTTCTTCCTGGGAAGGCTGGGATTGAATCCTTTGGGTTGGGGTGGGATTGAAGCATCTCCTCAGGGTTGTTTTAAGGACTGAGGGGTATTTGCAGTGTCACTTGCCTGTCCCCAGCAGTGTGTAGTTCCAATGCCCTTGCTCAGTGTGTAGCTTCTGTGTAAACCCCTTGGACTGCAGCAAAAGCAGATCCAGCTGAAATGGCTTTGGGAGACCTGTTCTTTGTTCTGTCGCCAGCTTAAAACCAGTAACTTTGTGTAGAATGAATTCAGGTGGGGTGAATGTGAGCTCATGGGTGCTACAGGGAACCTCCTGCTGCTCAAGGCATTTCCCTGGAGCTCTCTGGCTCTCTTTTCAGTGACTGGAATGTGAAGATGTTGCTCCCTGTGTCTCATGACATTCTTGTTGCCCTCCAGGTGCCCTGTGTGCAGGTACTGCCAGACTCCAGAGCCTGTGGAAGAGAACAAATGTTTTGAGTGTGGAGTTCAAGAAGTAAGTAGGTGGGTGGAAGGTGAGATCTGGCCTAGATCTGACTGCACAGCTGCTTGGGTTGCTTTGGGGCTTAATTCTCAGGCTGATTTTGGGCTGGTTTTACCAGCCAGTGGGGTATCAGCTTTCCTTTTGAGTTGCATCAGTGCTGGGAAGGGATGTTACCTCACAGGTTTCCTGTTCTGACAAATCTCTGTGATTCTTAGATCAGTGTGACAGCAGGGAGCTAAACCAGCCTGATGCTGGTGGCCCTTCCAGAGCTTGCTGAGATCCCTCATTTCTTATCCAAGGCCATTTTCCCATCTGGGTGGGATTTATCCAGCCCCTGCAGGGGGGCAGGGACCCCCTTCTCCTTGGCATTCCAGCTGAGGAGGGGGAGTGGGAAAGTGAGCGCTGCTCGTTCCTGAGGGTGTGACTGGAGTGGGGGGTGAGTCGCGCTGTCCTGGGGTGCTGCTGCCCCCCCCAGAGCTGCCNNAGAGCTGCCCCCCCAGAGCTGCCCCCCCCAGAGCTGCCCCCCGAGCTGCCCCCTGTGTTGCAGAACCTGTGGATCTGTCTGATCTGCGGGCACATCGGCTGCGGGCGCTACGTGAGCCGCCACGCGTACAAGCACTTTGAGGAGACGCAGCACACGTACGCCATGCAGCTCACCAACCACCGCGTCTGGGACTACGCCGGGGGTGAGCTGCACGCGCCTCGGCCGCCTCAGCGACGGGGGCTGAGCCACGGTTTGCTGGCCGTGGGGGGGAGGTTGTGCCTGGGCTAATCCCTGACTTTGGGGAGCAGCCATCTCTGCTCTAGCAGCAGCTTGCTGGGGCTGGAGGAGGGAGAAGGTGACTCTGTCAGGAACCGGGGCGGTCCCACAGCGTCCCTGGAATGTTTGTTACTCCTTTTCCATCAATTTGCCCTGGGCTGTTGTGATAAATACCCCATAAGGTGGGAGGGAGGAATCTGCTAAAGAACAAATCCATGTGGTGTTGGCTTTGTGCCTCGCCCAGGGGCAGCGTCTGGGTGGTTTAATTATTGTGCTCCTTGATTGGGGGTCCCTCAGATCTGAGTGCCCATGGTTGGATTTTCTCTCCCCAGACAACTACGTCCATCGGCTGGTGGCAAGCAAAACTGATGGCAAGCTAGTTCAGTACGAGTGTGAGGGGGATATGTGCCAGGAGGAGAAGATTGATGCCTTACAATTAGAGGTAAATATTTTCACTTGTTAGACTCTGCGTTGTGGAAGTGTTTCCAGCCCCCCCCCACGACCACAGTTCAATCCCATCACCTGAGGCAGCAGATCTGCTCCCAGCCTGCAGGGAATTATCTCCAGGCAGGAGCAGGATAGGTTTACTGCTTTTTTTTATCTTTTTTTTTTTNTTTTGTTTTTTTTTTTTTTTTTTTTTTTTTTTTTTTTTAATTTTTTTAAGCCTCTCCCTGGCTCTGCAGAGCCGATGCAGCGCAGTGTGAGCTGGCTGCAGTGTTGTCCTGTGGTCACTGGTGACTGAGGAGGAGCTGCTTGTGCTGCTGCAAACAGGGGGCACTGGAGGGAGAAGTGGGTCTGAGTCACTCCCCAGACCCTTCCTAGTGGATCTATGGGTTGGGTTCAGAGCCAGGATCTGAGTGGAACTGTCAATTTGGATAGTTCAGCTCTCAAACTGAAGGAGGATGCAGGAATCCACAGCTGTGTGCTCACCTTGGCGAGCAGAGAGCTGACAGTCTGATGCCAGCCCTGTTCTGTTCCCTTCCCTTGAACAGATAATGATTTATTTATTTTTGTACCTGTTGCCCAGCTTCTCCTAACTAAAGGAGAGGAGCTTGAAATGCCTGCTTCACTGAGCAGCCACTGCAGCACGATTTCAGCCGCATTAGACACGAGGGTTTGTGAGGAGGAACAGCCCACAGAGACCAGACTGGAGGAGCTCGTTGCTCACATAAATATTTGGTTGCTTTTCAGTGAATTTTCTGAATAACACTTAGATGCTAAACCAGCTACTTTTAACCCTTTTTTTTTTCTGTGAGGTGGTTGCTTAAAGCATGTAAGATCACTCTGTCTAATGAGATTGAAATATTTCAAGAGAGAATGAATTTGGCAGAATGTTTCGGCACTCAGAAATGACTGAGTGATCAAGGCTCTGTGCATGTTTAATTCTCTAGTGAATGCCTAATTTGATGCTTATTAGCCTGATGAAAAGGAGTAATCACCTTTTTCAACCTTCTCATGACTCATTTGCAGAACCAAAAGGGAAAAGATGGGATGTAGGGCATAGAGCCTTGTTCAGATACCGAAATCACATTGGAATGGGACATATATGTTGGGGAAGAGTAATTGGGAATGGTTACAGAGAGCTGAGGGTGCTTTCCCAGAAATCTCCTTATAGGAAAGCTGGATATGTGCATTGATCCTACTGCACTGGAGTTTGGGTTGTGGATGGGAGCTCTTCCCCTCAGCCTTTGGAATCTCAGACTCTCGGGACAGGGATGGGTGATGCTTCATTGTCCTGTAGACATTTATTGCTGTACCCATGAAAAATCTGTCTTCTTAAACAGTTCTTGGCTTGATGCTTTCACTTGATCCTTGTTGTGCTCTAAAGGCTTTCTTTAATTTCAAAAAACCCGAAGTGATTTGGTGGGGAAATCAAACTGGTGAAAGCCATCAGCTGGATCTGCAGCTGGGCTGGGTGTCCAGAGCCTCCTGATTTCATCTGGTTAAATTGACCTGTGGATTGGAACCCTTGGGGCTCCTTAACCAGCGGGGCCACCCTGACTGCTCCGTGTCTCTGTTTGTAGTATTCCTATTTGCTGACGAGCCAGCTGGAATCCCAGCGGATCTATTGGGAAAACAAGATTGTCCGGATCGAGAAGGACACAGCTGAAGAGGTGAGCTCTGCCCTGGGCCTGTGGGAAGGGTCCTGGCCCTGTTCAGTGGGAGAAGAATCTCTGGTTGGATCTCTGGTTGAGCCTGGGCGCCGCCTGCCGCAGCCTCGCACAGCCTGCTCCGCTCCCAGCTGGGAAAATTGGCTCCGAGATGGATCTGTCCCTTATCTGGCTGCTCCCAGGGAGCAATTTGCTGCTCAGTGGTGCAGAAGCAGGTAGATTGCCACAGAGATTGCAGCTTGATTTAAATGTGCTGCTGGGGAAGTGCAGCAGTGGTGGAAGGCAGCGCGTGGTGCTGCAGGATCCCGGAGCCATCCGTCTCTCCGACACGGATCTCCAGGGAATGTTGGTGGAGCAGAGACAATATGACTTTAATTTGCTCGGCTGCAGAAGGTGGAACTGTCTCTCTGCTCCAAATGCATATTGATTTGCCCTTTCTTTTTGATCCCTTCTCTCTCCTCATCACCCTTTGGGAAAAGTTCAGAGTCTCCTCCTATCAAGCGTCCTGCAGGCAGGACTGCTTCAAAATGTCACCAGGAAAAATCCAGGGAGGATATTCTACTGCTTTTTTACTCTACACAGATCCTTTCAACCAGGTTTAAAGTGAGTCAGGATTTAGAATTAAGTCCTTAACTTTCTTCAGGACTTCTAATTAACCATTTAAGTGTCTGCAATTAAGTAAAAATAGAAATTGTGACTGTTGAAATGGTGGTCATTGACCTTGTCCTACAGAACAGTCCCAGGAATCTTATGGAGAGCCTTATGAAAGGAAAATGTATATCAAAAAATCATCCTGCAAGTGGCCAGGAGACACAACCCTCAAAGCAGCTTCAAAATGAAACCACTCTGATCCCTGCTCCAAATGTGGTTTCACGTTTAAAGATCCCAATAATTTTATCCGTGGCACTTGCTCCATGTAAGCCTTGTCTGGATCGGTGCCACCATGCAGTGTATTCCATTATCAGTGCTCGGGCTACTTCCCCAAATTAACCATCAGCTGCACCAACGTTCCCTGATTAGGACTGGAAGGCTTCAAACCTGCTCTGCATCCATGTGTGCTGACACTCACATTAGTCCAGACTGCTCCTCAGGAAAGCATTTTCCATTAAATTCCTGCCCCACTGCATGTGAGCGTGCTGGAGGCACCAACAGAAGGAAAACAAGAATTCCTGACTAAATTTCCTATAGGTCTCATGCTGGAGGTTTGACACCTGGAGGAGAGTTTGGCTTTCTCCAGGAGCAGCAGCTGGAATGGGGCAGCAGAGGGAAGAGGAAGGCCATGGCCACGGGATGTTTGTGTTTGTGTGAGGGAGATAATGGTGTCAGTGGGTCAGTGCCTTACGACAGCACTGCTGAGGCAGCCCCTGTTCATCTTCACACTCATTCTCTGAGGTTTTGTTTAAAATAAACAAAAACCCTGCCTTGTAACGCCTTGAGGTGGAAATCTGAGTTTGCTGATGGATCCAGAACCACGAGAGAGTGGCCAAAGGAATGCTGGGTGCAGGCAGGAAGAAGTTAAGGAGCTGCTGCAGCTTTTGGCAGTGCCTGGCACGGATCTGCAGCCGGAGTTGCTGTTCTGTGGGAGCAGCTTCCACGGCAACGTGGCTCCTTGGGAGTCTGGGATCCGAGGGTGACACGGGGGGTCCTCACCAGAACAAAGCCTTGGCTCCAAGCTTTCCTTACCTGGGGAGAGGAATTGGTCAAAGTCTAGAAACAGCTCCGGAAAAGCGAGTGTCCTGACGAAAGGGCAGCGGACTTTGAGCTGTTGGAAATGCCCCTGTGTTTGTTTTTACAGATTAACAACATGAAGACCAAATTTAAAGAGACCATTGAGAAGTGTGACAGTCTGGAACAGCGGCTCAATGACTTGCTCAAAGAAAAGCAGTCAGTGGAGAGGAAGTGGGTACCGCTGCCAGGTTTAGTTCCATGCAGCCATTAAAACACCGTGCACTGACATCCAAAAAGAAAAAAAACCCTGAAAACCCTGCTATTCCTGGGCAATTTTGAGCTGTTTAAGCTGCAATACTGAGAACATGGCTTGCTTTAAAAAAAGCTCTGATTTCTGTAGGTGTTCACAAATGGGAAGTGTCTGAGTGAGCACAGCTTTGGGGCCCTGAGCTCCCTTTCCATGCTCTGCATGTTTAGCATTCAGGGATCCTTTCTCTCCCTGCTCCGGGGGAGATGCCAGCCTGTTCTGCCCTTGGTGGGTGCATCCAAAGGGATGCAGCAGAGGCATCACCCAGCACAGAAGAAAATACAGATCTTGGGAAGTGCCTGCAGGAAAGATGTCAAGCCTGGGAATTGTGGATCCATGCAGTCCTTGGGTGGGACTGTGTCCCTGTTCCTCCCAGCCCATGGCCTGCCCAGCACTCCTGGCTGGAGCAGGGAGCACAGGCACTGAGCTCCATGCAGCTCACCTAGAGTTGTTGGGAGCAGAAGCCCTGTCTGTGAATCACAAGGCTGTAACCCTTGTGGGAGCATCTTTCTTCCCAATGAAATGGTATTTTGAGGGTCTTGGAGTGTGGCAGGAGGCCCCTGACTGCCCTCAGCTCTCTCAGGATCCCTTGTAATCCCTGTGCCCTTTTTGGCACCCATTCCAAAAGCTGCAGGCGTGTGTCCAAGGTCACTTCCACCTCCCAGGCATGCCCTGCCTGTTGCCTGTGCTGTTGGCATTTGGCATGAGATGGAATTGCCTGACCTGGGGGAGATCTCAGAGTCTTCTTGTATTGCCCCCCCTTGCCCATCTTTGCTGGAAAACCAAATTCCAGGTGGTGTTGGTGGGCTGGGGGTCAGTTATCCAGTGAAAAGGCTGAGGTGGTGTTTGGTCTGGGTGGGCAGTGCTGCTGTCCTGACTCCTGCTTCTCTCTGCAAGGTGTTCCCAGCTGAACAACAAAGTGGCAAAACTCTCCAACGAGCTGAAGGAGGAGCAGGAACTGAACAAGTGCTTGCGAGCAAACCAGGCCTTGCTGCAGAACAAACTGAAGGAGGAGGAGAGGGTGTTAAAGGAAACCTGTGAGCAGAAGGACCTGCAGATTTCCGAGATCCAGGAGCAGCTGAGGGATGTCATGTTCTACCTGGAGACACAACAGAAGATCAACCACCTCCCAGCTGAGACCCGCCAGGAGATTCAGGAAGGACAGATCAACATTGCAGTGGCATCTTCTGCCAGCTCCTCCACGGCAGGCACGGGCAAACCTTCCTCCAGGAGAGGCCGTGGCAAGAGAGGGAAATGAGAACAGGAATTCTCTGCTCCCACCCTGGAACTGGCCGTGCCAGCAGCAGGCCAGGCTCACCTCGGGACTCGGGCTGGGAACACCCAGCTCACTAAAGCTCAGCTAGAAATTGTCTCCAGAGCTGCTCATAAAACTGGCTGCCAGTCAGTGGAGGTGTCTGTGGTATTTAAAAGCATTTCACTGCACTATTTAGCTGTTTTTAGGCAGATCTTGGTGACCATTTTGCCTTCCCTCCTTTTCAGAGCCCCTCCTGTCATGCATTTGACTTTCTTGGAGAGTGTTTTGGGGTGGGGGGGGAGTGTCCATGTCCAACATCCCATTCCCTGTGGGGCTGCTGTAGAGTAGGCTCAGCCCAGTGTGTAAGGCTTCTCCAGTTCCTCTCCTGGATTATAAGTATTCTCAATTAAGAAGTTATTTAATAAACAGTGTAAATTAGGTTATATACATCTCCTTTTTGTATGTGCAGTCCTGACACTGCAGAACTGCCTGCGCAGGAGCAGAACTGTTGTTTGGAAAGAAAAAGGAGTGAGGTGTGGAAAATAAACCATCTTAGTGGTGTAAGAAGCCAGGCAAGTCCTAAAGGCCAGTGGTCTGGGAATTCAAAGGCTTTAAGGGACTTTGCTCTGATCTCTCTTCATTTTAAAGGTGGCCTTTGAGAGGCCAGTGCTTGCTGTGCTGCCTGAGGGGCAGAAAGGGTGGAAGTTGTGTGTTCTGGATGCTGTTTAATTGTGGGTATTTTATAGATATTTCTACAAATTAAGTAGAGTCATCTGTGAGCTGGGGAGTGTTGGTGTAAGCTCCAGAGCTGTTCTCAGAGCCAGGTGAGGGGAGGGATGAGCACAGCCTTTTCCAAACTCTTCCCACATTCCTGGAGCTGCCGGTGCTGGGTCTGTGGTGGAGCCAGAGGTGCTGCCCCTCCACCAGATCCTCACCAGGAGCTGCAGCTCTTGGTTCCAGTTCCTGTGCTCACCAAAATGTGGCACTATCCACAACCTCAGCTGGCAAAGCTTCTGTGTGACTTGCCCCAAAGGGACACAGGGAATTTTGTGCACAAATCTGCTTTGGTTTGGGTTTTTTGTTGGTTTTCACTTAGATTCTAAGACTGGATGCTCTGGGGTGGGAAGTTTTCTGCTGGAGAAGCGACTGTCCTAGTTGCTGTTGTGCTCAGAATCAGAGCATTTAAAGGCTGATCTTTTGTTAAAAATGGCAGGGGAGTCCCCAGTTGTCTTTCCAGGCCACAGGATGATCCTGGTCCTTGTTGGAACAATCATGATCTTAGTTTGGAACACTGAAACAGCTCTGGCTGAGCAGGTCCAGCCTGGAACACAGGCATGAAACAGTCAGTCCTTTATTGCCAGAAGTTGTTCTTTTTTTGGCCCATTGAAAGGGACAAGTCCCAGTCCCTGGGATGACCCCGGGAAGGCGGGTGCTTCTCATCTGCTTCCTGGCTGCATGGACAGAGAGAGTTGAACTTCCTCATTGGAATTACAGGGCTGTTAGTGCACTCTGGGCATCCCCTGCTTGGGTTTGGAGATCTGCCCCCACCACCTGGAATTTGGAGCTTTTCTGACTTTGTAGCAGGAATGTACACTCACTTTTCCAGTGTGTGGATTGTACTACCAGGCCTCTGCCTTCTGTAAATGACTCTAAGGACCTCGAGATGTACAGCACGGCTTGCTCTCCTAGAGAAACTATTTTATTTAAGATATATTTTTACACCATTAAGATCCTCTTGACCTTTTGCTGAAGGCTTGCTTTGTGTAGAACACTAAAGATGCTGTACTGTATCTTGGAATTCATTTTCAAAAAATGTGATGGAAAATTAAACCAGTGTGCAGTTCTTTCTGTGTGTGTGTTCCACTGGAGGGGAGGGAGGAGGTTGTTTTGGAAGTCTGATTGTTTTTAACTCAAAGGCAAAGCTGTCCAAACGAGCTCTTGGTCTTCTTTGGGCTGGGGAAGTTGGGCTCAGCTGAGCTGATAGGAGCAGATAAGGCTGGGCAGTTGTCTCTGGGCAGCTTGTGCAGAAAAAGCAAGAATTGTAGAATGCTTTGTGTTAAACCAAGTAACTCTCAGTCCTTGAGTCCCCTCCAGCTTCTCCTTAAACCATCCCAGGTGAGCAGAGAACCTGCAGTGTCTGTCTGGGTGTTTATTCTCTGCTGTAGAGCATCGGGCTCCCCCAGGCTCCTTCCCTTGGGAGACTTCCCACAAGGAAATGGGGCTTGTGGTGAAGGGAAGGGTCCCAGCTCAGGCTGGTCTGTGACTTTTCCTTACCCCTCATCCGGACCCACAAGAGCCTGGAAAAAGCTTTGGCACTAGGACCTCAGCCTGTGGTCAAGTTTTGACATCAGCAAGTGGAGCAGCAGGTCAGCCCTGGCCGTGACTCACTGTCCCCACAGCAGGAGGCTGCAGTGGCGTGAAACTCCAACACTGGACAGCTGAGATTGGCCGAGCTCCTGCTGTGGTTACAACCCTTGAAATAGGCTTTTCTCATTTTGAAATCCTGAAAGGAACACACCTTTCCCCAGCTGAACAGCACAGGGCTTTGCTGGCTGTGCTGGGTGGTCTCCCAGGGGGCTGTAGGACACAGCACTTGTGTGTGCTACAGTGCCACTGCCTTGGCACTTGCCGTGTGGGCTCCGTGGAACGCCGGAGAGATGTTCCTGCAGGAGCAAGAAATGAGGGACCTGCTCTCCCCAAAGCACGTGCTGGGAACTTCACTGGATCCTGCTGTTATCCCTGGAAAAGGTCCCTGCTTCACCTCCTGGCAGGGAGGGAGCGGGACACTGAAGTGGTTCGGTGAGCAGGGGCAGGAGGGTGACCAGGAGCCTCCGCTGTCACCGCCGTGGGGACATTGCCCAGCTGCCCGGGAGAGGAGGTCGGCAGGGGCTGCAGCCCCTGTGGGGTTGCAGTGGCCAGGGAGAAGCCCAGCTGGAGCGGGGTCCCAGCCAGCAGCCGCACGGAGCTTGGCAGAGTCGGGAGGATGCTGCGATGATTCACTCCAGCAGCTGCTCCCGAGTGAGCGCAGGGACAGGCGGCTCCGCGGGCTGAGGGGAAGGCAGGGGCAGAGAGAGGGCTCTGCTCCCCTGCTTGGGAGGGAAGTTTTGGGCAGCTGGGGGCCACGGCTGGACTGTCCCTGCTCCATGACAGGACAGGACAGTCCCTGCTCCTGAGCCATGGCAAAGCTGGGTTGGCAGTTTGGGGTGACACACCTGACATTGCAGTTTCTGGTTCCAGGGTCTCGTTCATTTTTTGTCCCTTGGGAAGAACCTGTCCCTTAATACCAATTAATCCCCTCCACGTCACCATTCTGCAGAGGAGCCAAAGTCCTGGGTGACATCTCTGGCTTGTGCCCAAGGAAAACCTTGCACGGTGCCGTGAGCAGAGTGGACACGGAGTCCCACAGGCCCTCCATGGCCGTGCCCTCCAAGGGGCTACTCTGCTGTCCCACCACCTGCTCTTGGCTCCCTTTACCTTTCCCCTGAAGCCAAATTCCCTAAGGCCCACTGGAAAAATTCCTGCCTTGATCTGCACTAACTGACTTGTCTGTTCTCGCTTGAGCTCTGAGACATTCACATCCATTTCCCCAAAACCTCCTCCCCCCGTTGTTTTTTTTTTACATAAATGGGCATTTTGGTCTAATAATTGTGTTTTAAAGGCAAACTCATCCAGTCACTCCAAAGGAGATCCCACACCAGGACACCCAGCGGTGCTTGGGGTGTGTTTTGCAGCACAGAAGGGATATTTGTGTATTCCTCCCCCAGCCTGAATTCCTGCACACATTTCCCAAGGCAAGAATTGTGCTTGGGTTCACCCCAGAATCCGAGAAGCAACAGTAAAATAGGGACAGGTTTGCTGGGAGCAGGAAGCAATTGGAGATATTTGCTTTCATTCCAAGCAAAAGCCCCACACCTACAGCTTCCTGCCCCTGCACCACCCCTGAGCAAACATTATTTATAGCAGCAAGAGCAGTTATAGCTTTGCCCCTTCTTGACCTGGAAGTAATTGGTTAATTGAGTTAGACAACAAACCTCAACACACTCGTGTGGTTTCCTTCCACCTTCTCCCAGGGAGCAGGAGAGTCAAACTCCTTCCATCCCAAGCTGGTTGAAAACATCAAACACCTCCGGGACAACAATGTTTACTTCCCCAGCAGGAAACTGGGCCCTGTTGAACCTTCTTCAGGGCCAACAGCTCCTCCAAAGCTGCTGCACCTGGGGGGTTGCTGCCAAGCTGGAGCTGGAGCTGGAGCTGGAGCTGGGGCTGGGGTAGGTGAGGGCTCTTTGGGGAGGGTTTCCTGAGCTGTGCTGAGCCTGGGAAGCCGTGGAAAGCTTTGTTGCTGCTGCTGGGTGCTGAGCTCTGAGCTCACCAGGAAACTGAGATTTTGGTCTTTGCAGGTTCAGTAATGTGCTGATTTGGTGGTTGCAGAGGTTCTCTAGGTTTGTGGGCCTGAGGGCAGTGGGTGAGAATGAGCTGCATTAAGCACAGGCTTTATTCCCAGCCTGAGATCCTGGGCTGTGCTGATTTTTCCTGGAGACAGACTGCAATGAGCTGGTTTCTTTGCCTGTTTTCTGTGTCCCTGTGAGGTGGCAATGGCCTTGGAGGACAATGTCAGTGTGGGACATACCTCGGTCTCCTGGATGCAAAGATGATGTTTTTGACAACAATTTACAGGCCTCTGCCTCCCAGTCTCCTCTTCCCTGGTTTATGTGTTGTGATATTAATCAGACTCCACTGATGTGGGACATTCTTTGGGGAAGAAGAGCCTCTTGCCATGTACAGCAGAGGGGTTTAAGGAGGTGAAGGAAACCCACCTGGGTGGGCTCCTCCTTGGGGTGCTGGGAGACCCCCACTTACAGGTGTGAATGAGGTTCCAAAGCAGCTTCATGATCTGTGTGTCAGAGAAACTAAAACTAAACTAAACCCACAATAAATCCTTTAAGCATCTACACCAGGACTAGATCTCCCAGAACAATTCCTCTGCACTACTGGGAATCTTAGCCCAAGCAGAATTAACTTAGGCTGGAGAAACTCCTGGTGCTGTTGGCTGGAATCCATGGTCTGTGCAGAGTCCCAGCTGGAAAACCTGTGAGGGCTGGAGGAGCTGAGTGGGAGATGTGGCCAAGTGAGAAGGGTGAGCTGGAGTTATCCACAGTTATCCACAGGAGACAGGGATGCTGCTGCAGCTGGAGGCCCCGTGCTGATGGAGGGGAACCCGGATGGTCTTGTCCAAGCACAGCTGTGCCAAGAGTTTCCCTCTGCAAGTGCAGGGGTTGCACAAGGAGCAAAGAGTCCCAAGCAATTCTCCTTGGCAGCCTTCAAACGTGCTCTGGCTTCTGGTGAAGAAGAAATCCCAGCTGGATTCTGCTTGTTCCGTGAAGGAACACCAAGAGCCAGGTGCTGCCCTGGGAGCTGGGAGCTCCTGGCCTCCAACCCTTCCTGAAAAACCCCCTCAGTTTCATCAGAAGGAGCCAAATACCTTCTCCTCCTTCCAAAAAATCAATGTGGAGGAATGATCAATGGTGTAAAAGCTGAGGCTTACGTGGGAATGCAGGCAGCACTCTGCAATCACAGCATTTTCCTCTGCAGTGATCGAGTCAAACTGCAGAAGCAGTTAAGAGGATTAGATATTTTTGATCATATTTGCAGCTGTGCTTGCTGTAACCGAGAGGAGAAATCCAAATGTGTCGCCTTGGGAAGTGACTGAGAGCCTGGAGGGGAGTGCTCCCTCAGGACCCTGCAGCCAGGGTGTGCTCAGACCCTGCTGCTCCCCAGAGCCACGAGGAGCTGTCCTTCCTGCAGCTGGGATTGTGGCACTTGGCTCCCTCAAAGATCCAGGCTCCAGTGGAAACCTCCCTGTGAGCCAGCCTGGATGCAGGGCTCTGAGCTGCAATGGTGGCTCCAAAATCTCAGAAGGCTGAGGTTTCCCAAGTGCCACAGCATAAACAAGGAATGCTGTGGAAGCCCTGCCAGGTTCAGAGCCAGATGTGAGAGGGGAGATCCCTCCCTGGACCTTACCAAGGATTTCTAGCACTGCAGTGCTAAGTAAGGAAAACTAATTCCACTGTACAGTTAAATTTCAGTGTCTAATTCTCACACATTCAGCACTGTTGGAGTCCAAATAAAAACACCTGACTGTTCCCTCCAAACCCATCCCTGCAGAGATGCTGGGGATGTGCTGCCAGCACTGCAGTAGGAAGCTCCTCTTTTTTTCCCAAGGGACACTTCCAACAGGCCCTCGGCCCCCAGGATGGGCTGAGGGAGTATGGAATCTATTCATCCCTTTTTCCATTCTTAAATAAAAACGTGGCCAAGGAAGAAGACATTGCTCTTTGAGCCATGTGGTTGCTGGAAGTGCTTGGCCCTGCTCACAGAAGCTGCCTGGGCTTTCCCTTCTCCATGGATGGAGCCTCAGATGATGCCCCTGTCCAGGACAGGCAGGTTTCTGCTGAAGCCAAAATCCCAGATCTGAGCCCCAGGTGAGACATCCCAGAGGAGGGGAAAGTTTCACATCTCACTTCCAATTTGTGTGATGATTTTAGCACAGTGAACAGGGGAAAGAGCACCAGAGGTAACAAATTCAACCCTTTCCAAACACAGTCATGTGGTTGTCATCTGCCAAAAACATAAACCACAGTCATAATCCTAAATTTGTCCTTTGAATGTACCTGTGCCTGCTCTGTAGTAGTTTCCTTCTAATCCCCAGGGATTAATCCTGAAGTGCATTGAAACATCTGAGGTGAAGGGCTACAGTGGAAATTCCTTGTGGGCTGGTAATAATAACTGAAAGCTGCTCTGTGAAGCAAACCTGAGGCTGACTTGGTTTTTAATGGACATCTGTCTGTAGGGGGAAAAAATGCCATGGCAACTGGCTTTCTTGTTGGCACGGCAGCCTCAGCAAAGGGCTGGGGAGAGGATGGGTATGGGAGGGTCTGTGTGGCTGTGCTGGGAGACCTGGAGGTACAGCTCAGCCAGGCTGGGAGGCAAAGGTTGTTTATGCTCTGTGAGCACCAGATCTTGAGGGATTTAACAGCTAAATCTTGGCATAACGATTGCTTTGTGTGCTGCTGCTTAGCAGGAG
Organism: Promerops cafer; assembly: GCA_013398275.1. Lineage (NCBI taxonomy): Eukaryota > Metazoa > Chordata > Aves > Passeriformes > Nectariniidae > Promerops > Promerops cafer. The sequence continues at coordinate 18,986 of VZSE01014668.1, forward strand.
CCAGGCTGGGCTCCCCCCTCCTTTTCCTAAAAATGTGAAATCTAAAGGCGTAAAGCACCTGGTTGGCGATTTCCTGGTGCTTTGCTGGGCAGGGTTGGTGTCTCCCAGTTTGCAGCTCTGTCCCAACAATCACTGCAGAGCCATGGCTTTGTCAGATGGATCCTGGAGCTTTGCTGGGTGAGGAAGGAAATGCCCTTGTCATGTCCAAGGCCTGTGGAAATTGAGAGCAAGGGCCAGTCAAGTGTTGATTATGGGTGCACAAGCTCTGCACTTTTGTGCCTCCCTCCAAAGCTCTGTGCACATCAGCATTTCCCTGTTGGTTGCAGGAGAAGCAGCTGGATGCATGGCCCAGCAGGGACATCCATCATCCATGTCCTGACTGCACTGAGCTGCAGGGCTGAGAATTGGGAAGAAATGGCAATAAAACTGCAAGTGCAGATCAAAAAGTGCATCTGATCTGCTGGTCTCTGCTTGAAACTGTGAATTTGGGAGCTGGAGGCAAGGGAAGATCAGGGTGGGGGGGAAAGGCAGAGGTGGCAGCAGCTGTCCCACATGGTTGGTTTGGAATTTGGAGTTTGGTTTTGCTGTGGTACCAATTCTGGTCTGGCCAGGGGTGTGTCATCAGTCAGAACTGAGGGCAGCTTTGCTGACGAGCTACATCGTATCTCTCTGGGAAGTGCTGCCTGTGTGTCAGCACCTGATTTGTTCTCTTAATATCCTTCCAAGTGTTTGGAGATCCCTGTGCTCACAGCAGTGTCCACAAAGCTTTACCCTCCAGGAGGAGGGGTGGAGATAATGGCACTGAAGAACTGAAATCTTCAGGGAAGAGAAAACGTGTGTGTGAAAAAGCTCAGCTCTCTGAGCTTCTCCAGCAGCTGATTTTGCTTAAAGTAACCCCCCGTGCCTGTGCTGCTGTCCCTGTGTACCCAGGTGTGTTTTGTCTTGCTGGATGCTGTTGAGGATCACCCTGGGTAGCTCAGGGAAGGGAGCACAAGACGAACAGCAGGTTAGATCAAGGAAATGTTACATCACACGGCACTTCCTGCTAAGTGCTGCTATTATCAGCCTCATTCATCTCCACATGCAAATACAGCCTGCACATGTAGTCACACATCTGGATGGAAATAGCAGTCCTGGAAAGGAGCAGCTCTAACCTGGATCGTGGACAGGAGAGGCAAAAGGGAACATGATTCTCCATTAGGAGCTGTTTCCTTTCTTTCTTGACTGAATCCTGAATTTTTCTCCAGCTAAACCACCACATCCACTGTCGGCTGCTCTTTGTCACAACGTCACTGACATCCAAAATAGCAGCTATAAATGGTGGGGAAGAGCAAAAGAAAGGGTGAGAAATTGATAAAACCAAGCCATAAAATAATAACTATTGGGAATGGTGGGCTATCAAGAAAAGCATCTTCAGGAAGAACTAAAGGGAATGATGTGCCCTAACAGCAGTAGAACCCCATTACACTGGGAATTTTGGGAGGTCACTGCAGACACAGGAAGAGCAGTGTTCCTGGAGAAGTTGGCTGTGATTGGAAACCACCCTGCACCTTCTCTGGAGGTCATTGCTGAGCTATTTTAAATGATCACTTCTGTATTTACTTTTAACCTGCTTTTTTATAAAGATGTGCAACAAAGGAAAAAGGGAGGGCACAACGAAAGCTAAACAGAGCTTAACAAAACAAAGAATACATTGAAGGGGAAAACAAGTCAAACTGCAACTGCTCTTGAGTCATTACTGGGGATGTGAACACCAGCCTATTCATACCCTGCTTTCTGAGCAAGTAATGTCACTCTAGTATGTACTTTAATGTGTTCACATCATGTCTTAGGAACTGTCTCTGCCTGTGGAACTTGTTTCTTTATTTTTTGACATTCTTGACTATCAAGGGCTCCATCTCTGCCCCACAGCCCCTTCAAACTGCTGCAGGTGCTTTTGTGTTCATTAACCTTCAGCCACAGAAATAGTCACTAACTGCTGTGAGCTGTGAATATCCCAGAAAAGCATTGAAGTGATGTCCTCTAAAAACCCCACTTTAAGTGACCTGGATGGGTTACACTCACTTTCTTATCAGACTTCCTTGCTTTTTATTAACAACTTCCTTTTCAAAGTTGCTCAAGGTTCAGGACTAACCCAAAGCTGTAGAACTTATAAACAGCACTCTAAAGAGATTGGTTCACAGAATCATGGAATATCCTGAGTTGGAAGGGACCCATAAGGATCATCCAGTCCAACTTCTGGCCCTGCACAGACCCTTCAATATCTTCGTAGCCTCTTTTGGGCACTCTTTAACAGCTCTATATATTTCTTATCTTTTTATATATTATCATATATTACTACTACAACTATTATTATTATTACTACTACTATATTGTTATATATTGTCTTATATTGGTTAAATGCTTTCTCGTGCTAGTGGGTTTTACACAAATATACATAAAAGATTTTTTTTTAGCTGCTCTTAGGGATTTATTTATCCCATCACATACAGTGAACCAGATTTCTGCTCTTACAGTAAATGCTCCCCAAATTGGTGCCAGTGGTAACCTTTAGCTCTGCAGGTGCTGATGTCTCCCACAGAAACTTTTGAGCTGCAGAAATCCTCAGTGTCCTTCTCTCTCAGTTCCATGGCTGTGATAGTGATGAAATAGTGATGCATCTCATGAGTTCACTAAAAGGATTAAAAAATGCAATTTCCTTAAATCACTGCCTCTCTTAAGAGTATTTTCGACAGGAAAATTCTTCACGCTGAGCCCATTTTGGGTAGGGTCTGTCATCTAGCTCACAAAGTGTTAACCACAAGGTTACTTGGACCTGTGAGGTAAAACAAAACAATCAGTTTAAAAGGTAAAATATGAGGAAAATGCTAATTTAGGAAAGCTGTTCAATATTTGTTATCTTTTTACCATTGTGTGCTGCCACCCACAACTCTTCCAACTGCATGGGAAAGCTGTTGCTTTAGGAGCAAGGTGTATAAATAATGCCTGCCTAAGAGCACTGCTCCTTTTTATTCCATTGGAATCCTGTGGGATTTCTAGAGCATTTCTATGAATAGATTAAACTCTGAGCATTTCGAGTAACCATGGCTATAAATCAATTTAGCTCTTGGTTTTCAAGTTGCATCTGCTCTTACTAATCCTGTATGTGCAATTTTTTTTTAATAGGACAAACCAGGCTTTATTTTTGTGTATGGGTTTTGGTTTGGTGAAATTCCCACTCTGCACCAAGCAGGTTCCACACACAGCCACTGCACCCTGGATTTCTGCGGGGATCCTGGTTATGGTGGACAGGTAACAGGGAATGACGGGAGAACTGGCATCTTGAGCTTAAATATTTTACCCATCAGCACAATGCAATTTCAGATTTCTTTACTACGAGGGGAAGCCCTGACTGCTCCGAAATCTGTAAGATGGAGGGGCACTGCAGGGAAAGCAGCCATCCTCCGGCCCCATCTTGCTTTCCCCCAGGAGCAGGGATGTGTTTGGCAGCGACGGCTCGGGCTCTCTGCGGATCAGGGCAGCAGCCGCTCCGCAGCTCGGCAGGGCCTGGCGTCCTCCACCGGCCTTTCGCAGCCGGCCGGGGCTCGGCCATTTTTCCTCCATTTCGTTGTCTCTCGATGCTTGGTTTCTTTTGAACGATGCGCTGCGGGCCGAGCCCGCCGCCCTCCCACTGCCGCTCGCTGGGGCCCGGGGAGGGGCGAGCGCGGCCGGGCCCCACCAGGCCGCGGCCTGC